>OY821518.1:32343506-32711006 GCA_963682025.1 Cordilura impudica | reverse complement strand
AGAAAAGAAAAGAAAAGAAAAGAAAAGAAAAGAAAAGAAAAGAAAAGAAAAGAAAAGAAAAGAAAAGAAAAGAAAAGAAAAGAAAAGAAAAGAAAAGAAAAGAAAAGAAAAGAAAAGAAAAGAAAAGAAAAGAAAATAAAATAAAATAAAATAAAATAAAATAAAATAAAATAAAATAAAATAAAATAAAATAAAATAAAATAAAATAAAATAAAATAAAATAAAATAAAATAAAATAAAATAAAATAAAATAAAATAAAATAAAATAAAATAAAATAAAATAAAATAAAATAAAATAAAAAAATAAAATAAAATAAAATAAAATAAAATAAAATAAAATAAAATAAAATAAAATAAAATGAAATAAAATAGAATAAAATAAAATAAAATAAAATAAAATAAAATAAAATAGAATAGAATAGAATAAAATAAAATTGGAATAAAATAATATAAAATAAAATAAAAAAAATAAAAAAAATAAAATAACATAAAATAAAATAAATAAAAAATAAAATAAATAAAAAATAATATTATATAAAACCGAAAAAAAATTAAAACAAAATAAAATAAAATAATATAAAATAAAATAAAATGAAATAAATTTAAAAAAAAAACTAAAATAAAATAAAATAAAATAAAATAAAATAAAATAAAATAAAATAAATAAAATAAAATGAAATGATATGAAATGAAATAAAATAAAATAAAACAAATTAAAATAAAACTAGAGGACCCGTGCTGCTCCGCAGCATTATATTATACTATATTAATATTTAGAATAGAGTACCAAAATTTACCAAGCGAAGTTAACGTACAGTAATGCCAAAATAGGCCAAGAGAAGTTAACGTACAGTAAAAGTAAAATTGACTGTCCACGCATAACTTTCTTCGAACCCAACGAATTTAAGCAGTTAATAGCTCAAAAGAAGGAGCTTGATCCACTGAGTGTTCTTAGATCTATGTCAACAGCCTACGTTAATTAGAACTCTAGTTATAGAGGTTTGAGAGAAGAAAAATATTGAAAAAAAAATCTTGAATGCAAAGTTTATTCATAAATTCTTTTAATATATAAGATAAATTAAAATAAAATCGAATAAAATAAAACAAAATAAAATAAAATAGAATAAAAAAAAATAAAATAATATAAAATAAAATAAAATAAAATAATATAGAAATAAAATGAGATAAAATAAAATCGATTACAATAAAATAAAATAAAATAAAATAAAATAAAATAAAATAAAATAAAATAAAATAAAATAAAATAAAATAAAATAACATAAAATAAAATAAAAAAAATAAAATAAAATAAAATAAAATAAAATAAAATAAAATAAAATAAAATAAATAAATAAAATAAAATAAAATAAAATCAAAAAAAAAATTAAAATAAATTAAAATAAAATAAATTATAATAAAATCGAATAATATAAAATAAAATAAAATAGAATAAAATAAAATAAAATAAAAGAAAATAGAAATAAAATGAAATAAAATAAAATAGAAATAAAATGAAATAAAATAAAATCGAATAAAATAAAATAAAATAAAATAAAATAAAATAAAATAAAATAAAATAAAATAAAACAAAATAAAATAAAATAAAATAAAATAAAACAAAATAAAACAAAAATAAAATAGAATAGAATAAAATAAAATAAAATAAAATAAAATAAAATAAAATAAAATAAAATAAAATAAAATAAAATAAAATAAAGTAAAGTAAAATAAAATAAAATAAAATAAAATAAAATAAAATAAAATAAAATAAAATAAAATAAAATAAAATAAAATAAAATAAAATAAGATAAAATAAAATAAAACAAAATAAAATAATATAAAATAAAATATAATGCAATAAAATAAAATAAATAAATAAAATTAAATTATATATAATAAAAAAATATAATAAAAAAATACAACACAATAAAATTCAAAATAAATAAATTAAAATAACGATTGAGTTTTAAATTATTCAGGCTCAAGATCAAATGTTTTTGCTTCAAATTAGGCACATTTTTTTAATAAATTGATCTATGTTCTACATGACAGCTTATACAGCTGTTTAATGATTGAGTTTGAAATGATTCAGGCTCAAGATGAAATGTTTATACTTTAAATAAAGCAAAAATAATAAAATTAAATAAAACTAAAAATACGGAGAGCACGCCGTTAACGCTAAATGTAAGTTTACCAAAAACAAATTGTTTGTCTGGTTTTTTTCAAGACAAAAACAAACATGTATATTAGCGTGTCCCGCACTATTTTTTTAGTTTGCCCCCCAAATGATGGGTATTTAGGACCCTTTTACGGGAAAAATAGCAAAAAAAAGTTTTTGAACAAAAAACCAGATGGCTACCGGATCCTAAAGATTGCAATCCTAGGGTATTTAAAAAAAAAAATATTTTTGATTTTCAAAAAATTGACGTCAAAAGCAGCGTAAGACAGAGTACATTCCGGGAAACATATTAATAATTAGTCTCAAAAGCTACGAAAAACAGAGCGCTTTCGTTAAAACTATTTTAAAAAATGTTATATGTTAAAATCGGTGAATAACTGCGGCTGCAAGTAAATTGAAAAAAAAAGTCCATCTCGTTCCACTGTGTGCTGGACCAGAAAAGCTATATCACATTTTTTGAATTAGTTTAGCTAATATCCTCGAGTTTACGCAGCTTTTGAGACTAATTTAGCTTGAAAGAAAGAAAGAAAAAAAAACATACTCACTTTCAATCTTTAAGATGCAACGCTGCACCAAAATTGCTCTACGGAAATTTTATTAATATTTTTCCCGGAATGTACTTGCGCAACTTTTGCCGATAATTTTTTGAAAATCAAAAATATATTTTTTTTTAATGCACTAGAATTGCAATCTTTAGGATCCGGTAGCCATCTGTTTTTTTCGAAAAATTTTTTTTTGCTATTTTTCCCGTAAAAGGCTCCTAAATCCCCATAATTTGGGGGGCAAACATTTTCAAATTCGAAAAAAGAAGGAAATCGGGACGAGCTAATGCATATTGTGGTATGCAATGTGTACTCGTATACAAACATATTTGTTTCAAAGTTGTTCTATATTTTAGTTTGTTCTAATGGAAGAGGCTTAAATACTATAACTTATGCTTGAATTCTCATTTGGTTGTTTTCAGCAAATATATATGAATTTAACTTTTTAGCAAACAAACTATCTACTGCTTTTGGTTACTGATGAGGGTTGGTGACTCTTCCCGAAACAAATGTGACAATGTTTTTTTGCTTTATTTAATGTAAAAACATTTGATCTTGAGCCTGAATAATTTCGAACTCAGTCATTATTTTATTTTATTTATTTTGAATTTATTGTGTTGTATTTTTTTTTATTATATATAATTTAATTTTATTTATTTATTTTTTTAACATAGGAAGAATCTTCGAAAAAAATTTTCAATTAAAAATTTTAATAAATAAGTCCGTGACAGCGAATCTCCGGAGGCGTTGTTGTTTTGCGGTGAACATCATAACTCGTTACCGGATCATATGAAATAAAAAAATCGAAATACGTTTAAAAGGTGACATGTTTCCTGAGGTAGGTGACGAAGAGATTTTTAAAATTTTTTTATTTTTGTTTTGTGCAGCATTTTGAGGTGAAAAACACGATTTTTGCTATAAAAATTCAGGAATTTGTTGTTAAAAAAGGGAATGGAAAAAAAAACATTTCGTGATTACCTCACGACTTATGTATAGATATAGTGTGTAAATTTTCATAAGAATCGGTCAAGTAGATTTTGATTTATGATGTTCACGGACTTCGAACATTTATTTGCGAGAAAATCGATTTAAAGTTTTTTAAAAATTGATTTATATACGATATACTGTATGAGGCCGGTCGCTGGAAACGCTATATCTTCTTAAGTTTTGCTCCGATTTACTTGAAATTTTGACACAACATTCTCGACACGTTGTACATTCAGAAAGAGAAATGCAAAAAAAGGTTTTAAAACCTTATCCCCTTAAAGTAAGTAGTCGTAACAAAAATGGCCGGGATTGAGTTAGTGGGCATGACACCTCCCATACAAAACTAATTATCTGGAGTACTATATGATGGATGAATGATGAGTGAGAGAAGTTATGTGAAAAATGTGCGGAATCAAACCAGTGGGCATGGCCCACAAGATATAAGTTATATGTCAAAACAACGTTTGGTACATCCCTAGTAAAATTATACAGTCAATTAAAATCTTCATTATGATTGTTGCTGCGAATACTTTTTGTCAAAATACTTGACATTAAACATTTATAATCGAAAAGTTTATTGGCATCTAATCAATATAATTTTGCCTTTAACAAAAATAAACTAAAACCATTTTCCCCTTCTGTGTACTAATAAATCATTTATGTATGACATCAAACATTAACAGATTCGAAGCCACGTGTATTGTAACTAAATAGAAAAAATATGATAGAAATACAAACATTTGCTAATGGTCGTAACAGAATGACAAACAAAAAATTTTTAACACAATAAAGGACAACAAAAATAGGATGTATAATTGAAATCTATATTTAACCACCGTATACCAATTCAATTATTATTACCAATATGTATGTATGTATGCATAGTGGTATCGTAGTTTGTTAACATTTATCATTTTTATATAAATAAATTTATTTACCATCAATTTAATATGACAAAAAAATATATTTCTGAATTCTAGTGTAATTTAGTAAATATTTTTCTTCGCCAAATCAAAGAAATAAATACTAAATGATTATTATATATAATATACAGATTTACTAGATTATATTGATGTAGGATAGATAGGTGAACAACTTCCTACTCACACTTTTATTATTATATAATTTTTACTTATTACAGAGTGTGAAAACTTCGTGAACTCACATGCAGATGGCAGGACTAGTACTGAAAGTTTTGTTTATTCAATTAAACCCCTTAATTAGTTTTCATTTAAACTTTCTTGATATTCCGTTCTATTTACAAATCATAGAAATTATGTTTATTTTGAAGTTTGAGTAAATAAAATGGATTCCAAAACGTTTCTTATTTTGCGTAAACTTTGTCATAGCCGAAAAATTGATTCATAAAAATTATGTTGAATCTTCGCCTTCGTAGTCAGTGACAAAAATTAGATATTCTGAATTTTAATTCGCCCGTATAAGTACCGCTGAAATAGTGGGTAATTTCCACAAAACGAGGTAGTTACTGAAACAACAAAAAAAAGGAAATCGAATTGTCGAAAATGATGCAAATGTTAAAGTGAATGTGATTGGCCGACTACTTAAAGACATCAACAAATGGTTTTAAATAATGAATGAAATGAATTCAATATTACGTATAAGAGCTGAAAAAACAGTCTGCAGAGTGGCTGCAGGTACGTGAAAGCTTACCCAAACTAGCAAAGAAAGTTATTTGGAGAAGATGCAATGACTGATATTAGCAGATTCCAGCGCTCGAAATTCGAGTGCAATTTTTAGACGGCTTTATTTTTCAATTTAGCCAATTCACAAACCAACAGTCTTATGTCTTACTATTATTGTGAATGAAGATAACAAACTCATTAACAAACAGATCACCAAATTTAATAAAACACACATAGTGTATCTATAATTTTATGTATGTGTTAGTAGCAATTTTAAATGCAATTTACTCAAAATAAAGGAAAAAATTTTAAAATCTGTACGTCTGCAAAACGGCTAAAAAGAAATACCTTTCAAATAATATATGTTTGGTCAAAATCGGCATAAAACGGTAGAACAAAACATCGGTCACAAGAAATATTATTAATATTAATATTATAAATAAGAAAAAAAATATTGTGTCATAATGAAAAATCATCTATTTTGGCTATAGAGAAGTTCAGCTCCCTGCATTATGCCCTCTGACCACCACCCATAATATCTAGATCTAGCTCCTATCCACCACTATTTGTTTTCTTGTTAAGAATAACTGAAAAATTTTTAAAAATCACTCCAATGTCAAGCCATTTTTAAATACTTTAGTGAAAACTAGTAGATTCCAGCCCTCGAAATTCGAGTGCAAATTCTAGGAAATTTTATTTTTTATTTAGTAAGGACCCTAAAGGTATGCCAGTCAATTTTAGCCAATTCGCAATTCAACACTTTTTAAATATCGATTATTTCCGTTATTGCTTTATGTCCAATTATTGTCGTGAATGAAGAAAACAAAACTCACAAACACATTAACAAATTCAATAAACACACTCATAGCATTGTATAATTTTATGTATGTGTTAGTAGCAACTTTAAATGCAGTTTAATCCCAAAAAATGTTCCAGACGGTGCAAATCTGTCAATGTAGTGGACAGCTAAAAAGAAATACCTTTCAAAGAAGATAAGTTTGGTCAAAATCGGAAGGAAACTGCTTAATAAATCATCGGTCACAAGAAATCGTCTTACTTATTAATATTATAGATGTCTAAAATTAACTGCATTAAGGTCAGAAGTTATGCTTCTGTTTCCACATCGAAAACTTTGGTTTTATTCCGAAAATTGGCCGGATCTGACACACAAAGTAAAACTTTATCATCACATATCTATATAACTATGATAGCGGGAGTCTTAAATGGTTGTGTAAGTCCATTAAATATGAATGTGCGTATTCAACTCAGAAATGGGCAACACACGACAAGAGGGCGTGGCGCTTGTCATGCAGTGTGAAATATCTAGAGTGCTATGAAAGCAAGAGCCTTAAAACTTTGCATGAACTATGGATTTTAGTAGTCATGCTAAATAAAGATGAGCCGGATCGGATTAGTGGGCATGTCACTCCCACACAAAGTAAATATTTACCATGAAATATCTGGAATGATAGTATTCTAGATATTTGAGTGAGAGTCTTATGTTACTTCATACGTAGTTATTTTAAGTAATCGAAGCGAAAACGGGCGATACCATACCAGAGGCACCTCGCATTCAAGGTAAAATATATGGAATGTTACGATTGGATCAGGTTAAGGGGCATAGTACTGCCCATTAGGGATATAACTGTTGAACAATTTTTGGAAATATCAAATCGGCCCAATTCATACCGTATAGAGCATGAAAAACAATGAAGAATGGTGGTCTCCCCCATTAGTCTATACAATTTTTTTTTTACCCACAATTTAAAATTCTTACTGTTATTTTATTTCTACTTTACTAAAAGCTTTGAAATTTATATGTTTTTTAAAGGAAAAATTTAAAAAAAAAATATTAATATTGTCGTATTTGCATTCATTTTAATTTTTATAAATGTCTTTTAAAACAAGTGAAACATGCATCCGAAAAAACTCGAAATATGAACAGATCTGAAAATATAGCACTAAAATTTAAAAATGTTAAAAATGTCGAGAAAAAATTTTATGAACTGAATCAAATTCCAAAACAAAATATAATTATTGGAAGATACAATGTATTATATGAATCAATTAAATCTAAAGAAAAGAGGTATGAAATTCTATCAAAAGAATTAATTTATTTGTGGAATTAACTGAAAATTTCGGAATTTGTCATAAAATCAACAAAGAGGAAGGTAAAACGGTTGATTTGTCTTTGTGAAAAAAGTCGAAAATTAAAATTTCCAAATAGTAATGAATTTAATGAAACTTTTGATATATCCACCAAAATGTTGGAATCAAAATCTGAAACAAGTAGCTTTGAAGGCACTCTTTCCGATTTGGATTCAGTGACAATTATCGACGGTGATGAAGTCCCATATGATGATGATGATGATGATAGCGATTATTTACCACCATTAAGATTCAAAGAAAATAAGCCATCAATAAATCCTGCCGTTACTTTAGTAAATAAAATTAAAGTGGGTACCAAAAAAGCAAGTAAAATATGTAGAGAGCGGGCAGATTTAGGTGTTAAAATTGAATCACCATCACAACCAGCAATATTGATAATGCTAAAAAAAATAGGAAAAAATGCTTAAAAAACTTTAAAAAATTAGAATTTCTGAAATCATTTCGTTGGAAAAAAATGGGAAAACAGGAAATTCAGGTAGTTGTGCCTAAAAACGAAACACGAGATATAATGTTAGCCGTATTAGTCCTTGAGAATGGGAAAGCATTATCCATTTTTAATGGTATCAAAGAAACTCTAGAAAAATTTGATTTGTAGGGGTCCATAAATGGTTATTTGTGATACTACCAACATTAATACTGGTCTAAAAAATTGAATTGTGACATTACTACAAAACTGTTTCGAATCCATGTCTTTGCCACCGCCGCACAGTGGTCAATTTCGCGAGATAGCGGTCAAAACTCTATAACTTTTGACCGGATTCGTATTTTTTTACGCAATTTATTTTGTTCAATAGGAGGGACTTTAAGCTTCAATTTGCGTGTTCAAACGTAAAAATCGACTAATAGGAACGTAAGTAATTTGGAGTTAAAAATGCATTTTAATTTTTTGTTGTAATAGTTGGATATTTTGACATTTTAAATAGGTATTTTTTTTTATAATTTCTTATTTTCTTCAATCGTATTTTACAACCAATACTTATTTATTATTCCTAAACTTAATTTTGGTCAGAAAATGCCAACATTTGGCCCCTGACATTTATTTAGTCTCAATATTCACAGGGGCCAAAGGTTGGTTTTTTTGGCAGAAAGCTAATTCTTGTGAGGATTAAACTGAAAAATAACACTGAAATTCCCAACAATATCAATACCATTTGGATATATTATATACAGAACACAACATCGATAAAATTTTAAGTAAACTTTTACTATTGATTTAAAGTGCACATATATTTTATTTAAATGTATTAATAAAAATTTATACTAAAATTAGAAACAAATTATAATCTTTAAACTAGTATTAATTAAACAATATTAGTAAAAATTTCTTCCAAATAGCTTTGATTTTCATTTTGCAGTAGTGTTTAGCTTCTTCATCTAACTCTAATGAGGTTGATTTCCATTTTTGTCGAATACTGGACATATATAGGTCTGATGTGAACAACAAAATATTAATAAGATCTTCATTAGTACAATATCTGGAAATTTTTCTTGTATTGTGCTCGCGAAGGAATCTGTAGTCTTTGTTCCTTTTTTCTTCGGCTTCTTCTGAGAGATCTCCAATTGGAAGCATATTGTGCTGAATTATTTGTTCCCCATGGAACAAAATTTTGTGAACTGTGGTTGGCATATGTCTCCAAAAATATTTTTGGTTATAAAGGGTTGCTGTCTCATTAGCATACTGACCAAATTTTTTTGCATCTTTCTTTTTGCTACATGCTATAACTTGTAATATGATTTGGAATCGTCGTATTAAATCATAATCTACTCCAGTTATAGAAGCTGCAGTTTCTGGATCGGAAAAAAATCTCCTTGCTGTGTTTCTATCATTAGAATTTCCTTCTCCTTGCTTTGGCTGGTCAATTAAAAGGCCTATCTCACGGTATTTTTCTTGAATATCTTTTTTTTTTGCTTTCTTTTTTCCAAATTTTCTTTGTTGTTTCTCACTGTTTCGCCTAATGGGCCAAATTCCAAATCGTATCCCAATTTAAGAATATGCTCCATAAAACGAATTCTAGCATGAAGAGGTGACATTCCAAATTCATATGCTTCATTAAAACTATCGTCTTGTATTGGTGGTTGGCTCAATTGACTTGATGTTTTTTGGCATATGGTGCAGCTTGACGATGACTTTGTTTAGGTTAAAGCTTGTGCAACTTTTCCATCAATCATTGTGAGACACATTTTAAAATTTAGTTCAATGTCTTGGTCATCAAATTTAAATGTTACTGGTTGAAGTTCTTTAATATGATCATTTATTTTTCGAACTTCTTCATCTATGACATCTTGAGCCTCCTTTTTGTAAGCAAACTTTATTGGTCTAAAAAATTTTGTTGACGAGGGAATTTCATTCTTCCATACATCTATCTCTGCAGCTCTACTAGTTGACGGCTCTGAACCAATATAAGTTTCTGTTAAACGTAATGGAACGAAAGAAATCATGAATAAATTGGCATCTGATGAATTTTCCGCATTACATTGTTTGTATTGTTTCTGGCCAGAGGACCCATCACATCCCCATTTAGAAATTAAAGTCATGCTGCAATTTTTAAACTTCTTTAAATAGTCAGCATCAAATAACTTTAATAATCGTTCTGCAGTGTGTTCAAGAAGATCCTGCAATTTTATTTCTGCTGAACTTGAAGTTACACTAATAGCAGTTGGTGAAGGTAAGCAATCTTTTTTGGCAGAAACTATATCTCGATATGATGGAAAAATTCCACAATTTTTTTCATTGGTTCGCTTCCGCAATTCTATATATTGGTTTTTAGTCATTTTCAAATCCAGAAATAGTGCAAATGCTTCTTCTGGAGTAAATTTATTTTCTTCAGTTGGTGTCGGCATACTTTCTAAAATCCTTTTTGTGCGTCTGGGGCTTGCTTCCACTATTTTTTCAATGATAGCAATTTTACCCTTTTTAGTTTTCGATGGTTGAATTTGATGCAGAAATGAATCCTTTATGATGCTACAAGAAACTTCTTCATTGATATGTTTAAGCTTGCGTCTTTGTGATCTTTCACTACAATTATCAATTGGCTTTGCTGGTCGACCACCTTTTCCAGTTTCCGTGTTAGTTACTGATGGCTTTTTAAAAATAAGTTTATTTCTTAGCCATTCTTGGTTGCGTGAGTAAAACAATTTCTTGTTTCTGGAACATTGATTGTACCGTTTTCTTAAAGTATTTAAAAATTTTTTTATTTTTAACCTTCATCTCACCCTCAAAAAAACTTACGTGTTAACCCTCGTGTGTCGTTTTCCACACATACGGGATGTCTACATATTTTGCACTAGCAACATATTATTCAAAATCGTGACTTACTATCCATAACTTATATTTTTATATTTTGTTACCTGTTACATCAAATTAGTTTCTCTCACATTTTTAACAAATATCATGGTTATTGGTATGATTACATACACTTTTTTGGCAGAAACAGCACATCGTTTTATATACATTGTTCTTAGTTTTCGACATCTCGTAATAACATATGTGACATATAGCCTTTCCTTTGATTCTCGTAGGAATACATTTTGATCTTTTTGGAGGAATGTCGAATGATACTGATGAGTGCTCTCCAGATTCTGAAGGTTGACGAAACGTTGAAGATGTAGACTGGCTTATAGAACAACTGGGCTCCCCCACTGATTCATTTTGTAAATTGTTGCTAATGCAAGAGATATTCCAAACTTACACAAGAAAACTCGTTTCTTTGTTTGTTTGCCAATTTGGGTCCACATCTTTGAATATAATCAACACGTTTAGAGCTGAGACATCGATCATATTTGTGAAAACTGTTAACGGCTATTGATTAGTCTTTCTTTAGAACTGTAACAAGACAACATTTGCCAAATGTATCCACGCCACCTATAATATGTAGTGATCAATGAAATACAAATTAAAATATAAATCATTGAAAAAAATTCTTGGTTTTAGTATAATATTGACTGATTATTGGCAGCTTTTTTCCACAAGATTCAACATTATTCGAGGCATGTATGGTGCTATGCAGTACTACACAATTTTCTTTTCTGTCAATATATGATACGAGTGTTGTGTTTTCGGTAAATGAAAATTTTGAATGGAACAATGGAACTTTTTTGCATTCTAAAAGTTTTGGTGGGATGCTTCTTTTGTATTTGCGCATTATACCGACCATTGTTAGCGCTTGGTATAACAACTTTTGACCAAGTTCGTAAGATGGGAAAAAGTTGTCCGTTGTTATGTTATGACTCTTCTCTCTGCGAACAAAATTCGAAGCCATACATTCACCCTGATTTTTTCAGCTTAACCAAAAACTGGTTAACCCAAATATGGTTGAATTTTTCAAACGTAATAAATTCAGAGCAAACTAACAGCCATATCGTACAGGCTTAGAAGAGATATATTGTCGAAACTTGCATCTTCTACGAAAACCTAGCAATTGCTCGTCAACAGTAACATGTTAAGATGGATTACAACAATCAGCTAAGAGTTCAGAACATTTGTCGAATATTTCACGAATTGCAGCAAATTTGTCCGTAAAGCTTCTTTGATTTCTGCTTATAATGTTATCGAACCGAATATTACTATTCATGTATCGAAATGCCTCTTTCGACAATATAACTCTAACTATGGGACGTCCATATTCACCATCAAATAAATCCAACTTTGTCTCATTCTTTCATCTAAATTATTACAATTATATCTAAAACATTCGATTTGTTAGCTTAGACCTGTAAAGTCCACCCAAAATAGGAACACCAATATATGCATGTAACAAGTTTGAGTCGATTTCGTTATAGCTGTCACAGCATTGTGCCTTTGCATATGCATTTGATCACTTCAGAATAACATTATCAGTTGTTTTTATTGTAGAATAGGTATACAGTTTGTCAGAACTTCAATAGGAATGGACATTTGAAGGTAAAAAATTATGTTCCTAGTGCAAAATATATATAAATTACATATGTGTGGAAAACCACACACCAGGGTAAGCAACGTTACTTTTTAAATATTTCATTGCAAAAATATATTTTTGAATCAATTAATGTGTTTTCTGTACAAAATAATGGCGACAGGAAAAATCAAGAAGTTTCATGAACATCGCTTAATCATTATGTTTTTTTTGTACAAAATATTTTTATATTGTGTGGTTTTCCACACAAGGGTGTGATGAAGGTTAAGTTATGAATTTTAATTTCTTGTTTGTCGCATATTTTGAAGAATGGATTATTCATTATATGTAAAATAATGTCGTTTTCATCTTTCCGTTCAAAATATATATCAGATAGAACACTATAAGTGAATTTAGCCATTGTTTAAACAATAATGAAGAAAAAAAAATGAATGCATGGATTAATATACTATTGCTCGAAGGTTCAACACGATCTTTTTTACCTCTTTGAAACATAATATAACAGGTAGTTGGTTTTACCAGTTATTTCCATTGGTTTTAAATTTATTTGCAATTTTCACGTATTTAAGTTGTGTAATATTAGATGGCAATAACATCTTTATTACCTTTTCCAAATGAATTGCTAGATACCACATAATTTGAGAGTTAACAGGTACTGGCAATAATATAAAAGGTACTTGGTTTTACCAGTTATTTCCATTGGTTTTAAATTTATTTGCAATTTTCACGTATTTAAGTTGTGTAATATTAGATGGCAATAAAATCGTTTTTACCTTTTCCAAATGAATTGCCAGATACCACATAATTTGAGAGTTCTATTGTCATTTTTGTCAAAATTTTGATACACCCTTCTATGTGGACTAGGTCCAAATATGGGCCAACTTCTCCTAATTTCAACAGAATTATTTTTTGGGTCAATAAGAACTCTTGTACAAAATTTCATCAAAATATATGCATAATAGCCACTTTCACATACAAATAACTTCTCAAAAAATATGACGTGCATTTGTACCGAATATCTTACCTTGGGTCAGAAAAATTGCTGTAGCTCAAAAAGTGCAGTCCCGATGCATGGACATGTATATATAGGAATGTAGGGGAGAGTTAGGACTACAAAACAGTAAATTTGTGTTTTGACTCAGCTTGACTCACAGGAGTTGTGCTCTATGAAGTAGGAAATTTCCGAGAAATTTTACCTTTTTTAAAAAAAAATTTAAATTGTTCTGAAAACAATAGAGCTTCAATTTTTTTTACCAGTAATAGGAAATAAGTTAAGTTAGAACACAAAATTTATTTCAAATCTTGAAAAACAAAAAAGTTATGATCATTTAAACTTTAAAAATTAACTAAAAATATCATAAATTTACTAAATTCTGAAAAAGCCCATTTTGGACCACCCTGTTCTCAGTGAAATAGTTGAAATAGAGTTCTAATTTTTTGGCTCCCGAGGTTTACTACTGTCGACTTTCATATGGGTCTAATAACTTTAAAATCGGAGAACAAAAACCAAAAGGAGTTTTGGCCGCTATCTCAAAATATTGACCACAGGGGCCGCAATATATAGGCCGTCTGCATCTTGTTTTAGATCTTATATTAAGACATGTAACGGACGAATCTTCAGACGGAAAATCTACCTCTCCTAATATTGCATATTTTGTACCAGAATTGATAAACAACCACGCCCAATTAAAGCAATATTTTCAAATAAATAAGGAGCGGCTAAACGATATCAACATAAATTGGCGTGATGACATGCAGTACTTATATGAATTTGGAAAAGCGTTTGGATACTATATGGAGAAAAAAAAATTCCATATATAAATTTCAAAATTATCCCGCCGCTAAGTAATGCTAGGTAAAATTCGAGAGCAATACTTGCATTTCTAGCGCTTAGACTCATTCCAAAATACCGTGATCAATTATATAAAATTTGTGAATTTTTTCTGATTCCTGGTTTGACGTTTGGTTTTCAGTTCAGTTTCAACAAGAATGACTTCGAGTCTTCAAAATGATCACTGTCTAGTTATACACGTGATCAGGCATGCTTATTAGTTAGATTAAGTACTTTGACATTGTATATAAGTATATTACATTATAAATTCTAATAAAATGTATAAATGTATAAAAAATTTTATTTAAATATTTTATTTTTACTGTTTTAGAAAAATAAGTTGATGCGGAAGGTATTTGTTTCGAAATGACTGGCCATGATGTAGGGTTAGGGCAGAAATTTGTTTATACCCCTACTGCCCATACAAAGTAGATAAATAATATAATCTATGTGGAGTCCAAATATTATTAATATCATTGCGAAATATAGTTCTTAAAATAAATTGAATATTTTAAATACACGGAAAAGAACTATTTGCGAATGTAGGCTATGCCAAAACGAAGTTCAAGGGAATCCGAACAAACAAGAACAAACGAAAATACATTTACCGGTATCAAATTTTCACAAAAAAAATATTTGGTGAAACTCTTTTATATATTTTTTTTTTTTAAATTTTGAGCAAAAAATAGTTTCAAATCGAAAATATAAGATATACGATGAGAATCTTGAACTAAGTTTTTTTTTCAATCCTTTAAGTTATTCAAATAATTTTAATCTTGTTTTTTTTTTTGTAACTTTTTCATACCCAATGTGGTGAAGGTATAATAGGTTTGTGCTGATGTTTGTGACTACCAAAAATATTTGACCTGAATCTACCTTTCATTATGCCGATTATATAGAATTACGGAATCTTTTTCTCAGTCGATTTAGCGTTGTCCATCTGTCCGTCTGTCCGCCAGACCGAAATAAATATATTTGATGCAATTTAGTCCGTATGCTTTTATGGACGCCATTGAAATTGGTGAAAATACTTGTATATTCAAATCTTGTCCCCATAAAATTCAGATTGTAAAATATATATTTATAAATTTGGTAAGTGTGTATGTGTCTATTATACCCACCAATCAGTAATCCACAAATAAACCCTGTAGGACCATTTTTAGTCATAGTCCCCATATAAAGCTGCTTCCGATTTTCACCTTAATCTATAAAAAAATAAAAATATTAAATTTTCATATTTGGTTTATATATGTTATTGAGAAAATTATGTGATTTTAATAAATATGGTCATGATCGATCGATTTTTGACCCCGTCCCCATATAAAAACTATTATGAAAGTTATATTAGGTCTAGATCAACTATACGATACCCTATACCATGCGGTTAAAAACCCTATTTCTTAGGTAGAACAAATTAGATGTATTAAATAAGCAGAAACCAAATTTGAGTGGTTTTGTTATTATTTTTTTGTCGGATACTATGAGGACTATGACTAACAATTGTCATATAGAGTTTATTTTTGGACTAATGATAAATGCATACACAAACCCAATGTGACGGAGTTCTATACGATAATTTGGATATTATGGCAATTTAAGTCGATCTCACAGGTCACAGGGGACACTTTTATGGGGACTAGCTCTAGACATGAACCGATTTCCTATAGCCGATAGAAACTTATACATTAAATTTCATCAAACTATATTCATATTTGCGACCAATAGTTTGATTACAAGGTTAAAATGGACACACAGACGGACAGACAGACATTGGTTATAGCCTGACCACATTGTGATATAGGCTATAATAACATCAGACATAAACTCTTTCATACCTGCACCCCACAAATTTATAGAAATAGCACTAAATTCATGGTATTGCAACAGCAAAGATGGTTACCAGAACCTCTTTCGAAATGCATGTTATAGAGCATTATAAAGTCGATCAAACCGTATATACTTTTCTCACTTGTTTCTAGCTCAAATTATTTATATCAATCGAACAAGATATTAGTAAATAATTTATTGTGAACCCACTTAACATCGCTTGGAATAGTTTACACTTAAATTTTGTGTATTGAATGTATTGTTCACGCAACGAAAAAAAAAAACAACAAATTTAGTTTTTCTATCTATCATTTTAAATCTGCCAATATCATGAATTTACCACTTTTATATAAATGCAATTCAAACATGATTTCCAATTCTAATTTGTCGCTATTGAAAATTCAAACCACAACGATTGCATATTTGTTCACACGCAGTGCAAACGTAATTCATGATATAAAATTCTATTGCAATATTTGTACACACAAATATTCTGACATGCGATATTCGAACAATTGGATTAATGAAAATCTAATTTCTTTTTAGCAATTCACAAATGATCAATATTACATTGTTATATTCGGCTGTGCCATAATTTTCATACGTTTCAGCCTCGGTGTCTGGATATTTACGTTCTCTTCTACACGCAGAATCTTCTCTCAGAGGATATTGTTCGAAGTTGCATTAAAATTGTTTTATTTCGAAATTATATCCCATTAAATTTTTTGTAATTATCAGGCTTAAAAAGAGCAAAAATTTCGCTTAATATGTTGTCAGTTGACGTGGCGCCTCCCATACAAAGTAAATTTTTAATATCATACATATTGAGTATTATGAGAGGAAGAGCTTTGCATATTTGTGTGAGGTCACCTATTACTAATGTCAGTAGCTAGGCCTGAAATTGACGGGATTGGATTAGTGGGCGTGGCACCTCCCATACAAAGTAATAATTCAATATTATATATCTCGAGTACACATAAGAGAAGCAGCTTTGGAGATCCATCTGTTATTAATATAAGTAGTCGGACAAAAAATTATCAGGATCTAACAAATGGGCGTGGCACCTCCAATACAAAGAAAATATAAAATGTCATATATATCTGGAGTACTGTAATAGTGAGAGCCTTGGGACTTCGCGTCAGCCCATAAGTTAGTCATATGATTGGTCGAACAAACAATGGGCGTGATTGGAGCAGTGGGCGTGGCAGCGCCAGTACAAAGTAAATATATAATATCATATAACTGTGGTACTATTACAGGAAAAGCCTTGACACTTTATATGACTCCATCGAATATAAATGCGAGTAGTCATATAAAAAATGAGCGGTATGGGATAAGTGGGCGTGGCATCCCCCATACCAAGTAAATATTTAATGTCATATATCTGGAGTACTGTAATAGTGAGAGCCTTGGGACTTTGCGTCAGCTTATAAGTTATTCATCTGATTGGTCGAACAAATAATGGGCGTGATCTGAGCAGTGGGCGTGGCAGCGCCAATACAAAGTAAATATATAATATCATATAACTTGTTTACTATAACAGGAAAAGCCTTGACACTTTATACGAGTCCATGAGATATTAATGTGAATAGTCAGATAAAAAATGGAATCAGAGGGCGTGGCACCTCCAATATAAAAAGAGAAAAATTACTATGACAGCGATAATCTGGAAACTTTTAAAAAATACATTAATTATCAATAGTCGTGGAAAATATGGGTGTATTCACCAAATTCAAAAATCGCCAATATCAAAAATCGCTAAAACCTGAAAATCGCCAAAAACAAAAATCGCCAAAAAGAAAAATTTTCTAAAATCAGAAATCGGCAGAATCACAAATTGGCCAAAACAAAAAGCGGCAAAATCAAAAATCGCTAAACAAAAAATTGGCAAATGATATGCTAAATTCGAGGCCAACCGTTAAGTGTTGCCGGATTTAATGTTTTTCTCATAGGCTATGAAAAAACAAAAAATAGCATTGAAATCAAAAAGATATAAAATAAATAAAGTAAAATGTTTTAATTGTACAAGACAAACTTCGTACGAAAAATTAATTATGAAAAAAAACATGTCAATAAGTCTCGGTACGTCGCACAGTGGAGCCTTTTGACTTTAAGGTATTTTAAAAATTATAAATGATTTTGAAAGATGACTTCCTTACCTTTAAAATGTGTGCTAGCGGAAGTTGGTTGGGAGGTCCGTAGGGGGCTTCAGTATATCCTATCAAAGTTCAATATTATTTTGGTGCTAATATTACATGTTGCAAATATAAAGATAATATTCTGAAATTTCGAACTTAAAGTGCTTTTGACCCAAAGATGAACCCCACTTAAATTTGTTGGAATCGGCTCATGTTTGGACCTAGTCCCCATACAAATTTTCCTTCAAAATTGCTTTTAATGCCACTGAATATAGCAAATGTTCTACTATTGCGATGAAATTTGCGAGATCTATAAAAAATCTTTAAAATCGGTCCACGTTTGGACCTAGTCCCCGTACAATTTTTCTTCAAAATTTGGTTAAAATGCCTGAAAAGATAACAAATTTCTATATTATATTTAAAAAATACTGTAAAAAAGCGCTGCAAAATTTTAATAAAATCGTACCACTTTTGGACCTATTTTCCCGATTTTTTTATAAAGAAAAACACCCAAAGTACACAAAGTTCCAAATCTCACATTAAAATTATATTAATTAACCACTCAAAAGGCCTATTATTTCACAATACATATTGTTTAAATCCGAAAGTGTAGAAAAAAAAATACCACTCTAATATAACAGGTTGAATTAATATTAATTTTTTTATTTATATTAGAGATACACATCCTTGAAATATTTTTAATATTAATATATTAATGATATAGATATTAAGTTATTTAGTATATCTATAATATTAATAGGCTAGGCAATTTCTTGTGATCGATGTTTTGTTCTACCATTTTATTCTGATTTTGACTAAACGTATATTATGTGAAAGGAATTTATTTTTAGCCGTTTTGCAGATTTGCAGATTTTTAAATTTTTTTTCTTAATTTTGAGTAGATTGCATTTAAAGTTGCTACTATCACATACATAAAATTATACATATGCTATGTGTGTGTTCATTAAATTTGTTAATGTGTTTGTAATAAAAATGGTTTGTTTTTATACCCTATACCACTATGTGGTTTGGGTATAATGACTTTGTGCTGCTTTTTGTAACAACCAAAAATATTTGACCTAGACCCATCTTTAATTATACCGATCGAATCAGAATCACTTTCTGAGTTGATTTAACAATGTCCATCCGTCCGTCCGTCCGTCTGTGTGTCCATGTAAAGCTTGTAATCAAACTGCAGGTCGCAAATATGAATATATTTTGATGAAATTTGGTATGTAAGCTTTTATCGGCCATGGGATGAACGCTATTGAAATTGGTGAGAATTGGTCTATGTTCAGACCTAGCCCCCATACAAATTACCCATATGAAATCGACATAAATTGCCATAAGATCCAAATTGTCATATAGATCTTACTCAAATTGGGTTTGTATACGTTCATTACATCCACTAATGAGTAGTCCAAAAATGATGCCTTTGACCCCATATAGAGCTGCTTCCCGATCTTCACTTAAATCTATTAAAAAACAAAAATATTGCACTGATTCTTCTCAAATTTTGTTTGTACATATTTTTGCAAAATACAAGAGACTTTACCAAACATGATCAGGATCGGTCCATTTTTGGACCTAGTCCCTTTATAGATATAGCATCCGATATGAACTTTTTCATATCTGCAGCCAAAAAAATTAATAAAAATCCCACTCAAATTTGGTTTATGCTTATTTTCTATATCCAGTTAGTTGGGCCTGAGAGATAGGGTCTCTAAACGTATGGTATAGGGATCGGATAGTCGGTCTAGACCGACTATAATTTCTTACTTGTTTTGTTTTATAAAATTGTCAAATATAACTATTAAAATCAGTTCATTTTCTATAACATATAGTGAATTTTGTAAGATAATTATTAATTGCGATAATAATGTGGATTTATTAACCGATTTTATAAAAGCAAAAAAGTCGATGCTTACGATTAATGAAATCGAAATAGTGAAAAAAGCAATTCAGAAGCGATTTCTTAGTTACTTTTGTAAATGCTGGGAAGAATCGCATCAAAAAAATACGTATTTCTTAAAGAAAAATGATGCTTGGCTAAAAAGTATGTTCTGAAAAAAATCATTTATTGTGAATTTTGAATACCATAACAAATTTTTTTTAGATATATTTGAAGTACAAGGATCTGGTACTTCGAACGATGGAAATACCTCAACGCATTTCTTTTCCAACCCTGCACTTGTTGCTGATATAACAAGTGTTAATGAAGAACTTATAGATCGCTTCCGAATTGTTCTTCACATTATAACATGTGGCCAGAAAATTGATACTGTGAAATTACAAAAATTGGTGTGTGATAAGGCTGATCTATTTGTTAAAAAATATAACTGGTACTTCATGCCTGTTACTGTCCATAAAATACTAATACATGGAAAAGACATAATTGATGCAGCAGTACTCACTATTGGTATGCTCTCCGAGGAAGTAGAAGAAGTACATAATAAAGATTACAGGAAGTATAGATTAATGTTTTCTAGAAAGTGCAATAGAATTTCAACAAATATTAATGTTTTCCACCGTTTGCTTGCATCATCTGATCCATACATAAGTAGTATAAGACGTCAACCTCAAAAACAGCTTTTAGAGCTAGATGATGTAGTTAAAGAAATGATAGTTGATGAATAAAAAGTTTGATTATTTTGGATTCAGTTTGTTTATACTTATATACGAATATTTTTATGCTTATATATGAATATTCAGAAATTTGGATATTCATCTTTTGTTTATTCTAGAAAGTGTATATACCAACTTTAAAGATTTTCGCTTGGATAGGAAAAATTTTATGCGAAAAAATCAATTTGGACTGTATGGGCAGTGGGCGGTAGGCGTGGACGACTTTGATGAAATTCCACTTTTTTCTTCATTTAGTCAATATAATATTTGGTGCCAACTTTTAATGATCTAGCACCAGTCCTTATATTTTTTGCACTGTGCGTCGTAGCGAAGCGCGACAGGGCATACTAGTTAATTATAAAATTTTAATTGACATATTGGGAATTTTTTATTTGACCAGCAAAAAAGAAAGCAGAGTTAAAAACTTTATTTTGTTTAACCTATATTGTGAATTATTAAAAAAAAATTTTATTTTCATATTAAAGTCACATTCATATTAAAACATCTGATAAAAAAAAAATAACAAAAACTTAAAAAATTATAAATGAAGCAACACACAAATATAATAATTTAAGAAAAAGTTTCCAAAAAAACATCCCACTATTTAGCACTATTGATTTGCCGTCATGTAAACTCAAAAAGAACAGGCGATATATTTTCAAGGTTCTATACCTAATGGAAACTTTCCTTATAATTCCTGACCAACTACCCTCAATTTATTTGTGTTTTCGCCGTCGTCTCTGATTAATCCAACAGAGCGAATGTGGCCTTGATATGCCCTCTAAAATACGTCTCATTATTATTTCGTGCAAAGTTTAAGCGTTCCCCTACCTCCACAAAAAATTTCTTTCAGGTGTTTTTTCCGATACTACCAAACTCGATGTCTTCGGCGATATTTTCTCTTATTGAACTTAGAGTCGTCAAATTCGACCACTATTCCAGGGCCACCAATTAGACAGTGCAACACGAAAAAATATAACCATATACGAACACCACTACGTGATAAAAGATCAAAAAAAAGACCCTTGCCTCCCAGTTTTGCCCGAAGTCAGGCACTTTTTTTATGGGTCACCAAAGAAAAAAAACTTCATCTTCTAGATTGAAATCGCAAAAAAACTTTAAAAAATTAGATTTCCTGTTTGCCTTTTTTCCCCTGTTCAAGCCCATGGGTAGCAGGCCGTTTAAAATTCAAGGAAACAATCAACTACAAAAATGTATCTAAAATCTCAATTAACAACTCACTCAGCACAGGCAAAGCAGTAAGCTCAGCACACGCATCAAGGGACGCAGCACACAATATAAAAGCGACACGACGCTCACATCGAGACATTACACAGCGCGACGTTAACGACAGCTCAACGGTGAAAGTTATAGGGAAAGTGCTACAGCATCATTCGCACACAACATTGGCAACTGACAATTTCAATATGCAACGTGAAAAAATTGATTTGTTTTGCTACGTTTGCGGTCATCAAATCAGAAAAAAGTGTTCTACAAGATTTCAAAAGGAAAAGAATCTACTGAATTCAATAGAGCGTATAAGTTGTTTTTCGACAGAGAAGACTTGACCGGTGAAAATTACACTCCTAATACAGTGTGTCGCCAATGTCATAACAATCTCATGGTATGGTTGAGTGGAGGCAAAGATAGTATGAAGTATTGTAAGCCAGTAAACTGGATTTATCGCCCATGTGAGCATTACGCAACCAGTTGCTATGCATGCGTAAAATACACATGTCATCTAAATCGACATGCTGAGAAGAACAAAATTTATAAAGCAACTGTAACAGCCACACTCCAATGCTTGCACCTGAAAATTTTGTATCACCAAGGCCGCCATCTCCAAATCGTAGAACAGAATTTACAGGAATGAGTAGAGCAAGTGGTGTAACTTATGAAGATCTATTTGATACCGATTATAAGCCCCAACAAGGAAGAGACAGACCACAACTAATAACACAAATGGAAATAGATTTCATTGTGGCCATATTGGAACTATCGCAGCGACTTGCCATATTTTTGACAGCGTTTTTAAAGCAAATAAAACTCGCACATGCTAATGTTAATTCTACGGCGTACCGCAAACGGCAAGCTGAATTTCAGTGCCTCTACACTCTAAATGATGACAATTCGTTCGCTTACTGCAACGATATAAAAGCTTTGGTGGTGAAAATGGGAATGAACTACATTGCTAGTGAGTGGAGATTATTTATTGATAGTTCTGTTTCAAGCTTGAAAGCAGTGTTGTTGCATGTGTCGAACCAAAAACTTTCCATTTCGCTTGCAATGGGTATTAACATGAAAGAAAGCTATGAAACATTGAAAGATATAATAAAAAAAATCAAATACTACGAACATAAATGGAAGATGGTATTAACGCTGCATTTTCTTCATTTTCATTTTGACGATTTTTTCAAACAACTCCCTACCGAATCCGATGAGTAAGGAGAACGGTTTCACTAAACCACAATGCCCATGGAAAAACGGTACAAAGGCAAAAAACTCGACGCATTGCTTGCAGAGGTAATATCAATTTTATTGATGCATTGTTTTGCATTCCTTTTTTGATTTATTTTCTAATTTATTTCAGGTATGTTTGTGGAGTCACAAGATCACCCTGTATGATGTTAATGAAGTATTTGAAGAAGAAAAAGCTGATGATAGAGGGCAGTCTGGAAGCAACGTGCCTGTAGACACCACAAGGTCTGAATCAGAGTCAGATTCGGACGATTTGGACAACGATTTGGATCCACAACTTAAGAGAGTGCGATTTGAAAGTCCAGGGCCATCAATTATTATAAACATAATACGAATATTTTTTTATTATTTTTGTAATTGATAGCATAGTATCTCAATGTTGAAGTAAAGAAAAAAACAAATTAAATTAAAAAATTTTCGGGAAATTTTTTACTTTTGTGGCTACCTAATCGCTACCTAAACGGTATTAAGGATCATTCCTAGGAAGTTCATATGTTCTAAAAATTTGTTTACTGAGATCTTAGATACATTTTTGTAGTTGAGTATTTCCTTGAATTTTAAACGGTTTGCTACCTATGGACCTGTACAAGGGAAAAAGGTAAAAATATCGATTTTTTTAAAGTTTTTTGTGATTTTGATCTTGAAGATAAAGTTTTTTTGATTTTATATGTTCACAATTTTTGTTCTTTATGATAAGAGCTATAACTTTGCCTCAGGGAGTAAATCAAAATTCTGAATGATTTGCAAGATATGAGCCTGAGAAAATGATCACTTTTTTGCAAAAATGACACCGAGCCCCAAATCTTTGGGGGCCCACGAAAAAAAAAATGCATGATTTGGGGCAAAACTGAAAAACACGGGTCTTTTTTTTTTGTCTTTTATCACGTGGTGGTGTCCGTATATGGTTATATCTCCATGACTTAAAAAATTACACACAGTGTTATCATATCGTTTGGACTTTTCGGCGAAAAAATTTTGGAAAAGTCGTGTAACTGACTCCGACCCAAATCCGAAATGCGGAGTGATACACGCATATCTAATGGAGTAGCTACTCCGCTTCGAAACAATTATGCTGCATGAAGCACTTCGCTTATCTTTAATTTCATATCGAAAAACTGTTCCTTCAAAAAAAAACTGCACTTTGTTACGTCGCAAGCGTGTTGTCATTTTAAAGCCCATCGGTGAATTACATTTCTTACACAGGAAGAAAATTTTCATCTTACAAGTATTTGATCGCTAATTCTTCCTTTTCAAATTTTTTTGTATTTTATTTTGGGTCCTATTTGATCCATTATACATTTTTATGAAGTTAAATCTGGTCATCAAATGCAGATAACTTTTTTCCTTATCCAATATTACTTTCAAATAAATAAATTAACAAAAGTGTAAAGAATCACTGATATGTATGTACAAGTATTTGAGTTAACATGCCAGTCAGTCACTTCTAATCATATAACGTGTTTAAACTCTGTTACACTAAGTAACACACTAAATGGATTTCACATTATTCCATCATATTCACAATACAAACACTCACAACTATGTCAGTAATCGTAGATAGATCTGTGACCTCAAAATCAAATGTCTCCAACGGCAGACATTTTCTATATAATAAAATCCTCGTTATACATTTTCTTGTTATTGTTGTGTTCCTTTTTTGTGACATTATTTTATCAAACATTCAGGATACACAGAGTTTTATTCATCTTATCATAAAACAAATGTATGTATGTATGTATGAGTGTTAGTAAATAATTGTTGTACATCTCGTACATTTCCATGTGAATGTGTTCGAATGAATGAATGAATTGTATGTAAATTGTATTTTAATTTTACATGTGCTTGTAAAAGTTTTACTGACGTTTTGTGTTATCCGGCAAGAAAAAAAAAATAATAAGAGGATTTGAATTTTAGCTGCTTTTATCGCTGCTGTCATACACATACTCACCCATACATAGATATTAATCAATATTAACATACACATATGGACATATGTACATACATTCTCATGCTCGTAATGAACATGCATTTCAGTTGTTAATGTATTTTTTTTTTTTAATTAAGAGATTTTCCATTTTAAATATGACACATGTCCTAGTTAACTATATGTAATAATTGTTGGCCATGAACGAAGAAAAAGAAGAATGAAATAAAGTTAATTATCAAATGAAATAAATATCACAAGTATTTTTTAAATGTGTTTGTTATGGAACCTCTATAAATATTTAAATTTAGTGTTAAAGCTCATGATTTCCTGAAATTTCTTGTTTTCCACATAAATGACGTTCCTAACTGCAATGATAAAATGTTGGATCTCTTGTTCGTAAATAACCCTGCACTATTCAGTATAATTAAAACAGATCCGTTATGTTTTCCTGAGGACTGTCATTATCCAACACTTTTAATATCCACACGATCTATACAATTCAATGTTTAAAGATTTCATGTAAATTTTGACCGCGGATGTGCCTGAAATGGTTCATACGCTGCACAATAGGTTAGAATTGCCTGTTTTCTTAGATTATTAAAAAAAAATTGGGTATCATCAAAACCGTTGATACTCGGTTAAAGTATATAAAATTCTACATCACTTGTCGTTAAAATTAATGTCAAACGTGCTATTTTGTTTTTGTAGTGAAACTTAAAATTCAGACTTTATTGACATTTTTTGTGCAAAAAGAAATGAAAATTTCGCTTGTAAAAATGTGTTTATTTGAAAAAGTATTTTAAAAGTAAAAACAACTTTGATATGGAACCATCAAGCACAGGTCAGTTTGCAAATATTTTGTTAACATTTGTCTAACAAATTGTGTGCGCAAGTGTTTTATTTTTTATTACTTACATTGGAAGTGCAAGAAAAAACTTGAATGTTTTTATATTTGAAGTGGACATATAGTTATTATTCGTGAACATTCGTGTCGTAATTTGTAGCTTATTTTAAAGATGGTACACCTCACTATTATGATGCAAACCTTTAGGCTGCCTTTTGGCGCCTTTTAGAAGCTATGCATCCTTTTATGCAAGTCCTACAGCAGTGAAATTACCAAAAAATCATATTGACCTCGCGACTGGTGCTGCTGTCTGTATTTTGTTGCGTTTTATGTAACTGAAATAAAAGAAGTAAGAACTTATAGTCGGTCTAGGCAGACTAGTTCAAAATATGGAACGACCCTGATCATATTTGGTAAAGTCACTTATATTTTGAAAAAATATATACAAACCAAATTTGAGAAAAATCTGTGCAATATTTTTGTTTTTTGATTTTTTTTTTTTTTTTAAATGTTTATTTATTTATAATGATATATGATATGTATACTGTAAATAAACAAATAGTTACTATAAATTAATTAAAGTATACTGTCCCATATCGGGCGCTCTAATACTTAGAATAATTTAGTTAATTATTTTTAAATATGGATATGTTCAATATAATACCTTTCTAATAATATTGCTACTATGACTATAAAATTGTACAATGAAAAATAATATAAAAAACATTGCTTATATAAGTTTATTTCAAATTTGTAGTCTAAGAGGTAAAAAGAGAAGGAAAATGGCCTTACTCGGTAAGCCACCAAAATTTATTAATATTTTCATTTGAAAGTAAATTTTTATCTTTAGAGAAAAAATCTATGCTAAATCTACTATTCTCTCCTGTCAGTTGATTATCATATATTTTTTAATATTTGCCCTCTTATAAATATGATAAATTATAGGAATACCTCTATTCTTTTGAATATATCCTTTTCTATCGAGGTGTAGGAAAGCTTCTGGGGGAACATACCCACTTATTAGGCATGAAGTTATATAGTTTTCGCTTGTGTAATATGAGGCTAATATCGAATTATTTGTGTCGCATTCTGTACATTTTAAAATATGTGATCTTATCAAATGAATTATGAAATTATCAATTCTGTTTATTTTTGCAACATTATATAATCTTAAGTTAGATATATATTTAGTATAATTGCTATTATGTGTTCTGTACAGCGATAAACAAGCTCTAACACATTTACGTTCCAGTACACGATATTTTTCCATATTAGATGGCGATATGTTGAACCATATTGGACAACCATATGTCAATATGGGCCTAATTAAGGTTTGATATAACATTATCTTTACCTTGGGAAGTATATATTTTGAGTAGAAAAGATTCTTATACATAAAAAATGCACGTTTTGCTTTTTCCAATTGTATTTGAATATGGGTGTTAAAGTATAAAAATTTATCCAGATTCACTCCTAGATATTTTACTAGTTCTTTGTTTGGGATCTCGATATTCAGACACGATTTGATACCAAATGATTTCCAATTTTTTCTTATATTATAATTGCATTTATTGGTTGGTGGTCTAAAGAAAATTGTCTCACATTTGCTTATATTTATCTTTAGTTTCCAATCTGAAGCATATTTTTCAACTGTTCTAAAGTTGTCTTGAAGATTATTATTTATCTTATCAACTATGTTATCAGCGTGATAGATTATAAGGTCATCTGCAAATGCAATGATATTGTCCATCTCACTTACCAAATCATACAAATATAGATTGAAAAGAATTGGCGAATTTACCATTCCCTGTTGTAATCCATTAATTATTAAAAATGACTTGGTACTCGACATATCTCTATTACTTACTATAAAAGATTTTTCATGTAGCATGTTACGAATTAGTATTTTGAAATGTAAAGGCATCCTGTATTTTGAAAGCTTAAAAATTAGACCTGGGATCCATACATGCTTTTTCAAAGTCTGTTAAACATGCTCCATTATATAATGCTTTGTTCCAGTTCCAATGGATATTAGACACTAGCCAATGAATTGCATGAGTAGTGGAATGTTTATATTTAAAGCCGAATTGCCTTTCGGTAATAAGACCTTGCCTTTCACAGAATTTTGATAAATTGTTATTAATACATGCCTCAAAAACTTTGCTAATATTCGGCAGCAAACTGATTGGTCTAAAATTTTTTAACTTACTTGGATCCTTATCTTTTTTTGGTATAACTATTGTTTTTGCAGTTTTCTATGCGCGGGGAAAATAAGAATTATTTATGATATTGTTGAATATTGTACAATATTCCCGTATTAGTTCCTTAGGTACATGTTTCAGAATGATATTGGGTATTTTGTCAACACCAGAAGATAATTTGTTGTTTAAATTCTTGAATATATTTATTAATGACTCTAATGTGACAAAGTAGTCGCTGGCTTCACTATCATTTAGTTCATTCGCTTTCCTATCGTTACTAAATGCTGTAATTGTTAGATGATTTGTTTCATATTGAGCCTTTGTGTTTAAAAAATCTGCTAAGTAATCGTTTATTTCCCGATGCAGGTTATTATTTGTATCAATATTCTTATATGAATGGATTGACTCAAGATACGTACCAATTACGTTAATTTGTTTTTTGATAGATTTAAGTGAAGATCGGGAAGCAACTCTATATGGGGCCTATGACTAAGAATTGTCCTATAGGGATTATTTTTGGACTACTGATTAATGGATATAATAAACACATACAAACCTAATTGAACTGAGATCTATATAATAATTTAGATCTTATGGTAATTTATGTCGATTTCATAGGGGTCATTTGTATGGGACCTAGGTCGTAGCGACTTTCCCAATTTCAATGGCATCCATCCAATGGCCGATAAATGCTTATATATCAAATTTCATCAAAATATTTACAAAATATTTACATGGACACACAGACGGACATACGGAGAGACGGGCAGACGGACATCGATATATCGACTAAGAAAGTAATACTCAGAAAGTAATTATGAGCCGATCGGTATAATAAAAGATGGTTCTAGGTAAAATATTTTTGGTAGTTACAAACAGCAGCACAAAGTCGTTATACTCAAACCACATGGTGGTATAGGGTATAAAAACTGTGATATTATTTTAAGTTGTGTGTTTAATTTAATTATACCCTATACCGCTATGTGGTTTGTGTATAATGACTTTGTGCTGCTGTTTGTAACAACCAAAAATATTTGACCTACACCCATCTTTAATTATACCGATCGAATTAGAATCACTATCTGATTCGATTTAACGACGTTCGTCCGTCCGTCTGTCCGTCTGTGTGTCCATGTAAAGTTTGTAATCAAACTGCAGGTCGCAAATACGAATATATTTTGATGAAATTTGGTATTTAAGCTTTCACCAGCCATAGGATGAACGCTATTGAAACTGGTGAGAATCGGTCCATGTTCAGACCTAGCCCCCATACAAATTACCCCTATGAAATCAACATATATTGCCATAAAATCCAAATTATCATACAAATCGTAGTCAAATTGGGTTTGTATGTATATATTATATCTATTAATCAATAGTCCAAAAATGATCCCTATTGGATAACTCTTATTCATAAGCCCCATATAGAGCTGCTTCCCGATCTTCACTTAAATCTATCAAAAAAGAAAAATATTGCACAGATTTTTCTCAAATTTGGTTTGTATATATTTTTGCAAAATACAAGAGACTTTACCAAACATGGTCAGGATCGGTCCATTTTTGGGCCTACTCCCCATATAGATATAGCATCCGATATGAACTTTTTCATATCTGCAGCCGAAAAAATTAATAAAAATCCCACTCAAATTTGATTTATGCTTATTTTCTATATCCAGTTAGTTGGGCCTGAGAGATAGGGTCTCTAAACGCATGGTATAGGCTATTGTATAGTCGGTCTAGACCGACTATAATTTTCTTACTTGTTATATTTTGCCTTAGCCAAAGATCTTATGATTTCTTCTATTATTATATTTGCATCTAAATCTGATTCACATCGCCAAAATGCTGCATATGAGATATCATCTTCGATTTGTTGAGGATTTTCGGAATATATTCTAAAGCTCGCGGTTGATATTTCTGGTCATACATTCAGGTTATCTTGTCTAATCTCTCTGACAATACTCCACCATTCCTTGATGTTTTTGATTGAACATATTTTTATCTCTAAATTTTTAAAATACTGTAGTTTTTTTTTTGCACATACTTCCTTGTATTTTCGTTTTGCACTAAGATAGCCGTTCTGTGTTATTCTTCGAGTTTTATTTTATTTATTGTTTTTTTTATTATTTATTTATTTTTTCGTGCATGGAAATTTTTGCTTACAGACTATAAAAGTAACATAACATTTGTAACATAAAATTTGTAAACATACATCTTAATATATAAAAACGTTGGTGCGTATGTTGGTACTCTAATAACTGTTGAACCACTAATGCTAGCGACTTCGTATTCATACCATATGTTCCTTTGGTTCTCCGATTTGCATAACTTTTTTTGTACCCGATAGGTGGCGCTGGGGTCGAGATTTTCCCAAAAAATTTATTTACGGTCCAATTTAGCTCAAATTCGCAACATATATTATGTACATAAAAGTAAAGTTGCTGACAAAGTTTTTCACGTGTAGGTGGCGCTGGTGTTAAAATATTCAAGAAAACGTATATTTTTTTTCAGTCATATTCATAATATTATTAAATGCAATGTATTTAAGGATTTTCGAGGGAGTTCGTGCTTTACTTTTGCCCGACACTCGGTATTAAAATTTAGATGCAATATAAAATCCAGATGTTTTCTTCGGGCCAGCAACGCGGACCGGACTCAGCTAGTATGTATATAAATTCAAATAAACATGTTTAAAAACAATTTAAAATTGAAAAATGGAAGCTAAATATTTATTACATATTATTTAGATAAAGTATTATATCCCTTTTAATCAAATCGAAACTTTTCTGAAAATCAATAATGTTATACACTTGATTAAATTCTATACACAGCCGACGAAAAGGATCAGAGCTGGCATAATTTGTATGATAATACTTTACATTTAGGAACCGAAAATACCGTGAACGGCGCTGTGAGGTATTAATATTGATTCTGCTAGGGAGAAATTCAGAATATATATTTCCATATATCAAGTTGAACAAAAAAGTTATATTAAGCATACTTCTTCGGCTTTTAAGCGTAGGAAGCTTAATAAGAGCGAGACGGCTTCTATAGGAAGGTAATTGTATATTTGGATCCCATCCAAGTCCACGAAGGCAAAATATTAGAAATTGTTTTTGAACAGACTCAATTGAATTTGAATGAACGGTGTAAAAAGGATCCCAAATTACAGAACCATATTCCAAAATTGGTCTTACTAGTGTAGTAAAAAGTTGCTTTGTTGTGTAAGGATCAGAAAACTCTTTCGCCCAACGCTTGATAAAACCAAGCACACCAAATGCCTTGTTAATTGTGAGTGATATATATTTACGAAAATCCAGGCGCTTGTCCAATAAAACCCCGAGATCATTAAATGTTTCAATCATTTCCAATCGATCGTTGTTCATCAAAAACTGGTCATTAATGGGAAAAGATCACGAAAACGCCATATATTTACATTTTTTTACATTAAGGTCCATTAAGTTTATATTACACCATGCTGTCGAATTATTAATATCCAGCTGTAAACGTGATTATTTCTAATTATTGTTGGATGAGTAAAGTATTTTAGCGTCATCTGCATACATCAGGCATTTACAGAACTTAATAGCTGAAGGCAGATCATTAATAAATAGAGTAAATAAGAGTGGACCCAAATGACTTCCTTGAGGCACACCAGATAAAACATTAATCGATTTTGACAGAAGATTACGAAATTTTGTACACTGTTTTCGGCCAGTTAAATAGGAATACATCCATTTCAATAGCGTATTACTAAAACCCATACGATCAAACAAACAATAGAAGATCATGGTTAACCCTGTCAAATGCTTTACTAAAATCCGTATAAATAGCATCAGTTTGCATTTTGTTTAAAAACTCTTCATTAACAATCGTTGTAAGTTCAAGAAGATTAGTAACAGTTGAGCGGGATTTACGTAAACCATGCTGTTCAGGAGCTAGGATTGTAGATACTTGGTGAGACAAAGCATCAGTTATGAGTTTTTCAAATAGTTTTGGAATAGAGCTTAACTTTGCAATCCCTCTGTAATTTGAAATCACAGATTTTCTACCAGCTTTAGATAATAGAATTATAAAGGATTTTTTCCAATAATTTGGGAAATATGCCAATTTAAGTGATTTATTATATAGAAACGTTAGGGTAATATACAGCAGGATAGCACATCGTTTCAAAACACAATTTGGAACACCATCAGGACCAGGAGCATATGACAAATTTAGTTTCATCAAATTATTTAAAACAGCTTGTTCTTGAATAAATGGAATATTTATAAAAGATGCATCGGAAATCAAGTATGGATACTAGGGTGGCCCTTCGTTATATGGAGGGAAAAAAAAGTGTTCAAACTGTCGGTCTCACCCCCTAGAAATATGCGAATAGCAAAAAACTGAGAAATACAAAGTTTTGGGCCAATCATAAAACGTTTAGGCGTGGCGCAAAGCGATTGAAAATTTCAAGTGTGTTTATATCGGGAAAATATGACTTTTTTTCAGATTTTACGAAAATTTCGTTCTATAGTTTAATTCTTCCGACAAGCTGTTACATAATTCGGGATCAGTATTAAATTATCCTTTCAAAAGGCTATAAAACTTCAAACTCGTATGAAACCTCGCCAAGAAATAGCAAATGCCCCAGACCACTTTTGTGCCAAAAAAAAACTAGGTCATGAAATTTGATGGCATTTTTTTCAACTTTGAGAAATTGATTAAAGCCATCATTTGTTTTTGGTCTCTATACTTATAGGTACTCAGATATGAAGTATTGTTTTATTACCACGTTGCTAACCTATTGCGCATTGAGACCGAAAATTGGAAATTTTTTTGATAAAAATTTTAAAACTCCTTTTTCAAGTTTGAAAAAATTTTCTTAAACAAAATTTAAAGAAATTAATATATTACTTTAAGGTTTTATTGAATACATGTTGCAGATTAACTGTGTAAATTTTTAAGTAAATCCCTCTGCCAGAATTTTTTTGACAAGGATTCTATTTTTGCGGATTTCGAGAAAACTTGGATTTTTGTGAAATATTCTGTAATGTACTCTTTCTAAATACTTTTTATCAAAAATTCATCACTTTTCTAATTTTAAATGTTATATTTTATCCAAATAGCCTAGGGTTTCGAAAAAAAATAATATGACTCCATTAAACCTTTTGGAATTGGGGTCACATATGACCCCAAACTAATAAAAGACAATTTATGCAAAAAATTCAAATATTTTGTAAGTGCTGTCCAAGTTTTAGATGCGACGCTTAAAATGTAATAATTAAATGCGCAGAAGTTTCGTCCCAAAAATTTGGGATAAAGCCAAGAACATTAACGCGTTATTTGCCAAGGCCAGCTTTGGATTTTAAGATATTTTAAAATAAAAATGACCTAAAACGAGTTTTTCTATTAAACTCATTGGTACCACTATTTGGAATTTAAGGAAAATAATTCGGTTAATTTTTATTTATTTAACCCTTCAGTGCTCCTGAGATCAAAATTATCCATTGTGATATATCTCTGGTGCAATTATCTGCTTATTGCTCGCGAATATAAATTAAAACAACTTAAGTCATATGTCTAAAAAATAGAACGTTTTTTGAAATTCACTTTGATTTAATTTTGTAATTTATTCCATTAAGAGTAGTATTAATTTAATATTGCCTTTTATATATTATTATATTTGAAATTTACTTTTATTTAATAAACTATTTAAAACTGGGAAATAAAATGTTAGAAGTTTGAAAAGATGTAGGTGACATTGAAGATAATATAAAGCGACCGATTATTAAAAATCAAAAATGTCAACCATTATAAGTAATGGCATCTTCACCGATTGACCTGAAATTTTTTTTTTTTGGCGTTTTTTATCAATATCCACCAAATTAGTGAGTGAGACCGCAAGATATTAAACTATTACTTTATTATATAAAGTAATTTTATAACAAAATTGATTAAAAGTTGATTTAATATATATTCGCGAGCAATAAGCAGATAATTGCACCAGAGATATACCACAATGGATAATTTTGATCTCAGGAGCACTGAAGGGTTAAATAAATAAAAATTAACCGAATTATTTTTCTTAAATTCTAAATAGTGGTATCAACGAGTTTAATAGAAAAACTCGTTTTAGGTCATTTTTATTTTAAAATATCTTAAAATCCAAAGCTGGCCCTGGCAAATAATGGGTTAACATTCTCGGATTTATCCCAAATTTTCGGAACGAAACTTCTACACATTTGGTTATTATATTTTAAGCGTCGCATCTAAAAATCGGACAGCACTTACCAAATATTTGAATTTTTGCATAAATTGTCTTTTATTACCATGGGGTCATATGTGACCCCAATTCGAAAAGGGTTAATGGAGTCATATTTTTTTTCCAAAACCCTAGGCTATTAGCATAAAATATAACATTTAAAAGTAGAAAAGTGATGAATTTTTGATACAAAGTATTTAGAAAGAGTACATTTACAGAATATTTCACAAAAATCCAAGTTTTCTCGAAATCCGCAAAAATAGAATCCTTGTCCAAAAAATTCTGGCAGAGGAATTAACTTAAAAATTCACACAGTTAATCTGCAACATATGTTTAATAAAACCTTAAAGTAATATATTAATTTTTTTATATCTTGTTTAAGAAAATTTTTTCAAACTTGAAAAAGGAGTTTTAAAAATTTTATCAAAAAAATTTCCAATTTTCGGTCGCAATGCGCAATAGGTTAGCAACGTGGTAATAAAACAATACTTCATATCTGAGTACCTATAAGTATAGAGACCAAAAAAAAATTATGGCTTTAATCAATTTCTCAAAGTTGAAAAAAATGCCATCAAATTTCATGACCTAGTTTTTTTTTGGCACAAAAGTGGTCTGGGGCATTTGCTATTTCTTGGCGATGTTTCATACGATTTTCAAGTTTTATAGCCTTTTGAAAGGATAATTTAATGCTGATCCCGAATTATGTAACAGCTTGTCGGAAAAATTAAATTATAGAACGAAATTTTCGTAAAATCTGAAAAAAAGTCATATTTTCCCCCATATAAACACACTTGAAATTTTCAATCGCTTTGCGCCACGACTAAACGTTTTTTGATTGGCCCAAAACTTTGTATTTCTCAGTTTTTTTGCTATTCGCATATTTCTAGGGGGTGAGACCGACAGTTTGAACACTTTTTTTATTAAGGGCCACCCTAATGGATACTCAGAATTATTGTCAAAAACTGTTGAGGAGTATGTTCAAGCAAAAAAGTCAGCACTCATGTGGCATATTGAAATATCGTCAGAGGTTTCTATATTATTCAGTTTCATTTTTGTTGGAAAATCAAGTGATCATCTCTTTTTAGAGTTTACAAATTTATAAAATGATTTAGGATCGTTTTTTAAATTGTTTTTAATTTTAATCACATAATTATTGTAAGTAGAATGATTTGCCAAATTGTATTCCGATCTAGCAATAGAATAGTTCATGTAATTTACAGATGATCCACGTTCTTTATATCTCTTGAACATTTTGTTTTTCCTGTTTTTAGGACGTGAGAGAAATTTCGTACTCTACGGAGGGCCAGTATATTTCGGTGTATAAAATTTAGGTATCGATTTTAAAAAACACTCTTCTAGCAACTGATAGATTGATGTTAGCATCATGTCTAAGTCATCATTGTGACGAGCGAAAACAACATGTGATAAAGCAGAGGAAAGAACATCATAGTTTGTTCTTGAAAAACAAAATATTTTATCATGAATGCGACTTTTACGGCAGGCTGTATTCGGAATGTCAAAATTAATTTGTATAGTTGGATAATAATGATCCTCTGGTTTTGAGATAGGAAATGTTTGTGGTATGCAATAATCGGTCGGTTCGTTCACAAAAACTAAATCCACAAAAAAGACAATTGGAAGATAGTCCATTTATAAAATCAACATTTGATTCAGCTGATACTGGCACTAAATGCTTTACAATCTGGTTCAGACTGCCAAGTTATTGATGGAATATTGAAGTCACCAAATAACATGACCGAATCGGTTGGTTTAAATTTTTTTTAAATTAAATATATAGATTTTTTATGTTCATCATAGATTTCGATGGAAGACTTTGGAGGAATATAAGAACAAATGATATAAAACATTTTATTATTATGTAATTTTAACAGCACACAGATAATTTTAATGTTAGGAAGATCATTTAAGAATATTTCTTCAGCTGAAAAAGTGTTCAGTACGGCAATTAAAACTCCACCACCTTTACGATTTCCATCATTATGTCCCGTCAAAAGGTGATACTTAGGACATAAAATTTCAGAATTATGGATACCATTATGGAGCCAGGTTTCAGTCAGAATAATTATATGATTATCAAAACCAAAACTGTCAGCAAAAAGGAATGGTAGCTTAGTGTTAAGGCCTAGCTTAGTTTTTCGGCTTATCCTTGTATATATACTCACGGGTTATAACATTTGGTGGCCAAAAGTGTGGATCAACAACGGTATCAAATAATTCATAAGGAACTATAACTTTAAAAGACACTTTGCTTCGTTCATCAGCATAATTGAATTTAAAAACATTTAATTGATGGTCTTGGTCGAGTTTGGATATCAAGTAATTGGAAACGTCTTCAAAAGAAATATCAGATGATAAACGAGCCACAAATATTGTTATACCCTCCACTCCAGTGTGCAGAGGGTATACATAAGTTTGTCATTCCGTTTGTAATAATTAGAAAAAAAATTTTGGACCCCATAAAATATATATATTTGTGATCCTTATAACAACCGGAGTTGATATAGCGATGTCCGTCTGTCCGTCTGTGGAAATCACGATGACGGCATCAATCGGGTAGTTAGGGTGCTCGTTGACATAAAAAATGATTCATTAATATCCTGAAAAGTTTGCTATTTAAAATCGTCCAAATCGGTCGATTAGGGCCCGAGATTTGAATGAAGAACTAAAAAAAGTCTTGAAAAAACATAATTTTCTATGTTGTTCTTGTCACGATCACGCCCTGAATAGTGCAGCTACAGTGATCATTTTTAGTGAGAATGATTCACCAAATTCATGGGAAGATTTCTATTTCAAAAATCATTAAAATCCATGGAACAGGTCCAGGGAAATCTCTGAAAAATTAAAAAAAATAAAAATATGATGTTTCTATATTGTTCTTGTTGTTTTTCTAAATGTTGTGTTGTTGTCATAGCTGGACTTGTTGTTTTTGTAGTCGTTGTGGTAATAATATAATAAAAACTAACCCTTTGTACATTTTTTTATTAACTCTGGTAGAAAATTTTAAAAGTTTCCATTGTTTTGGCATCACTCTAAAAATTTGTTAGATCATTTCTGTTATTACTACGAGCCTGCCTGCGAAATTTCAGATCGAATGGCTCACGGGAAATTGGTTAAAATCGACGAGTTAATATAAAGAGAGTAAAAATTCACCAACATCTAAAGCAAATAATGCTAAAATACCTAGTTGTTAATAAAAAAAAAAAACAATGTAAATATAGCAGAAAAAAAATTTAAGTATAAATTTATTTATAAATTTTTATAAACATATTAAATAATACAAATAATATTCATATATTATATATGTATATCCATAACAATTGCATGTTAGAAATAAGTCGGTATATTATTTTATTTACATAAAATTCTGCAATATTTTGTTGTGGGGAAAATACATTTCTTTTGCATTAACAGAGTGTCACTTCATTTTGTTCAGCGTGGCTATGCCACAGTAGATGGCGCCACAATTTTTGTTTGTTCTAATTAGCTTTGCAATAGTTATTTCTATTTTAATATGAATGCTAATATTTTCAACTGGATATCATACAGAACAATGTTAAGAGTATACACGGGCTGGTCTTTTATTTCATACGTATTTTCATTATTCTTTTACAAATATGAACATAAGTTTGGCATATTAACTTTTTGTTGTCCTTACAAAATAGAGTTACCGAGTTCATCAATGAGTTTTTTGCTTTCAAAACAGTTCTACATAGTTATATAGAACTATTATACTGCTTTACCTACAAAATATCTGATTGCGATTACATATAATTTTTAAAAATTGTTTATAATTACTAAAGCATTATTATTCACAAAAATACAAAATTGCACTTTTTAAATTTTCCATTCAAATTTAAGAAAATATCAATTCTAAAAATTGGAATTAATATTTCCAATTATAAATTAGAAAATATTAATTGAATTTCAGAAAATCATATCAAAACGTCGGGAATAATAACTCTTAAATTTAGAAGACATCAATTGCATCTTTAATATATAAATTTTTTTCGTTAAACACAAATTGAAATTCAAAAAAAAAAAAAAAACACCAAATATGTTTACATTTAAAAAAAATATTGCCATTCAGGAGAAATTAATAGCTTTTCAGTACCGCGATTCAGTAACTTCTTTTAACGATAGTCGAATCGTTAAAAAAAATAAAATAGCAAAATTATCAGTAAAATTTTTAAACGATATTCGCTATTGTTAAAGTCAGCTTTGGTGTTATCTAAACGACAACCATTTCTGTGTTGTTTATTCAATCGATAAAAACTTAAATTTTTAGGTTGAAATGTCGTCATACATAAATAAAAATCATAAAATAGTGAAAATATTTTGCTTCTATTAAAAAACTTTTTTATATAAATAAAAAAATTAAGTAGCATATTCAATTCATTATTTCATTTTCAAATAAATACACAGAAATATTAGTAAAGAAATAAAGATATTAAACATAAAATCATCCTGTCAAACACGAAGTAATTTGTTTTTTTCTATTCTTCTTTGTGTATATAAATTTTCACAATTTCTTTTGGATGAAAATTTGAAGTTTATCAGAAAATAAAGATAACAAATTATTTTATTTAAAATATTTGGGACATTTGGTTTTTTGCGTTTGGCATCCCTAATTTGATTATTTATTATTATAAATTTATTCTCTATGTTTTCCAAATATGGCAATATTTTAATAAAAAATCGAGAGAGTTTTTTTGGTTATTATTTTGTTACCCCATCCGACCTATATGGCCGCAATGAAGAAATATTTGGCCAGTTAAAAGAAACTATACAGCCATCTCCTATTAGCACGATTTAATGCATATAGCCACCCTACACAACCATTACCTTTGCAATGGAGGTTAGGGCGAGCTATTTAATTAGCAAAAACTAAATTAAACGAGAAGTTATGTCGGAAACGCATGCATATAGGTATATAACCTAAATGCATGCCGATCAGCAACCACGATGACCGAAATAAATCCGAAAGAACAGAAAAGACGAAAACCAACCCAAATAATTTGCTGAAATAATTTGGTATTAAGTTTAACAAACTGTTTACTTTTTCATTTACATTTATTATCAACACTCTAACCGAGGTGGAGGGATTCGGCACAGCCGAATTTAACACTCTTACTTGTTTTTTCTTACGGTTTTGAGTTGTCATAGCTGAAGTAGTTAAAGTTGATATTAAATGCGAATTAACATTATCTTGAGGTTTTAAATATTTATTATTATTATTAATGAGATCAATAGAATTCTGATTTAAACTTTGATAAGTATTTGGCTGAATAATTGGAATAATTGGAGACACTGGAATTAGAATTCATATTATTTGTTGACGAATCTTGAGGTAATAGAATAGTTGAATCAGTAGGATTATTTGATTTTTCATTAGGATTTAATTGATTAACCGATTTTGCAGCAAGACGTTCAGATGATCTCTTGCGTTTTGGAGAAGATCCATTTGGAGATGTATCCAGCGATTTAAAATGATCAAAAATCTCTTCGCACTTATCAATCAAGGATGCCAATGTAGAAAATTCTTTATTTATATCATTAAACTTGTCACGATTAGTTTTTATAAATTTAAAGAAATCTATCGTATCTTTTTTGTTTCAAAGAGAGTGGACGTGTTTTTGTGCTCTGTAACTTTTTTTAAATAATCTGTGGATAAATATATACAAAAACTATCAAAATACATTAACTACAACAAATAAACAATTCGAACTGAAGAGTTTCATTAATTCAGTGTTTTGTGCCAATAATTCAAGGTATAATTTGTTAATCATTTAATACTAATTTACCCACAAACTAAAAAAACTTAAATACAAGAACAGTACCCAGTACCTTAAATTAGTGCCTTATTTACCTATCTAAAATAAGTTAAAGCTTAATATTTGCAAACACAGAAGAAAACAACAAATACGAACAATACAGTCTATAACAATCTGTCAAAACAAAAATATATAAGAAAATAAATATAATAACTAAAGTAAAAATGAGTTACAACAACACCCACGACGACAACAACAGCAGTGTTAGTATGCATGATCAATCTGTTGTTACCAAGAGCAATGTGAATGTAGAGAATCATTACAAAACTCTCTTCTTGATAATGTACTAAAAACACCGAGGCTATCAACAAATGATTCACCATTTAAGTTATTAAATCTTGTTGATAAGAGATTTGAGAATATGCTTGGCCTTATAAAGGAAATGTTTGAAAAAAGTGAAGCTCGCCTGGAAAGTATGTTTGAAAAGAGATTTAAAGAATTAAAGAGTGATATTATCGATATTAATCAACGAGTAACAAAAATTGAGACAGTGGCGGAGGAAATTATGGGATTAAAAAGTGAAGTACATTTTCTAAAAACACAAATTCAGCGCCAAGAAAATTCTATTATTGCTTCTGATCTGCGAATTAATGGCATACCTTACAATAGAAATGAAAATTTATTCGATATATTTCAATCCATTTGTGAATTTCTGCAAATAAATACACCTGCTGTAAAATCAATATACCGCCTTCAAAATCACAACAATAAAGATAAAACCTTTTCGCCCGATGCCGTAATTATGGTGAAGCTTTTTTCTCCTTATGACAAAAATTTTATTTTGAAAACTATTGCAAATTTTCGAAAAATGAAAAAATCTACGCTAGTTTTAGACCACATTGGTCTTGGTTCAGATCGTCCTTTTTATTTAAATGAAAATTTGACTTCCACAAACCACAAAATATTGCAGTCGGCGATACGAAAAAAGAAAATTCAACAACTACACTCGGCATTTACTAAACGTGGCTTAGTGTATATAAAAATTAGACAAGATGATCAACCAGTTCGTGTCGACTCTATTGATGAACTTGATAATATGTTTCGTAATGATAATGCTTATTGCCAGAACTGATGTCCATTGTTTGCTGATGCTTTGTTTATATTATGGAAATCTACGAATATCTAATGTTCATGTTCATGTTATTTTAATTTGTATTTTCGGAATGTTTTTGAAAAATTTCAGTCATTTAATATGTTTTATTTTTGGCCCTTTTAAATATGCATGCGTTGTTTTTTTAAAAAATCTTTTTTGTTTCTATGACAAATTGTTCAGGTAGTATAACGTATAGTTCCAAAGATGTTCCTTCTGATATGGTTCGAGTACTTTGTAAGCAGAAAACTGGTTTAAATATTTGTCACATAAATGCGCAAAGTCTAAACAATAAGATGGACGAGTTTTCCTTTATATTTGAAAATTCAGGCGTTGATGTTGTATGTGTATCTGAGACGTGGTTTGACCTGCTTGTTCCTGATACTATTTTTGATTTGCATGACTATAAATTATATCGCTGTGATAGGGTAACTCATGCAGGTGGTGTTGCTATTTATATTAGAAATGGAATAACCAGTAAATTATATTGTAAATCCAAGCCAATGGAAAAGATTGAACATTTCTTTGTAGAAATTTCAGCACATGGAAACAAAATTCTTGTGGGTTGTGTATACAGACCTCATCACAATGTTGATATGCAAAATTTTTTCAAAACTTTGGAGAATGAAACAGTAAAATTTGAAGATATAGTTATATGTGGCGATTTCAACTCAAATCTTCTAGTGGAAAATTATTTAGTAAATAATATGGAAACAGTTGGACTTTACCCAACAAATACAACGGTTCCAACCCATTTTTCAGCTACAGCAAACACGCTATTGGATATATTATTTGTTGGCGATAAAGGAAAAGTTTTACTCTATGATCAGATTTCAGCGTCCTGTTTTTCAAAGCACGACTTAATTTTTCTTACCTTTGATTTCCAGATCCAACTTATTATGAATGATGCCACATACTATGACTTTAAACATATGGATAATATTGTCATAGCTTTTGATTTAGCAAATATTGATTGGAATTCAATTTACTATATGCTATCTGCTGAAAGTTAGCTTAACTTCTTAGAAAACAAAATTGAACAAATTTTCAATAGGTCGGTTCCGTTGAAAGCTGTAAAAACTAGTTTTAAATTAAAACCATGGTTTAATGGTAATATTAAATCTGCAATTGCTTACAGAGATAGGGCTTATAGTCGTTGGAAACGTTTCAAAACTGATTCACTACATGAAGAATATTGTAACGCACGCAGAGAAGTAAACCGAGCTATTAAGAGTGCTAAATCAACATACTATTCATCTGTCTTCAACTCTGCAATTGGTTCCAAAAAAACATGGAAAAATATACGTGACATTGGTATTGGAAAACCAAGGATAATAGATACAACGGAAATAGATGTAGAATTACTTAATGAAACTTTCACACGACTGCCTACAGTACCTTTGAATAGTAATTTTTTTAATCAACCTATCACTGAGCAGAGTCAACTATTTAGTTTTAATTGTGTAACACAAGATGATGTATCAAGGAGTTGCCTAGCTGTTAAGTCAAATGCTGTAGGATTTGATAATATTCACCCAAAGTTTTTAAAAGCTATTCTTCCTGTGTTGTTACCATATATCACATTCATATTCAACAATATCATAATTAAAAGTACTTTTCCTGCTAACTGGAAGTATGCTAAAATAATACCTACACCAAAATCCAGTAATGAGTACCGACCTATTTCTATATTACCATTTCTATCAAAAGTATTTGAGAAGCTACTACATAAGCAAATGTACGATTACATAAATAGAAATGGCTTACTTACAAGCAGACAGTCAGGTTTTCGGCCTAAGCATAGTTGCGTAACTGCGCTTATTGATGTCACGGAGGAAATACGGAGTAATATTGATGCTGGTTTCATGTCATTTCTTGTTTTATTAGATCACTCTAAGGCATTTGACATGGTTGATCATGGAATTCTTTGTATGAAACTGCAAACTTTGTTTAAATTTTCTTTGTCGTCCACTCGATTAATTGCGTCCTCCTTATTGGATCGTAAACAGTCAGTCTTTGCTAATAAAAAAATATCACGACCACTGTCAATATCGAAAGGTGTTCCTCAAGGATCAATCCTTGGTCCTCTTCTTTTTACAATATACGTCAACGATTTACCAGAGCAACTAATGTACAGCAGCGTATCTATGCTGATAATGTTCAATTATATATATGTAATAACAACAAAAATATTGGTGATTGCTTAAGTAAACTAAATGAGGATTTACACCGTGTTTTTATGTGGGCTTCATCCAATGGTCTTTGCGTGAATCCCAGCAAATCTAAGTGTCTGGTGATTAATCCAAAATCCAAGAAATCAACTTTTGAACCAGAAGTTATACTAAACAATCAAGCAATTGAGATTGTAAAAACTACAAAGAATCTTGGTATAATTTTTAATAATAATCTTACATGGACTGATCACATAAACACAGCTGCTTGAAAAAACATATGCTATGCTACGAATTCTGTGGAAAACACAATACTTTACACCGGTTAAGATTCGGTTATTACTTGCAAAAACATATATAATGCCAACTTTGTTATACGGATGTGAAGTTTTTTCGAGCTGTGATTATACGAGTTACAATAAATTGGAGAAAGTTAATAACGCCATACTAAGGTATGTTTACGGCCTGAAGAAGTATGATCATATTACACCAGTTTCAAAAAAAATGTATGGAGTTAGTTTCAGTGATTTACTAAAAATACGTACCTTGACTTTATTACATAAAATTGTATATACCCGTGAACCTTCTTATCTTTTTAATAGAATATCGTTCACTCGATCTCGCAGAACAAATGATTTAATACCAATTAGACATCGAACACAAACATCTGAATGGCAGTTTTTTATTAATTCAATTCGTCTTTGGAACTTGCTACCTTCAAACATTCAGTTCATAAGCAACGCAATTCAATTTAAAATGGCCCTCTTTAATATCTATAATTAATTGGTTTTCTATTTTAAATCGCTTTTAAATAACTAATTTTTACATTAAACTTTTTTATAATTATTTTATTTTGTTATTATATTTTTTATTATTTTTAATTGTTATTATACACAATGTTAAATTTCCTTACTACTATGTACCTAGTACTAATCCTGTACTTTAATGATAAGATTTTATGTCTTGTTGTATGGGAATTCGAAATAAATAATTAATAATAATAATAATAATAATAATAATAATAATAATAATAATAATAATAATAATAATAATCTACGTCGTATTTTCTACAATCATTACAACACCAACGTAAACCTAAGTTGCCGCTTCCTATATAGTCTAAGCATTTCAAATGATTCATCTCTTGCATCAGAGCAGTGTTATGTCTTTCATGTTAATATCTTGATTCCTCTGTTTTACCAGCTCCAGATTATATTTTGCTTTTCGCTAAAAATCATTTTTGTTTTTTTCCACCCATATTAGCTTTGATAACAAATTTAAGGGTTTTGTTTTTTGTTTTTCCATATCAATTTTCATAGTTAGATGAATTGAAAAATGGTCCGATTGTTCCACTGAAAATCTGTTAACGTGCTCAAGAATATCTTGTGATACGGCGCAAATATCATTCACAGATTGACCCACATTGCTAACAAATGTGAAGTTGCCCACTTCATCACCTCTATCATTCAACACCATCATTCCGTGATCAGTACAGAACTCCATAAAACGTCTACCTTTGCTATTTATAATTTTGTGCATAGATGATCTGATACTACAACTGACTTCAAATGAATCAATCCCTGTTTGATTTCACCTACCCTAATACTTAAATCTCCAACTACCATGGGGATATTAAAATTTTCATAAAAAAATAGTTGCTAGATTTCCTCAAAATCTTTTTCCCAGTCAGCAATTCTTAAATACATTGCACTGTGGCCGAAATCGTGATTTTAGCGGCAAAAAATACTTCCCGACAAGCTAGCTTCACCAAATTTGTTGTGTAGACTTCTAATGATAAAAAAAAGCAACTTGAGAAAAAAAATGAGCGGTCCACGCCCCCTTTTCCTATACCCAAAACCCAAATTGCCGGCAAGAATACTTACCAAAAAGCTAGCTTCATCAAATTTTTTATACGGACTTCTACTGACAAAATAAAACTTGAGAAAAAATGGGCGGTCCACGCCCACTACTAAAAAAATATTGAATGCTACCAAGAAATTTATTTATTTTTTAATTCATAAATTTATCATTTTAAAGAAGTTGTAAATGCTTATGGATTAATCTGAAAATAACAAAATAATGGATACATATTCTCAAAAGATATAGATAGGGCTTAATTAATCATGGTCGGTTCCTTAGTTTTCATCCGCTTCTAATTCCAATGAATACTTATTTAACGACTCTAAGCTAACATCAGAACCAGAACTATAATTGCAGCTGGAGGCTTCTTGAGATGTTGAAGGTAATAACAGTTCTGGTGGTAATTCAGGCATTTTAAAAAGATCAATGACGAGGAAACGGATTTTTTTTTTGAACTACTTGTACGTTCTTGCAAACCTAAACTTGAAATATATGGGTCAGAGCTATCCATAGCTCTATGATACATGTCAAATATGTTGTGCACTCTTGAATCATTTCGAGCGTGACCAGTTCGATCTTTTTTATAATATTTGTTTCGCGCCTCAGATGCATTTTCTGCAAGGCAACCTATGGGTACTACTGAAGCCTTAATTAGTTGTGACGAATGCACTAATATTTTGTGTATTGTGGCAGACATCAAGTACCATTCGTAGTTTCGGTAAAATATTTCACTGGTTTTAATGCAATGAGCACGAAAACTTTGAGCATCAATTTCAAATTCAGAGGAGAGAGCAAATAAGATTATGTGTAAATGTTTCAAAAAATCAATATTTACACCAGTAATAATGCTAAAAGGTCCGTGCGAGAAAATGCTCTTCTACCTGTGTTGCCATAGTTGGTGTTGCCGCTGCCATTTGCTTTCGGCTTATCGACATGGAGCCCCATTTTAAGCAAAAACTATTTTTGAATTTTTTGTTTCATTTCTGCCAGGATTCTCTTCTCTTCTGTTCCACGAACTTGCAATTTTTAAAATCTAGCTTGTATGAAACAACGACTCCACGTATGCAAAGGGCTTATTCCATATTTCAAAGCATCGGCCTTCGCTTCAAAATTAGAAGAATCAAAGTTTCTTATAGTTCGAAATTGCTTTGCACCGGCAGATGGGGCAATGCTGTGCACTTTTAGTTTCTGTCAACACATTTAAGACTTTCCCATCTATTAATGTCATATATAAATTATATTTTACTTTAATTTTTTTCCCATTACTTAGTGTGTATTGTAGTGTTTCCAACTTCTTAATCTGTTTATTTATGTTGCGGTTTTCAGTTAAAATGTGCTCTTTTGTTTCTTCAACATACTCCACTTTTAAAGGTCTACAAAACGTACTGACTGAGGTGTACGGTTTACCCAAATATTATCACCTGCTGATGAAATTATTTTTATTGGAATGACTGATGTCACAAAAAGGAACTGATCGAAACTTTCCGAAGTATTTTCCACAAATTTTTGTTTAAACAAGAACGTAGCTCAAAATTACGATCGATTCTTCAACATCGATTGTACATAATACTTCATCTTGATATGCAAGAATTCTTTTAGCAGTGTGGTCTACCAAATTTTGCAACGATACTTTGTCAGAGCTTTCATTCGCTTTGATTTCATCCGGTCTACATTTAGTTTAATAAAATTAGATAAGTTCCGAGCTTTAGTACATATTAATTTACTTCATTCACTGTCAATTTCTTATGGAATCTTTCCTTTTATGTAATTCGAAACATTCCTGTTGTTTCTCAACCAAAACTCAATTATTTCAGAATTTTTGAACCTGAGTGTTTCTACAAAAATATTAAAAATTCGTTCATTAGCAGTCAAATGCATACACTTTTACCATGACATAAAACTTGAGTTTTCTACAAACAATCACATGTAAATAGTTCCAATGACGCTTCATGACATTTTTAGTTTTACTCCACGAAAAACGATAAAGCTCTTCAGAATTTCACAAAAAATTTAACACAAAAAACCACCAAAATAAGTACGAAATATAAACATTTAGCAAACTATATTCGTATATAGTAAAAATACTCACCTCGAGTATTAGAACTCATATTTACAAAGTTTTTTTACAAGAATATATTATTAAAAAAGTAGTTTTTAATTTTATAAAAATGTTGCTGCTTCACTTGTATAAACACGTACTAAAAAATATGTAAACATTAACAGCTGTTTGTACGTAAACAGGGTTGCCAACAGTAAACATTTTTTTTAGTTTTTTTTTTATCAATATGTTGGGTATTGAACACCATCAAAAAAATTGTAAAAATTTAAAGTTGAAAAATTGACTTTTTGCCGCTAAAATCGCAATTTCGGCCATAGTGCATTGGTACTATTGTGATCATTTTCTATTTAATTTGTAATTTTATGACATCTACACCTCTTACTTTCCAATATTCATGTCCTATTCCTGCTTCCACCAAACTATTTTAACGGCGTACATAAAACCACCGATGTTTCTTCCAAAGTTAGTAATTCTTTTCGCCGGTTGCCAATATGTTTTGCAGGTACCAAAATACTTTATAAAATTTTCAATTTTCCTTTCTGTTAAGAAAATTATAGGTGGTCTAGACCGACTATGCGATACCTTATTCCATGCGTATAGAGTAAAAAAAAAATTGCAAATTAAATAAAAGTTCACGAAGAACAAATGGCATCAACAAATTCTCTCCACTTTACGCGATCATTAGCTAGGATCTTTGCTTGGTTCCATGTGTTTCGGGGCCTACCAGGATTTCTATGGCCCTGAGGATTCCAGTCCAGTGCATGTCTTGCGATTTCGTCAGGTGGTCTTCTCAAGATGTGACCTATCCACGTCCATTTGCGTCTGCAGATTTCTGATTCAATTGGTTTGCAGTTAGCCATCAAGAGCAGTTGTTCATTGGTTACCCAGTTCGGCCAGAAAATTCGCAGAATTTGTTTCAGGCACTTATTGCAGATGGATTGCAATTTCCTTCATGTAGATTGCACTGTACTCCAGGTGCTGCAACCATACAACAATACCGATTTGTCACTACAGTTAAAGATTTTTATTTTTGTGGTAGTGGTTAAATTGTTCGCTCTCCATATTCTGTGCAGGGAAAGGAATGCGGTCCGGGCTTTGTTGATTCTATCGGTAATATCGGCACTGGAGCCTCCGTCTTTGCAAATTGTGCTGCCGAGATATGAAAAGGAGTCTACATCCTCGATCAGTTGTCCTTGGAGTATTAGGGGTGTCGTATTGCTACTGCCAATCCGCATCAGTTTTGTTTTCTTTACATTTTTTTTTTTTTTTAATTAATCAACTCAGGGGATGCCCCCTACAGATGCAGCCCAACTATTTTGGCATTAACGGATAGGTGGTGAATCTTCTGTGCTATATCATCGAAGCGGTGTGCAAAAAGGCAAATATCGTCCGCGTAGTCGATACCGTGGAGGAACTCACTCATGTTCCAGCGGATGTCATATGGCGCTTGGGAGTTTGTTTGGTGAAGCACGCAATCCAACAGCAGTAGAAAGTCTTATTTAACTCCTGTGTTGAGCTCGAATGGTTGGCTTTCTTCGCCTTTGTATCGTACTGTACATTTGGCATCAATATATAGCTCGCGGATGAGGTGGATTATTTTCGGCAGGATTCCCTTGCTACGCAGAGCATCCCAGAGTGCCGGTCTGGATAACGTGTCGAAAGCACGTTCGAAATCTACAAATAATAGATAAAGGCTACTGTTGTATTCGATCGATTGCTCGATGATAATGCGCATTATGTTAATATGGTCAATACAAGATCTTCCCCGCCTGAAACCGGCTTGTTGTTTCCGGATGATGGTTTCTACAACTGGTGAAATTCGCTGTAGAATCAGGGAAGATAGCAATTTGTTGACTGCATTCAATAACGTGATGCCTCTCCAGTTACTGCATTGCCTCAAATCACCTTCGGCATTGTCACTACTATGCTCTCCTTCCAGCTGTTCGGGATGGACTCCTGTTCCCATATTTTCCTTATTATGGATGTCAGAGCTTCGGAAATGGGTTTGGCACCATATTTCAGTAGTTTTGAAGGTATACTATCAGGCCTGGACGCTTTCGAGTTCTTCAGGTTTGATAGTGCGTGCAGTACTTCAGCAAAAGTAGGTGGTATGGTGGATATAACTCCTCCCGGAAGGCGTCTGTTTTCATGCCAGAAGTACTGCGACGTTTGAGTGGTGGCGGATAGGAACCTTGGTGTAGAGAAAAAATCACGCCAGCGTAGTAGTTGATCATTGGTGGTGGTGAGATCATTGCCATTACCGTCCTTGATGACGTCTGTAGTACGTACTTGTTTACCACTCAATTGTCTTATAGCATTATACACACGACGCATATTACCCACTGCTGATGTTCAGCATTTTTCGTAATATTGTTATAGTAGGCCTCTCTATCGGCCCGCGCCATATACCTGACTTTGGCAGCAATCTGGCGTTATTCGGCCTTTGCATTGCGCTTGGTATTGTCCGTTTTAGCCCGGTTGATTTTGTTCCTAAGTCTTTTCCGGACTGATATTTCCTGCAACGTCGCATCGGTTATCCACGGTTTGTGGTTACATTTCAGAGTGCCAAGAATTTGGGTCGCGCTTTGGTGGCATGCGTTTTGTACATCGGCCCAAGAGTGCTCTATATGGGGAGGATTTATTTTGGTTTGCTACGTGTATGTTTTGCAGTTTATAGGTGTTATATTTGGGTTGCTTCTTTTTAGAGTGAACAGCAGTGGGACGAAGTTTAAAGCTGTCTACGAGAAGATGGTGGTCACTATCGATACCAGCACCGCGACGTTTCTTAACATCTAAGAGACATCCGAGAAACAGTTTGCTGATCATTATATGGTCTATTTGGTTACGTGTGCGGCCATCGGGAGACTCCCATGTGTATTTGTGTATGTTTTAGTGAATAAATTTTGTGCTGCCGATGAACATGTGGTGTCTGGCACACAGGTCGACCGTCTGTCTCCATTATCATTCCTAACTGTACCTAGGCCATGCGTGCCCATAACAGACTTAAAGTTGCTGTTGTTGTTACCAACTTTTGCATTGAAGTCGCCTATCAGGATTTTGATGTCACCCCTATGGATTAAACACATTGTGGTTTCTAGTAGTTCATAGAATTTATTTTTTGTATCGTCGTCATCTGGGTCGGTAGGTGCATAACACTGTAAGACCGTGATGTTGCGGAGTTTAGAACGAAAGCGTGCTGTAATTCCATGCGTTTTGATCCAACAAATTGGGTATAGAAAATAAGCATAAACCAAATCTGAGTGGCATTTTTATTATTTTTTTTATCTGCAGATTTGAAAAATTTCATATCGGAAGCTATATTTATATGGGGACCAGGTCAAAAAATGAACCTCTCCGGACCATATTTGATAAAGTCACTTATTTTTTGCAAAAACATTTACAAACCAAATTCCTTTAAAGCTTTTTAAATAAAATTTGTCTTGCGATTTAAGGTCGCTTAATAAATTATTAATTACTTTTGGTTTTTTGTTTTCATTACTTTAATGTTAATCTCTTAATAAACGTTAATACAAATATGAATTTTTAAACGTTTTATTACACAGAATTACAAATGATTGCATATAAATTATAATCATTTACATAATTTCAAATAATGTTAAACACTAATGAAATTCTTTGAATTTTTTCGTGATTTAATTAAAGGTCTCATTTGTTGCAAACGAAAGCAAGTGAGAGAAATAGGAGTTTTATTATAATTTAATTGAATTTATTCTTCTGTTCCTACTTTCGTTTAGTTTTATCAGGAAAGTATTTTGTCATATTGCATGTTTTTTTTAAGGTTTACTTAAAGCTGTTGCACAGTGCATCGAATTGTGTTGTGTTGTTGCCAAAAAATAAAGCTCTTATTATAATTCTAAAGAACTTTTCACATACATTTTAATAACTTTCTAAGGAATCTTTTATATTAAAAAAATGTATGAAAACTAAAGTATGGCCGTTCTATCCGGCCGATTTCTTTAATTTTTTTTAATGAAAGATATTAAGATAAGATATGTTATCAGTCATTGAAATTTACTCAACTCTTCCCCTACTCAAGTTATACTCACACGCGTTTCTTCCCTGTACTTTTCTTATGGGACACATTCACTCAAGCAATTCGAATTCTCATAGCTCCTCTTCTAATGAATGGATCTTGATTGTTTCACTCTCAGAACACTCAGTGGATCAAGCTCTTTCTTTAGAGCTATTAACTGTTTAAATTCGTTGAGTTTGAGGAAAGTTATGGATGCACAATCAACTTTACATTATGTAACACGAAAGTTAACGTACAGATTTCATTACAATTATTGCATAACACATACCATGTGTTGAATTGTGAATTGCCAAAAATTTGAATACCTTTAGGTGGCATACAAGGTGGCCTTTTATTCTGTGTGTTCAACAAATATTCATAATGAAATGAACTTAATGAATTATATAGATTAAAAAACATTGAAAGAAATAAATTGAATGATAAAATAAAATTTCCTAGAATTTGCACTCGAAATTTGAGGGCTGGGCTCTGCTAGTATTTATTATATTTGTAATGTGTTTCTGTATTTCCTCATAAATGTGATAAAAACAGCAGGAATCGTTTGGTGACATTAAATATATTTCAGTTCATCCCTTTAAGATAAGTAGTTCCACAGTGTGAATGAGTTGAATTGTGTTTTTTTTTTTTTTCTTTTTTTTTTTGTACAATTTTACAACTCAACACGCATATTATAAGTACACAATATTCAGAATTTTACGTATATGAATATTTTATAGTTAACAATATTTATTCATTAAATACAAATGTATGAATATTATTTTATTCCAAAGCACGCAATGGAAATGCAAATTTATGTTTCAACGCTTGTGTACCCTACATGGCACAGTAGCTGACTAAAAAATAAAAATAAATTTTTGTTGGCAAAAAATTATTGCACATACGATGGCAGTCCCAGAACACCAAAACCTGACGTATAGATAACGGCACTAGTTTGAAAAAAATTTCTTTGATAAAAAGTGGCAACCTTAGAAAACATATGTTTTAAGTTTCAAGGCGCCAAACTGTAGGATTTTGCTGGCAAAATACCTTTTTTTCAAGTGTAAAATTTCAAAAATCTAATGATGCAGTTTTGTAGAGAATTATTTAATTAAGAGAAAAATGTAATTTAAGTTTTTAAATTCGATATTCGACCAGTTCTTAATCTATAGTTTTTGTAAATATTCAGGCTAAAGGTCAATAAAAACGCTCATTGAGTTGAGTTTTTCAGTACACATTTATTTTAATACTGACGTTTTCAGAACTACTACAGAAAATTAGTCTAAAGCTATACAAAAATATAATTTTTTTTTTCAGAAATTCTTGTTTTGTCCAAAATAACGCGGCAAAGTCACCTAAACAAGGTTCAGAAAATATATACATGAAACACACAATGTTCTGTTCAAAAGCAGCCAACACATCTTTATTTTCATATCAATTATGTGCGTTGCTAAATTTTCTACGGTGCCCAACACAACCATGACTGTGTTTGTTTTAATATTTCGTTATTTACACGAACATTTTTGTATCACATACTTTTTGTTTTAATCACACATAAAGCACACATTTCTGAGTGTTGCTTTATTTGAAGTTCATGTTCTGGTACGTGTACTGAAAAAAAACACAGAACATGTACAATAAACAGGTTCGAGTTCAGTTATATTTTAAGTCGTGTTGTGGCTCGTGTAGTAAGAAAAAACAGAACATGTACAATAAACAGGTTCGAGTTCAGTTATATTTTAAGTCGTGTTTAAGTCGTGTTTAAAATATAACTGAACTCGAACCTGTTTATTGTCGTGTTTAAAATATAACTGAACTCGAACCTGTTTATTGTACATGTTCTGTTTTTTCTTACTACACGAGCCACAACACGACTTAAAATATAACTGAACTCGAACCTGTTTATTGTACATGTTCTGTTTTTTCTTACTACACGAGCCACAACACGACTTAAAATATAACTGAACTCGAACCTGTTTATTGTACATGTTCTGTGTTTTTTTTCAGTACACGTACCAGAACATGAACTTCAAATAAAGCAACACTCAAAAATGTGTGCTTTATGTGTGATTGAAACAAAAAGTACGTGATAGAAAAATGTTCGTGTAAATAACGAAATATTAAAACGAACACAGTCATGGTTGTGTTGGGCACCGAAGAAAATTTAAAAACAAACATAATTGATATGAAAATAAAAATATGTGTGTGTTGGTCTAAGTTATGTTTGTTTACATATATGTACGAGTTTTTTATTCAGTGTGTGTTTTATTCTGAACTCTGCAGCTAAATGAAACTGTGCAGTAACTGCCTCACATATTCATGCAATTCAATGGTCCGGGTAGATAATTTCTTTTTGTCATATCTATTTGATGTAAGTATATTTGAAAAATATAGTATTTCAACATTAATTTTGAAAAAACAATAATTGGATAGAAATAATAGCTTAAAAAGTATTCAGGTTTTTATGATGGCACTCAAAAATTCAGTGTTTTTATTTTTTCTTAGACCAAAAAAAAGGTAAGCTCTATCGACCTTTCTGTTCTGGTTGCAAAAAAAAATTGAAGGTGGGAGTGTATTGTTTTGATCTAATAAATAAAATTCGGATAAAGTTGTATACTGTTGAACAAAGTTATAAATTCTATAAAAAAAATTCAGAAGAACTTTCATTTCAGTAATTCAAAGAAACACAATATACTCGTAAAATGGTTAATACTTTGTGTTTTACGAAGCTGAAGAAGTTCGAAATAAGGGCTATAGAAGATATAGACCAGGCACGGGCAAATGCGGCCCACGAACGAATTTTATGCGGCCCCATATAAATTTAAAAAAAAATTACAAAATTTAATTTAGATTTAATTAAAAAAAAAAATCAAAATATTAATACCAAAATTTCAAAGTATGGTTCAAAAATAGTATTAATACGAGTATAAATTTTCAATAGGGCCACAAAAATAATACAAATTATTTGAATGTAACGTCTGTTAGCATGCTTCATTTTTATACCCTATACCACTATGTGGTTTGGGTATAATGACTTTGTGCTGCTGTTTGTAACAACAAAAAATATTTGACCTAGACCCATCTTTAATTATACCGATCGAATCAGAATCACTTTCTGAGTTGATTTAACAATGTCCATCCGTCCGTCCGTCCGTCCGTCTGTGTGTCCATGTAAACCTTGTAATCAAACTGCAGGTCGCAAATATGAATATATTTTGATGAAATTTGGTATATAAGCTTTTGTCGGCCATGGGATGAACGCTGTTGAAATTGGTGAGAATCGGTAAATGTTCAGACCTAGGTCCCATACAAATTATCCCCATGAAATCGACATAAATTGCCATAATATCCAAATTGTCATATAGATCTTACTTAAATTGGGTCTTATATGCGTTCATTATGTCCATTAATGAGTAGTCCAAAAAGGATCCCTTTGGCCCCATATAGAGCTGCCTCCCGATTTTCACTTAAATCTATTAAAAAACAAAAATATTGCACTGATACTTCTCAGATTTTGTTTGTATGTATTTTTGCAAAATACAAGAGACTTTACCAAACATGATCAGGATCGGTCCATTTTTGGACCTAGTCCCCTATAGATATAGCATCCGATTCATATCTGCAGCCAAAAAAATTAATAAATATCCCACTCAAATTTGGTTTTTGCTTATTTTCTATGTCCAGTTAGTTGGGCCTAAGAGATAGGGTTTCTAAACGCATGGTATAGGGTATCGTATAGTCGGTCTAGACCGACTATAATTTTCTTACTTGTTTCTATTAGAAACAATGTAGCATGTATAAAAAAATGCATTTTAAAAATTGTATGTTTGCAAAACATACTCATTATTTGAAATGCAAACGACAGAGCATAATAATTTTTCTCTCTCGCTTTTTATAGTTCATTATTTTCAGGGTTGTCAACTTTAAAATACCAAAAAGCACTAAACCGACATAAATCGCATAGTTTGAAAAAAACATTATATTTTCCATTTTTAATTTTTGCTTTTTTCAGTAAAAGCCCTGTTGTCCTAAATGCTTGGGGATGAGAGCAGTCCCGATAATTAAATGTTTCATTAAAACTAGAAATTTTTTATCTTTCGGAACAGAAATTTTCTTCTTTCAATCCATTTTTAATGTGAAGTAAAGCATTAACTGAATGTAATGGCAATGGATTTCTTATTTTGGATTAGAAAAGGTTCATGTCGCTAAAACCCCTCTCAACTTTAGCGTTTAAATAAGAAAGCGACAAAAGTTTAATATCGAGATTAGCTACAGCTTCAAATGGATTTAAATCAGTGGCATCCTTATGTGATTTCACTTCATTCCAAAATTCAATTGTAGATTCATAATTTTGCCATTTCATCAGGTGGATTATCCATTTTCAATACTTGACAAAATTTGAAAATTAGATTCGACTTGTGATGCTAACAGCAATTAAGGATTTGGTGTCACTGATGTTAAAAAAGCACTAAGCACTAACTCGAAAAATTTTCGCGTCAAAAATTTTAAAAAGCACTAAAAACAGTGCTAAAAGCATTAAGTTGACAACCCTGATTGTTGTATTCTCTTTATACCCTATACCACTATGACTTTGTGCTGCTGTTTGTAACAACAAAAAATATTTGACCTAGACCCATCTTTAATTATACCGATCGAATCAGAATCACTATCTGATTCGATTTAACGATGTCCGTCCGTCCGTCCGTCCGTCCGTCCGTCCGTCCGTCCGTCCGTCCGTCTGTGTGTCCATGTAAAGCTTGTAATCAAACTGCAGGTCGCAAATATGAATATATTTTGATGAAATTTGGTATATGAGCTTCCATCGGCCATGGGATGAACGCTGTTGAAATTGGTGAGAATAGGTCCATGTTCAGACCTAGCCCCCATACAAATAACCCCTATGAAATCAACTTAAATTGTCATAAGATCCAAATTATCATATAAATCTTAGTCAAATTGGGTTTGTATGTGTTTATTACATCCATTAATCAGTAGTCCAAAAATGATCCCTGTGGGACAACTCTTAGTCATAGGCCCCATATAGAGCTGCTTCCCGATCTTCACTTAAAGCTATTAAAAAACAAAAATATTGCACTGATTCTTCTCAAATTTTGTTTGTATATATTTTTGCAAAATACAAGAGACCTTACCAAACATGGTCAGGATCGGTCCCTTTTTGGGCCTAGTCCCATATAGATATAGCATCCGATATGATCTTTTTCATATCTGAAGACAAAAAAATTTATAAAAATCCCACTCAAATTTGGTTTATGCTTATTTTCTAAGTCCAGTTAGCTGCGCTTATGGGGTAGGGTCTCTAAACGCATGGTATAGGGTATCCTATAGTCGGTCTAGACCGACTATAATTTTCTTACTTGTTTTTATTTGCCTTTTTGAGATAAGAGAACTGTGCGTATTTGATTTCTGCGTATTTTTAAAAATTGTGAAGCTAGCAGCAAATTTATTAGATGAAAACTGCAAAAACAATAACGGTTACTTTCTTAACATGACACCATGTATTTAGATACGATTTTGTTAAGATTTTATTTGCTGAAAAAATTCTTTAGTGTTTTAACGATCATTGCAGTGTAAAGTTTTGTTGTGTTATGTGAGTTGTGCCCCCCACATTTTACAAATTATTAATTTAAAGTTTTAGTTGGTAAGCTTTTATATATTATTCTTTTTAATTTGAAAACATGAAATAGAATTAAAATGTAAACCTTCAGTCACCATTAAATTTTTTATACCAACCACTTCATAAAAATTTTTTCATAAAAGCATGTTTTGGAAAAATAATTCAATTGAACTTTAAAATTTTGTTTAAAAAATTTAAAAACTAAAATTAGCAAATTGGACAATATTTTAATTGTAGCTCATGTTCATTTTATTGAAATTAACTGGTAATACTCAAAATATATCGGTCCCGCTTTTTACTTTTAAGGAATTAAACTGGCATCAACGAGCAATAAAAAACGTAAGATAGGTGATGAAAACAGAAAATTCCAGTCCGAATGGACACACAAATTCGGATTTGTTGAAAATAAGGGCATAACTATGTGCCTCATTTGCAAAATTACTGTACCACATAACAAACTTTACAATTTAAGTAGACACCATGAAAAATTTCACTCACAATTTGCCAAAGATTATACCCTTAATACTAATCTTAGAGAGACTAAACTGAAGGCATTGCAGTCAAATATTGAAAAAGAATAGAACATTATTTCGTCTTTTAGCCATGGAAATGACAGATCACTTGATGCAAGTTACATAATAGCTTGGGATATTGCCCGTGATAAACGTCCTTATGGGGAAGCAGAGTTAAGAAAACACACTATGAAGAAGGTTATGAGCATTCTCGACCCTGATAACAAAAAGCAGCATAAAGCGATAGATCAGCTTTCTTTATCACGGCGCACAACCGAGCGTCGGATATCAGCACTTTTATTGAAACAAATTTAAAAAACGATCTAAAAAATTCTGCAGCATTTAGTTTAGCTCTTGAAGAATCCACAGATGTTAGCGACGTTCCCCAATTGGTGATCTTCATTAGGTCCGTATCAGTTGAATTTTATATCACTGAAGAAATGTTAGACCTTGTAGCTCTTTCTGAAACAACGCGAGGCATTGATGTAAAAAATGCACTTCTTGAATTAACAAATTTGAATTACCACGAGATACACTATTTAGTGTTGCCACAGATGGAGCACCTGCAATGGTGGGTAAAAATCAAGATTTGATTGGTATTTTAAATAAAGATCCAGATATCCCACATTATCTACCAATTCACTGTATTATTCATCGGGAGCATCTTAAATATCAAAACGTTTGGAAAGTTGTGGTAGAAATTGTAAATTTTATCAGAACAAACGCTAACACTCATCGTCAGTTTAAAAATTTTATTATGGAGTTACAAGAAGTTGAGGAAAACAATGAGTTATCAAGCGATGTCACCATTTTGTCCATAGTGCGATGGCTATCCGTTTCTAATGTTTTGGATCGATTTGTTGAGCTGTTACCCACAATAAAGTTGTTTATAAAAGAAAAAGGAAAAATATATCCAGATCTGGAGAATGAAATTTGGATTTCAGATTTTATGTTTTTTACTGACACAATGAACCATCTTAAATCGCTTAATCTGAGTTTACAAGGCAAAGACAAAACAGTGCTTGATTTGTCACGATCATTGTTAGGCTTCGAAGCTAAACCTCTTTTGTTTATAAAAGACCTCGAAATTAAAAAATTTAAATTGTTCCTCTTTTAAAATTTAACGTAAATAATATACCAGACGATAAGCTGGAAGAATACATAAATAATTTAAAACAATTTCATGAAAAATTTAAATGTAGATTTGAGGATCTCAAACAACTTCAAGCAACATTCTCAGTTTTTGTTAACCCATTTTTGTATGATGTCCTAAATGATGATGTTGGAAAATTGGAGTTGTTAGAAATGAAGCATCACAAATCAACTTCCCTAGTTGGATTTTGGAAACTTGCTGCTCGTTTATTTTCATTGTTTGGCACAACGTATTGTTGTGAATCTCTATACTCCACCATAAAAAATGTTAAAAACAACAAGTAAGAAAATTATTGTCGGTCTAGACCGACTATACGATACCCTATACCATGCGTTTAGAGACCCTATCTCTTAGACCCAACTAACTGGATATAGAAAATAAGCATAAACCAAATTTGAGTGGGATTTTTATTAATTTCTTCAGCTGCAGATATGAAAAATTTCATATCGGATGCTATATCTATATGGGGACTAGGCCCAAAACTGTACCGATCCCGACCATGTTTGGTAAAGTCTCTTGTATTTTGCAAAAATATATACAAACAAAATTTGAGAAGAATCTATGCAATATTTTTGTTTTTTGATAGATTTAAGTGAAGATCGGGAAGCAGCTCTATATGGGGCCAAAGGGATCATTTTTGGCCTACTCATTAATGGATGTAATGAACGCATATAAACCCAATTTGAGTAAGATCTATATGACAATTTGGATCTTATGACAATTTATGTCGATTTCATAGGGGTAATTTGTATGGGGCTAGGTCTGAACATGGACCGATTGCCAACAATTTCAACAGCGTTCATCCCATGGCCGACAAAAGCTTATATACCAAATTTCATCAAAATATATTCATATTTGCGACCTGCAGTTTGATTACAAGGTTTACATGGACACACAGACGGACGGACGGACGGACGGACATTGTTAAATCAACTCAGAAAGTGATTCTGATTCGATCGGTATAATTAAAGATGGGTCTAGGTCAAATATTTTTGGTTGTTACAAACAGCAGCACAAAGTCATTATACCCAAACCACATAGTGGTATAGGGTATAAAAATAATATTAAAATACGTAGATGACTTTTTCGCTATAATTAAAAAAGATGACAACACCAAAATTCTAGAACTTCTCAACAGATATCACAACAAACTTAAATTCACTTCGGAAATGGAGAAAAATAATCATTTACCATTCTTAGACGTAAAACTTCACCGAAAAGACAACAAAATTGCTTTTGACTGGTACAAAAAACATTTAGCTTCAGGGCGAATTATCAACTTCCATTCCACACAATCTAAGAAAATGGTTGTTAACACTGCCAACAACTTTATAGAAAAAATTTTAACAATCAGCGATCCTGAGTTTAAAAGTAAAAATATTGAAATAATAAAAGAAACTTTATCTAAAAACAGTTTTCCAAAACAAACAATTAACGCACTTATACAAAATTACACCTGCCCGAAAAAGAAAAAACAAACAAAAAATCAACAAGATGACAACCCTGAATTAAAAAGTTATTTCTCAGTTAACTTTATTCCTTCGCTCACAGACACAAAAACAATGAGAGCGATCATACCAAATACAAACACACAATTTGCCCACAACAACAAACACCACACTGCGAACTCTTTTCTCCAACACAAAAGGGAAAACAGCGAAAATGGAACAGAGCAGCGTTGTGTATCAAATTTCGTGTAAGGGGAATGAAGAAAACGGGGAGCAGTGCAATATGTTTTATATTGGACAAACAAAAAGAACATTAAACACACGGATAGCAGAGCACGAAGCTGATATAAAGAGAAAAAAACAAACAACTGGATTGGCACAACACATGTATGAGAATAACCACAGAGCGAATTTCACCAACATAAAAATTTTAGATATTGAGAGGAGGGAAAGTACAAGACTGACGTTGGAAAGCCTTAGGATACAACAAAAAGGAGAGTTTTCTATGAACACAAAGGAAGATAAAAACGACACAAATTCTGTTTATACTTTAGTATTGTAGCAACTGTGATATTAGTGTAGTAATTATTTGTGCAAGTTTTATTTATTATATATATTTTTTTAATTTACAACTTTGACAACCGTCTTTTGGGATATTTATTTAATTAATACTGGACGACCATTTCCGATGTCAATTATAATTGTTAAATAATTTCCAAAATAATAAAAAATTAACCCTGAAGAAGTCGGCATAGACCGACGAAACGTTGGGAAACTTATGAAATAAACTTCGTTTTATTTGCATATTCAAAATCGACCAGTAAGCTCGAAACAACAATAAATATTTAAAAAAAAACTTTTTTTGTTATATGGGCGGTGGGAGTGGCACACTTCAGTAAAACTTTGAAAACATCTTTACTTCATATTACTGATAAATTTTAATGATGAAAGAAAAACTCGGGTCCAAAAAATCATATTCGGATATATGGGCTGCGGACGATGGGTGATGGGTGTGGCAATTTCCATGAAACTCTCCAGATATCTCAACCACATAACACTGATGACTAGCGCCAAGCTCCATGACTTTTGGTAAAGAAATAAAAAATTGTGGCGAAAAAATCTTTCCGGCTTTTATGGGCAGGGGAGCGGGCTTGGACGATTTCCATGAAAATCTCGAGATATCTCGACCTCATAACACTTTGCTAAGTTTCATGACTTTTGGTAAAGAAATAAAAAATTGGAAGCGGTGGGCGTGGTCAATTTTAATGAAACTTGATTGATCCTTATACATCCTTATACATTTTTCCAAGAAATTTACGAAACGATCCCACTGTGCGCCACGTTGTTCAGTATTTTTTTGAAGCCATCAATGTAAGCGATCTCTGTAAAACTATAAATATTGCTAAAAGGACATTGTTATGTAATTGAATACTTTCATTTAAAAGGTCTCAGCCAACCAATAATAAAGTCGACCTAAATTTCTAAAACTTTTTTTTTGCTTATTTTTACTTTATTTTTTCTGACTGTACAAAATGTCGAGAGTATTGTCTCAATATTTCAAGTAAATCGGAACAAAACGAACGAAGATACAGCCACTCAAGCGATCTGCACTCATGCTCGATTTTTATACCTGCCTGGCAGCTGCTCGCCTACCTAGAATTTGCCTCAAGTCACTTTTTAATCTCCAAATTACTTTCTACTCTTATGACAGTGTTTCACTGTATGGAGCTGGAATTGATGATTCTGTGTAAGTGTAAAAAATTATGCCCTTTTATTAATGCTTAATTTTGGATTTTCGGATAGAAAAAACTTTAAATCGATTTTCTCGCAAACAACATGTTTGAAGTTCGTGAACATCAGATAGTCAATCTGCGTTTAAAATCTTCAACATTTTGCGACACCTCTTCTAGAGACCCATATCTCTACTGTCCTAAGCTACGAAATATTTGGAATATTTGTCTTCTTTGGTACAAAACCACGTTATTGTTCTTGTACCACTCAAAAGCTTTCTCTTTATGGTGCCAGGATACCATTTCGGGCCAAAAATATGTAGACACATTGTGTTGGATTATGAAAGGAAGTAGTCTTTTTTTGGAAATACATGTTAATATAAAATTTGATATTTATATAGCGCGTTTCAACAAATGACTTGCATTTTTTGCCGCAACCAGGATTTTTTTTTTTTTTTTTTTTTTTGGAAATTTCGTCTGCTATTGGGTCCTAATCTTATCTTCGACATTCCATCGAGCATTAACAAGTATACATATATTAAATTTTTTTGTACTTTGTATCATTGATTTATAAACTTACATTTTCACAAAATATTTAAAAGTTTCCTTTTTATTTTGTTTTTAAAAAAATTAGAAATTAAATCGAAAATTCGGTCTGGCTAAAAATATTTTTATTTTCTTTTGATATTTACAACAGAATTTGATTCAAGCCGTTCACCTTCGATTCCAAATACCAATATAAAATAAAAGTTTGGTTTTCTGTTATTATAACCGAAAAATAATTCTTAATGCAAATTTTTATTTATAGTATTTTTACCAATATTTTGTTAAAATATCGGTTAAAAAATGTTGTTCTAATAGAACTAGTAGTTGCAATCCTATATATAAACCAGCAGATTCCAGCGCTCGAAATTCGAGTGCAAATTTCAAATTTTCAAATTTTCAAATTTATGCTGACAATGCACAATTATATATAAGCAACAGAAATGAAGGTGTTGAGGACTGTATCAGAAAATTGAATGAGGATCTTAACAGAGTTTTTCTTTGGGCCTCAGCAAATGATTAAGTTTAAATCCACGAAAATCCAAATGTATTGTTATACGCAAAAGGACTAGCAAAATTATAATTAGGCCAAACATACTTATAAATAATCAGCCGATTGAAATTGTTGAAAGCGCAAAGAATTTAGGAGTTATCTTCAATAATACGCTTACTTGGTCTGATCATGTAAATGTAGCATGTGGCAGAAATTATTCTATGCTTAGAACACTCTGGCCCACACAATGCTTTACACCTATAAAAATTAGAATTTTACTCGCGAAAACATATTTGTTACCGATTCTGATGTATAGATGTGAGGTTTTCTCCTGTTGCGACTCAGAAATTAAACGAAGATTAAACGTTGTTTACAATAACATTACTAGATATGTATTTGGACTGCGGAGATTTGACAGCATTTCATCGTATTCGAAGAAACTATATGGTGTACAATTTGAGGACCTATTGAAAATACGTATTTTAATCTTTTTACATAAAATTATTATCGCTCGAGAGCCTGACTATCTATTTAATAGATTAAAATTCAGTAGATTTAATAGAACAAAAATTTAATTCAAATCAGGCATCATAGATTAATATCAGAATGGCAATTTTATTTTAATGCTATTCGTCTTTGGAACATGCTACCAGTAAACATTAAGGATATAAGCAACGCTCTTTTTTTTTAAAAAAATTATTTGAGCTATACTCGTAAAAGTAATATATGTATTGTTTTTCTTTTTTTTTTCTATTTTTTGTATTATTAAAATATTTATTATTATTTAAAATTTCAATACTGTTTTTGTTTATTTAACTAAACTTATTGATAAAAAATTTAATTAATGCATTTTATATTATATTTTTTATTTTTAATTTTTAATTATTAATTTTTAATTTTTGTTTTTTAATTTTTATTTTTATTTTTAATTTTTAATCTTTAGCTTTTGCTTTTTAATTTTTGATTTTTAATTTTTAGTTTTTAATTCTTAATTTTTAAATTTTTAATTGTTATTTTTTATTTTTGTATTTTTTTATTTCTTAATTATACCCTATACCACTATGTGGTTTGGGTATAATGACTTTGTGCTGCTGTTTGTAACAACCAAAAATATTTGACCTAGACCCATCTTTAATTATACCGATCGAAACAGAATCACTTTCTGAGTTGATTTAACAATGTCCGTCCGTCCGTCCGTCCGTCCGTCCGTCCGTCTGTGTGTCCATGTAAAGCTTGTAATCAAACTGCAGGTCGCAAATATGAATATATTTTGATGAAATTTGGTATCTAAGCTTTTATCGGCCATGGGATGAACGCTATTGAAATTGGTGAGAATCGGTCCATGTTCAGACCTAGCCCCCATACAAATTACCCATATGAAATCGACATAAATTGCCATAAGATCCAAATTGTCATATAGATCTTACTCAAATTGGGTTTGTATGCGTTCATTACATCCACTAATGAGTAGTCCAAAAATGATCCCTTTGACCCCATATAGAGCTGCTTCCCGATCTTCACTTAAATCTATTAAAAAACAAAAATATTGCACTGATTCTTCTCAAATTTTGTTTGTACATATTTTTGCAAAATACAAGAGACTTTACCAAACATGATCAGGATCGGTCCATTTTTGGACCTAGTCCCTTTATAGATATAGCATCCGATATGAACTTTTTCATATCTGCAGCCAAAAAAATTAATAAAAATCCCACTCAAATTTGGTTTTTGCTTATTTTCAATGTCCAGTTAGTTGGGCCTAAGAGATAGGGTTTCTAAACGCATGGTATAGGGTCGGTCTAGACCGACTATAATTTTCTTACTTGTTTTTATTATTTTAATGTATTAACTTCTTCTGAGAGTCTTATTACCAGTTTTGTTATTATTTTCATCAAAAGCAATGTCAAATTATCACATTTGTCCTTAATGTACCCCTGTGTTGTTTTAGGACTTCAGTCTTGTTACACAGGCTAACAAATAAATAAATAAACTCTAAACTCTAAAAAAAAAAAAAAAAATTCTAGGCAACTTATTTTTTCAACTTAGCCAATTCACAAACCAACACTTTTTTGGTTTATTATTATTGTGAATGAAGAAAGCAAACTTACAAACACATTAACAAATTTAACACACACATAGGATTGTATAATTTTATGTTTGTGTTAGTACCAACTTTAAATGCAATTTACTCAAAAAAAAAGGCAAAAATTTAGAAATCTGTAAGTCTGGTGAACAGATAAAAAGAAATACCTTTCAAAACATATACGTTTTGTCAAAATTGGGATAAAACGGTAGAACAAAACATCAGTTACAAGAAATCGCCTAGGGTATTAATATTACAGATATAAAAATGGAGTTTTGTTTGTTTGTGGTTTATAGGAGACTACACCACTGGATCGATCGTCTTGAAAATTTTAAAGTAGGAAGGAAAAATAGGCTATATTTTTTGGATTTTTCAAGTGGGCGTGGCACCTCCCATATAAAGTGAATTTTGAACATCTAATATTAACACATAATATCTGGAGTACATGTACATTAGGGTGGCCCTTATTAAAAAAATTGTTCAAACTCTCGGTCTCACCCCCTAGAAATATGCGAATAGCAAAAAAACTGAGATATACAAAATTTTGGGCTAATCAAAAAACATTAGTCGTGCCTCAACGCGATTGAAAATTTCAAGTGTGTTTATATGGGGAAAATATGACTTTTTTTCAGATTTTACGAAAATTTCATTCTATAGTTTACTTTTTCCGACAAGTTGTTATAAGTTGTTATATATGTAAGTTAACACTTCCACACGCCCAATACCTTTTTTAATAACATATTGGCGAATGCGCGAGTCAGCAATACCACGGACAGCGCGTGTTGCAGTTGACACCCCGCGCACCACCCCTTTGCTCACCAATATACAATGCGCTATACGATACTTGCATTCTTTTGTACACGCGCAAGCTATTGGGAAATGAGTAAGTTAGTGAAGTTAGTGTTCTAAATTAAATTAAGCTAGCGTATGCAAATATTTGCACACGCAAATTATTGGGAAACCATAGCATGTTATGGTTCCCATGAGAATAAGCTGGCATAGGCAAAATAATATTAGTAAATTTTTAGTTATATTAATGTGCAAGAGACGGAGAGCAGTTAGTTCAATTCTAGACTGCAGTAGAGCAACATCGGGTTTTTTAATAAAATAATAGTCAAAATATTAAATAGTGTTTTTTTATTTAAAAGGTGAGTTGGGCCCCATGGGCGGCCCAACAATAGTAATTTTTTTAAACCATGGCTGACGCCATTGTTAACTGGCGCCCGAGCAGGGACCGGCCAATCGCGGAGTGAAAAGGATGTGCCGGATCCTTCTGTGCTTGGCTCATGGCCAAAATAATCCCTTTTCCTAAGAAAAAAATAAATAATAAAAGTGAAAAAAGTGAAAAAAAAAATTTCTTTTTTTAGAATAAAAAATCTAGAAATTATAATAAAAGTGAAAAAAAGTGAAAAAAATTTCTTTTTTTAGAATAAAAAGTCTAGAAATTAAAAAGTGTCCTTTGAGAAATCGAGAAGTTCTAAAATAAAAATTCTTTTTTCGAAAATAAAATACAAAAAGTTTTACAAGTTCTGAAAGTGGAAATGAGAAATTTGAAATGAAAATTTCCTTTTTTTAAAATTAAAAATAAAAAATTCTTTTTGTGAATATGTGGAATTTAAAAATGAAAATTTGCTTTTTTTGGAAAATTAAAAATTCTTTTTGTGAATAAGAAAAGAAAAAGAGAAATTATTAAAATAGTTAATTAAGCTAAGGGTAAAATTGAAAAAAGTACTCCCTGAGGAAGTAAAATTCCGGGGGATGAAAAATCAATTATTTTTTGGAAACCCTAGAGAGGAAAATATCCAAAGTTGAAAAAGCGAAGTATCCTTCAGTCTCCCCCCGAAAACAGGTAAGTGTGCATTCTTGTGTAAACTGCAACATGATAAAAAATAAAAAAAGTGACCAATATGGGTCTTGAAATGAGGCCCAGCGTGCTGCGATCCTGAACTCCAGGCCCTCCAGTGCGTAAAAAATTTTTTTGTCACTATAATAATATGAAAATTCATCCCTTTGGAAAAACGTGAAACCTTGCTTCAGAACGCTCCCTTACCGAAAGGTGACATTACAGAAGGCTAAAGGACATTACCCAACAAGTTGTAGTAAACTTAAGAACCTACACTACTCAGTGGGTACGGATGTTTCCTTTTCGCCTGGTAATTAAGAGCTTAAGCTGGAAGGTTCACAGGGTGAGATAAATCGTGCCTTAGTACGTCAGCATTCACTGTTCGAAACCGGACCACACGATCCTCCATCTAAAGGGATATAAGGTAATAAAAAATATGAATGAATAAAGTAAATTAGTGCAATTACTCTGACAAGTATATGTACACGGGGAACCTAAAGGATGACCTTTGTATGTATATTTTTAGTATTTACATAAATTAAATGGCAAAAAATAGAAATTATTAAATGATGAAATTGCCAAGGAGAAGGTATGAAAATTTTATATGAATGAGAAGGAAAAAATAAAAATTATTGAATGATATAAAATTATGATAAAAAAGTCTTATATAAATTAAATGGAAAAAAAATAAAAGAATTAATGTCAAAAAGAAAATAAAAAGTGGTGAAAATAAAAATCTTTTAATAATTAAATAAAAAATGATCGAAAAATAAAAATTACAAAATTAGAAAAATAATCTTTTTTTATCAAAAAACAAGAAATAAATTGTGAAAGGAAAAGGGAAGAAGCTATGAGCCAAGACGTTAAAAATATCTTTTTAAATTAAATCAAGAATGTGGAAGTAAAATAAATAATTGAAAATCTAAACTTTTCCGTTTTAGATCCACTCAACATAACATCAATCACATGTACTTCGCATAGTACGTAAAAATATAAACCTATAGTTAAATATAAATAAAACACAATCTAAGAATCTAACACAATCTAGAATTGAATTGGAACTTCAAGGGTAAGTGCAAGGCTTTGTTTTGATTAATTACCTTTGATCGTGGTATGATTATTATTTTGATTTATTACCTCTAATTGTGGTGCGCGATAACCCTCTTCCGTCCAATTATATTTCTTTTTAAACTTTAATTTTACGACCAATACTGACAAAATAGAGGACCATTTATTTAATAGTTTTTCTTAATAATATAAACCATTTTTTTCCGTTGATACCAAGGGGATATTTGAACGAAATGTATTTCCAGGAGATCGAGGAAAGATTAGAGACAATAGCAAATCTGTATACGGTAGATGAAGAGGAAAGGGAAAGGCTGCGGAAATTGATAACTGCAATAACGAGGATAAAACGTATCGCGAGGAAGAAGTACCTAAGGAATAAAAGGAAACGGGGACCTATTAGGGTATAATAAGGAGAGAATATTTTCTTTATTTTATTTTGCAGTATGGAGCTGATTACATGGGAATTATAAAATCATTAATTAATAACTTAATAACTAATTACAAATCTTTTTAATATAGGATACAGAGAACAATCAAGATAAATGATAGGCTAATTACGAATTTTCTTCATATGGATACGGGGAACAATTAGGATTAATAACCGAATAGTAAAACTCAATCATTATTGATGGTAAATTGAATTGAGATTATTTAATATAATCGGATGTATTATAATATCATGTAATCGATCGAAGAGTGAAAATTATGTTAAGGGTACACGTTTTATAAGGAAAAATCATAGCAGGGTAAAACAATAATTTTGAAACGTTACATTGATAATTTTGGCATTTGATTGTATAAATTATTTACGTGTTAGGAAAAGATTCACTGAAAGGCAACCATTGGATTTGTAACATTTGCTGAACTTTAGTTGGAATCTACGTGACACTCTGCTATTTCAGGAGGAAAGGACCGTCCTAAGGCCTCTCCTTTTTATGGCAACTATAATTTGGCTGATGGCATTTTGGACTTTTGACTTGAATAACGTACAAAACGTTCATGGAAAAGTAACATTTTTTCATTTTAGGAATTCTTGGAAATGAAAGAAAAGGTTGTAACAATTTTATTTGCTTTTGAGTTAATGGGAGTTTTACGCGTGTGGATAACTTTTTGGTAATTTAGATCAGGCAAAAGTGTTAAACTTTGTTAGGAAAATATACAAACTGAACTCGCTTTTTGTCTACGAGGAAAGTGTTAGTCAGTTGATATAAGCGAAAATTCTCTCCAACGGAATTTGATAGGAGACATATTTTTTTGGACAATTTTATAGAATTCAGTTAAAGGACCACTCTGAAAATTCCTGGAAGGTTCCACGATAGTTCCGGAAAACTATTAAAGTGCGGACTGAGAAATTTTCTCTAAAGTATATTATTATTTGAACATCTGAATAAATTACAGGGAAATCGTTTAAATAATTTTCTGGAAGTTGGGATATTTACCACGAATTATTGGAGCATATATTTTTATAGTTAGAGAACGGATGATCAATTTTTTGTTCATAATATTAGAGTACCTTATAATTACTAACTGGAGCTTATCAACGATATTTTAGGAAAAATTCACCTACGGACAAAGAGGAAGAAAATGACTAAAATAGAAAATTTATTAGGGACTATGCGAAGGTTGCTAAACCATTGACGAACCTCATTAGAGGTGAAAACGCTCAAATCAGGGCGGACATGTCCAGAAAAATTTCCATTACACTTAATGAGGAGGCATTACAAGCTTTTGACGAGCTCAAAACTTTGTTAATGTCATCAGAAGTTCTAGCATTCCCCGACTTTGAGCAGCCTTTCAACTTGACGACGGATGCCTCAAACTACGCAACTGGAGCAGTATTGTCTCAGGAACATTCGGATTCCGATAGACCCGTGGCATATATATCACGTTCTCTTGCGAAAACGGAGGAAAATTATGCCACCAACGAAAAGGAAATGCTAGCTATAGTCTGGGCTTTGGACAATTTGCGCTCTTACCTCTACGGCGCGAAAAAAATCAGGATTTTTACCGATCATCAGCCGCTCACCTATGCACTTGGTAACCAGAATCACAATGCTAAACTGAAAAGGTGGAAAGCCAGGATAGAAGAATATAACTACGAACTTATATACAAACCTGGTAAGTCAAATGTAGTGGCAGATGCCCATTCCAGATTGGAATGTAACTTAAATCAAATGAACACACTTAGCGACGAAGGTACGATCACAGCCTCTGAAATTGGTTCAGAGACCGCAACAGCCGACGAAGGCTCGGAAAGGCAATCATTCCGGTCTGACGCTACGATGCACAGTGCCGACCAAGATGGCAGCGATCTTATCCCCCATGTCGAAGTTCCCTTGAACGTTTTGAGGAACCAGATAATAATCAGGCAGGGCAAGGATTTGCATAGCCATATACAGCCACATCCCGGCTTTAATAGGTACCATGCGACCATTGAACAGCTGACTGCAGAAACCCTTTCCGAGATATTGAAAAAATGCTTAAGCCCGACCTGCATTAACGGCATCAAGATACCCGAATGCTTTATTTCGTTATTAAACGAAGTCTATTTGGCCCACTTTGTCTCATATAGAATAAGAATTAAGCAGCGTGTAGTCGAAGATGTGGGCAACCCCGAGAGAATCTGTAGAATAATTGAGGAAGAACATGGGCGAGCCCATCACAACCCGAGAGAAAATGGTCAACAAATATTGGAAAGATTCTATTTCCCTAGCATGGGGAGTCTCATTAAGCGGTACACTAGAACATGCGAAATTTGTAAGTTTAACAAATATGACAGACACCCCAGTAAACCTAAACTTCAACCAACTCCTATCCCGGAATATCCGTGCGAAATCCTGCATATCGACATTTTTGAAATTCAGGGGTTTAAGTTTATCAGCTGTATTGACAAATTCTCTAAGTTCGCAAAACTTTTTCACATTAGGAATCGGTCAGCGATCCACTTGCGGAACAAACTGGCTAAGGTTTTACATTACTTTACCGCACCTCGTATGATCGTGTTGGACAATGAAAGGGGGTTCCTGAGCCCAACTATTTTAAATTTCATTAGATCTTTGAACATAGAAATATACTTTACACCCGTGCACAAGAGTGAAGTCAACGGCCAGGTAGAGAGATTTCACTCAACGCTCATCGAAATATATAGGTGTTTGTCAAGGGAAATGGGGAATCTTGGTCCTAGAGAGATAATTACCATCGCAGTAGCTCGTTACAATAACACAATACACTCGGTCATTGGTAGAAAGCCGTCGGACATTTTCTTTAATAGAACTGAAAGATTTAACTACCGACAGCTGACAAATTTCCGCGACCAGGTCAACGAGGACATCCGTGGGCTAATCGAGTACAAGCAGAAGATAACGAATGACCGTCTAAACAGAAATAGATCGGACCCAGTCGACCTTGTCGAAAATCAGGAGATCTTAGTCAAAGACGGACAGATTAAGCCGAAGCATAGACCTCTATACAAGCGGCACAGAGTTTCTACCAACAATAGAGTAACTATCCGCACCACAACGGGAAAGAAATACCATAAGTCACAGATTAAGAAAATGTAAAGTGACCCTTGCAACTACCCTGGAAACCTTAGAACATAAGAAAAAAAAAAAAGAAAATATAAACAAATAATGGAAATTGTAAAAATTTTTAGTAATAGAAATTATGATTAAGAAATCTAATTGTCGAGAATTTGTAAAAAATTTTTTTTTTTTTTTTTTTAGAAAAAAAAAACCTTTATTTAAAATTAGAAAATCATAATTACCAAAAATTGTATAACATAAGAGGAAAACTTTTTTTTGAGGACTATAACTAGGCAATTGTAATAAGAATAATACCCAGATCTTTGAATTCATGATTTACATTTTACACCTATTGTATTAAACACCAAGCTCTGTCCAACTCTATACATTGCACCTAGAATACGGATACTATAAGCTGCACATACTAACCTACGTTAATACTTTAAATTTTTAAGCCTTTTTCTACTCGCAACCAACGTTGCAGCCTTCCACGTCTTTGAATATCAATCGCCGCTTGTGACTGTCAAAGATGGCGAAGGATGGATTGTGAACGGTTATCTGAGCGTCGTACATGTGATACAATTGGAGAGGTTCGAGGAGATGCTTCGGACAACTGCTGACGTCTTCACTGCTACATCGAAGGACGAAAAGGGCAAGGAAATATTCGGATATCAACTCCAAAGGGCATACGACCGAATGACAACAGTAAAAGGCATCACGAGGAACAAAAGATCTATAGAGTGGATTGGCTCTGCCTGGAAATGGATTTCCGGCAACCCAGATGCAACAGATTGGAACAAGATACTGGAAAGCCAACAAAGATTAATAGAGAACAACGAGCAACAATACGTGGTGAACAATAATCTGTTTGGCACAACAGACGATTTGGTGAAGAAAATGAGCGACCTCATCGACAGATACAACAATAAAATAGTCGTGTCCGAATCAGACGAAATAATGCGTGAAGCCTTGAACCAAGTAATCACGATAAGAGAAGACATCGGGGAAATAGTACGAGCGTGTCAACTCGCTAAAGCAGACATCGTCAACACTAATCTACTAAATATGGAGGAAATTAGTAAGATTGTTTCCGAGATCGCTGTTGTACGTGATATCAATACCAAAAGTGGAATCCAGCAGATACAATAAAATTCTCCTGAGAGCAGCTATATCCCTAGGCCGCCAAATTGACTTGAAATACGACAAGGTACTGTTGAACCACGAGAACATTTATGGCATTCGGAATCGCTGCTCATCGCTCAACAATGTCACGATTTGCACCTTAGAACAATTGGAAAGACTCCAGGAGGAAGAATGCCTGTCAAGAATTTTGAGGGGTATCACCGCGAACTGCACATTCCGTTCAAATGAGGAAACCACAGTGGAACAGATAGAAAACGATCTTATATACGTAACCAACTTCAGGGGCAACGTTTCATCTGAAACGAACACTGTGAACATAAACGGAACATACCTTATACGAATCTTCAACGAAACGGTTACGGTCGGAGAGAGGAATTTTACAAATATAAGGATCTCAGGCCTACAGGCGCTTCCCCCCTTATTAACGAACGCGCACGAAGGAACACGCAAGATAGATACGAAACTATTACATGAACTCCACGTGAAGAACATCGAGCACATTCGAGATTTGATGGGCGATGTAAACCTGTCACTTGGATCAAACGCTGCAATTCTGTTGTGTGTCATTGCAATGACGATCATATTAACCATAGTTTAGAGGAAGATATTCGGTCGTATCACCATGCCGGCCCTAAGTCCTATCGACCATCCGAACGGGGGCACTAACTGATCAGCGGGACGCCGATTTTTGAGGAGGGGGGAGTTAACACTTCCACACGCCCAATACCTTTTTTAATAACATATTGGCGAATGCGCGAGTCAGCAATACCACGGACAGCGCGTGTTGCAGTTGACACCCCGCGCACCACCCCTTTGCTCACCAATATACAATGCGCTATACGATACTTGCATTCTTTTGTACACGCGCAAGCTATTGGGAAATGAGTAAGTTAGTGAAGTTAGTGTTCTAAATTAAATTAAGCTAGCGTATGCAAATATTTGCACACGCAAATTATTGGGAAACCATAGCATGTTATGGTTCCCATGAGAATAAGCTGGCATAGGCAAAATAATATTAGTAAATTTTTAGTTATATTAATGTGCAAGAGACGGAGAGCAGTTAGTTCAATTCTAGACTGCAGTAGAGCAACATCGGGTTTTTTAATAAAATAATAGTCAAAATATTAAATAGTGTTTTTTTATTTAAAAGGTGAGTTGGGCCCCATGGGCGGCCCAACAATAGTAATTTTTTTAAACCATGGCTGACGCCATTGTTAACTTGTATAATCCGGGATCAGTATTAAATTATCCTTTCAAAAATCTATAAAACTTCAAAATCGAATAAAACCTCGCCAAGAAATAGCAAATGCAAATTTGTGGGTCTTCTTATGTTATTTAGAAAAATATAGATAGTTTTTTATAAATAAAATAAATTTATAACAAAATTCGTTAAAAGTTGTTTTAACTTATATTCGCGAGCAATAACCAATTATTGCACCAAAGATATATCACAATGGATTATTTTGATCCCAGGAGCACTGAAGGCTTAAATAAATAAAAATTAACCGAATTATTTTTCTTAAATTCTAAATAGTGGTTTCATTGAGTTTAATAGAAAAGCTCGTTTTCGGTCATTTTTATTTAAAAATATCTTAAAAGCCAAAGGTGGCCTTGGCAAATAATGGGTTAACGTTCTCGGATTTATCCAAAATTTTAGGAGCGGAAGTTCTACACATTTGGCTATTATATTTTAATCATCGCATCTAAAAATTCAGCAGCACTTGCAAAATATTTTAATTTTTTGAATAAATTGTGGTCATATGTGACCCCAATTACAAATGGGTTAATAGGTTCATATTATTTTTTTCCGAAACCCTAGGCTATTAAGACAAAATATAACATTCAAAAGTAGAAAAGTGGTGAATATTTGATACAAAGTATTTTGAAAGAGTACATTTACAGAATATTTCACAAAAATCCAATTTTTCTCGAAATCCGCAAAAATAAAATCGTTGTCAAAAAAATTCTGGCAGAGGGATTTACTTAAAAGTTCACGCAGTTAATCTGTAGCATGTATCTAAAAAAGCCGTAAAGTTTTAGATCCAGTTTTTTAAATTTAGTTCAAGAAAATTTTTTTAAACTTGAAAAAGGAGTGTTCAAAATTTTATCAAAAAAATTTCCCATTTTCGGTCTCAATGCGCAATATGTTAACAACGTGGTAATAAAACAATACATCATATCTTAGTACTTATAAGTATGGAGACCAGAAAAGATATTATAGCTTTAATCAATTTCTTAAAGTTGAAAAAATGCCATCAAATTTCATGAGCTAATTTTTTTTAGCACAAAGGTGGTCTGGGGCATTTGCTATTTGTTGGCGAGGTTTTATGCGATTTTGAAGTTTTATAGGCTTTTGAAAGGATATTTTAATGTTGTTCCCGAATTATATAACAACTTGTCGGAAAAAGTAAACTTTAGAACGAAATTTTGGTAAAATCTAAAAAAAGTCATATATTCCCTATATAAACACACTTGAAGTTTTCAATCGCGTTGGTGCACGACTAAATGTTTTTTGATTGGCCCAAAACTTTGGGCCCTAATGTACATATTAAACTAATTTGAAGAGTTGCGAAAAAATGGGCGGGATCGGACCAATGGGATTGGCACCTAACATACAAAGTAAATATTTGAAGTCATACATCTAGTGTACAGTAGAAGATAAGATCTTGAGACCTACTGTGAGTTCATGAGTTATTAATGTGAATTATCAGTTAAAATATGGGCGGGATCGGACCAGTGGGCGTGGCATCCCCCATACATAGTAATATTTAATATCATATAGCTGGAGTAATATAATAGTGAAAGCCTTGGGGTTTTGTGTTAGTTCATAAGTTGTCAACGTTAGTACTCGAAAAAAAAATTGGCCACCCTAATGTACATATTAAACTAATTTGAAGAGTTGCGAAAAAATGGGCGGGATCAGATCAGTGGGCATGGTACCCTATGCATAGTGAATATTAAATATCATATATCTGTTGTATTGTAATAGTGAATGCCTTGGAACTTTGTCAGAGTCCATGAGTTATTAATGTGAGTAGTCTGACATAAAATGGGCGGTATGGGACCAATGGGCGTGGCACCTCCTATAAAAAAAATTATGAAGTACTATGAAAATGACAGTCATGAAACTTTTGACAAGTACATTAACTACCTATGTGAGTAATCGTGTAATATATGGGCGGATCACCAAAATCAAAAAATCGCCAAAACCGAAAATCGCCAAAATTAAAAATCTCAAAAAAAAAATCACCAAAATCAAAAATCACAAAACAAAAATCGTCAAAGTCAAAAATCGCCAAAACCGACAATCGCCAGAATTAAAAATCACAAAAAATAAAAATCGCCAAAACCGAATATAGCGAATGGCGAAAATCGCCAAAATAAAAAGTCGGCAAAATCAAAAATCACAGAAAACAAAAAATGCTAAAGTCAAAAATCGATAAAATGCAAAAATCGGTAAAAATCAAAAATCGCAAAAACCAAAAATCTCTAACACCAAAAGTAGCAACCAAAATCAAAAATCACCAAAAATTAAAAATCGCCAAAACCGAGAATCGCGAATAACAAAAATCGCCAAAATCAAAAATTGACAATACCTGAAATTGCGAAAAACACTAAATCAAAAATTGGAAAAAAAAAATATTTAAAATGGTTTTCAAAAAAATTGTTTCCAGTTTATTTATTTCGGTTACGATGGGTGGGTTACGATGGGTGTAGCGAAGCGCATCGGGTTACTGCTAGTCACCAATATTTATGAATGAAGCATGTTATACTTCATTCAATTAAGTTGACTCAATTAAATTATTTCAATAATTTATATAGATACTTTATACAGATACTTTGATTTTAAAACGCTTATGTTTGTACATACAGAAAAAATATGCGCCAACCGAATTGCTCTAAAGTGGAACAACCGTATTTTCGATTGTATCAACAGAAATTTAATTACTTCTATTATGATAAAATATTTACTGTTAAGGCAAGAGAATTGGAATCATAGTAAACCCGAAATTTGATTATTAACATTATCGCAATTCGGTTGGCAACAAATTCGGTTGCCACAACGAATCTCTTTTCAGTGTGTATGGCAGTTGTTGAAAGAAATTTGTTGTATTTTCAAATATTATATAATAACTACAAAAATTCTTATTAAATTAATAAATTTTTCTAACGCTAACCGTTTTCCAATTAATATCTTTTCTGTGTGTATGTTTAAGGTTTACATGAAAACAGGAAAAATTATTATAGGTGAAGTATTTTTGTTAGTTACAAACATCAGTCAAAAGTCTGACCGCAAAAAAATATAAAATACATTTTCTTTAATCATTATACGCTCCACCACTCTGTTGATTTTAGTAATTACTTAAATCCACCTTTAATTATCGTACCGATTTTTGACCAAAGGCCATCAACTCATGGGTATCGTATAATCGTCCTAGGACATCTGTAAATGTTTTTCTTGTTTTAATTATATATAATAATTTTATTGTTCTTTCAACTGCTTTCTTTAATTTGATTTTCTTAAGTATGCAATTTTTGAAAATAGTTGTTTTTGTTCGTCTAGACAAGACAACCCCCTGCCAATGTTAACCCTTAAGCATCATTAGTTAAGTTTTGTGTATAAGATCCATGCAGCTGAAAATGTATTTATAATTTTGTAAAAAAAAAAGTGTAATTTTATGGTGGTAGTAGTGAAAGTATGTCGCACAGAAAAGTTTGATGCCCTTTACAGGAATTTTTATTTTTATGTTCAGTGGTCAGAAAGAAAAGAACGTTTAGTATACTTCGTTAGATACGAGTGCATGTAGACCAGTAGAGTGCACCGAATTTCATGTACCTCTATACAGAGTTAATGTCATGGCATTCGGTTTTTTTTTTCCAACAATATTATTCAGCTTAAATTGTTTAAAATTTGTTTGCTTTGACTATATAAAGTCAGTTGATTGAGTTTTAAAATCTTAATGCTTTATGTTCCCAAAAAGCTCCAAGTATCGCAGAGTCCTATTTGGAAAATTATTGAAAAATTTGCTCGCAATATCTATGTGATTAAATAGACAAGAGCCTTAAGAATGAATATTGTGAATAAAAAAAACACCTTTAAAAGTGTAACAGTCTGAGATTCACCATGATCGAACAATCTACTTAATTCTAACCACTATAACCAAACACTATTTTTATATGATAAGCTCGTAGAATAGCGTTTGCTGTTAAGTTGATACGATAATTAGATTTATATTTTTAGTATTAACGAAATGTGCGTGCATTCAAATTGAACTAAATTAAAACAAGTAAGACAATTATAATCGATCTAGAACGACTGTACTATACCCTATAGAAATTAAGCATGACCATATTTAGTAAAGTAATTTACTTTTCTTAAAAACATGTATAAACCAAATTTTAAACAAACCTATGCAATATTTTTCTTTTCTTTTATATAACTGAGTCAAGTGCGGGAATCAGCTGTACTACGGACTACGATTAAAAATTGTCCTACAGGGTTTATTTTTAGACTACTGATGATTGGGCATAATAGATACACATGCACCAATTTTTTCTGACATATATATGATAATCTGGAATTTGACACAATTTTAGTCAGTCTGTTAGGGGTCATTTGTGTGGGACTAGGTATGAACATGCACCGATATTCCGCAATTTCACCAGCGTTCATTTTATTGCTGATAAAAGCTTATATACTCAATTTCATCAAAATATATTCATATACGACCTGTAGTTTAATATTTACATATACAGACATACATTAAATAATAATAATATAATAGGCCACGTTTTTTTGGATTTTTCAAGTGGGCGTGGCACCTCCCATATAAAGTGAATTTTTAAGATCTAATTTTAACATATAATATCTGGAGTACTACGAAAGCAAGAGTTCTGAAATTATGTACATGTACATATTAAACTAATTTAAGGAGTTGCGAAAAAAAAATGGGCAGGATCGGAATAATGGGCGTGGCAAGCAAAGTAAATATTTAATGTCATATATCTAGATTACTGTAACAGATAAGGTCTTGGGACTTAGTGTAAGTTCATGAGTTCTTAATTTGAGTTGTCCGTTCAAAAATGGGCGGGATCGGACCAGTGGGCGTGGTACCCTCCATATAAAGTAAGTACTTAATATATATTTACTATAATAAAGAGGTAATGTGTGTTTGTTTGTTTGTTTGTTTGTAGGAGAAATCTCCGTAACTACTCATCTGATCTTCCAGAAATTTTCACAGAGTCTTACTGCAGATATGGCTATAATTTTTTAAATATTTTTAGTGTTCGTGACACCTCCCACTCAAAGTAAATTTTTAATATCATATATATTGAGGACTATGATAGAGAGAGCTTTGCAAATTTGTGTGAGGTCACCTATTGATAATATTAGTAGCTACGCCGGAAATGGGCGGGATCGGATAACTGAGCGTGGTACCTTCCATACAAGTAATAGTTCAATTTATAACTGGAGTACTATAATAGATAAAGCCTTGGAACTTTGTCAGAGTTCATGAGTTAATAAAGTGAGTAGTCCCATACAAAAAAATATGAAGTACTATGAAAATGACAGTCCCGAAACATTAATTACCCATGTGAGTAGTCGAATAACATATGGGCGGAATCAAAAATCGCCAAAACTGAAAATCGCTAATAACAAAAATCGCCAAAATCAAAAATCGCCAAAAAACAAAAATTGGTAGAACCGAAAATCGCGAATAACAAAATTTGCAAAACAAAAAAAAATCGCCAAAATCAAAAATCGCCAAAACCGAGAATCGCGAATAGCAAATATCGCCAATATAAAAAGTCGACAAAATTAAAAATCAGAGAAGACAAAAAACGCTAAGCCAAAATCGATATAATATAAAAACGCGTTAAAATAAAAATCGTCAAAATAAAAAATCGCAAAAAAATCGCTAAAATCAAAAATAGCAACAAACAAAAACAAAAGTCGCCCAAATCAAAAATCGCCAAAAGCGAGAATCACGAATAACAAAAATCGCCTAAATTAAAAATTGCCAAAACCATAAATCGCGAAAAACAATAATAGCCAAAATCAAAAATCGTCAAAATCTTAAATCGTAAAAACAAAAATCGATAAAATCAAAAATCGCCAAAAATAAATCAAATGGTTTTTTAAAAAATTTATTCCCTGTTTATTTATTTCGGTTACGATTGGTGTAGCGAAGCGCATCGGGTTACTGCTAGTTATACATATATTTTAAAATTCTGCACTTCTCCTCCATATGAAAATAACTATGCCAACTTTCACACACCTTCTTGCCCGCATTATGCTTAAAAAGAAGTATCAATAAGTTTTTTTCTTACCAAACAAGTCTACATAGTTATATAAAATTATTATGCTGCTTTACCTATACAATATTTGAATACGATCACATATAATTTTTAAAAATCGTTTATAATTACTAAATTATAACTATTCACAAAAATCCAAAATAAAATTAAAATTCAAAATTTCCATTTGAAATTCTAACAAGCAAGAAAATCATAGCCGGTCTAGAACGACTATACGATACCCTATACCATGCGTTTAGAGACCCTATCTCTTAGGCCCAACTAATTGGATGTAGAAAATAAGCATAAACCAAATTTGAGTGGCATACCCAGCAAAACTTTTCATTACATGTAATGAGCTTTAGAATAAGAAATCAAAAGTGTTCAGTAGTTACCTTTCCATTACGAAACCCATTATTTTAACATGGGGGTGTCATTGGAGGAAAGGCCTTACCGGCACCTTACAAATAACTAGTTACTTTATAGATTTCAAGAAGGGTTTTGGGTAATTTGTTACATGTATGGAATAAAGTAAATTTCTGTAAAAGCAACACATTGGTATCGCACAACATGTTGTAAATAATGTAATGTAAAATTTAACAGCTTTTGCTGCGTTTTTTTTGTCCATTTTGTTTTATTAAATTTAACTCATTATTTATAGTTTTTACTAATACAAACAATGGTCATTACCAGTAAGTATTTACATAAATCATTATCAGGAAGTCCTTACATTTAGCTTGAAATTATTCAAAAGGTATAGGGTTAACATTACCATGTAATGATACGGTAATAACCAATCATTACCAAGGTTTTGCTGGGTAGTCGTTAATTTTGTTGCTTTTTATTATGAAAAAGTTAATATCGGATGCCATATTTATATGGGAACTAGATCGACATATGGGCCGATCCTGACCACATTTGGTAAGGTAACTTATTTTTTGCAAAAAGTAGTTTTTGTTCTGTTCAATTCAAGCGAATTTATTAAGTTAATCTCTCTCTTTATTGTTTTATTGTTTTACTCGTATTGTGTACTGCTCATATTTCTTGGGCAAAGATAGCATAACATTAACCATTTACATAAGTAAACTTCAAACAGTATTGTCTGTCTTTATTTGGGTCAGGTTATTATTTAAAATGGAATAAATCGTGCATCAATGCGCCAATATGTGATCTAAAATATGGACACACCTATAAAAAATGCTAAAAATTCCGAGTGTTGTAATAATTTAGTATAATGTTTATGAAATAGTTTACTTTCTCAAATATTTTGTTAACATTTGTTACAAATTGTGCAATAAGACCAGATATTAATGTAAACGTTAAATATATGTGGAGGATATCAAAGATTTGGCATATCCTAATTTAACACTCTTAATTGTTACCCCCCCCCCAATATGAGATCGGGCAACTGCAAAAACAATGCGGGTCACTTATATTTTCATTCTTAATTGCGATTTGAGTGTGCCCCCTATGGGACCTACCCTGTAAAAGCTAAAATTATATGTTTTTCTATTGTTTTGCCCTCGTATAGCTAAAAAAAAAACAACTAGCACGCAGTCAATTTTAAATATTTTCCCACCTTCAATTTATTTGTATTCTACGTAATTTCTATGCATAAATGACCTTCATTCGAATTCATTGAAATCTTATATTGTATATTTGCTGACATTACGTATGTATGTTCGTATGTACAAACTTATATTTACTTTCAAATAAAAACACTTATAAATGCAATTGTAAATCATTTTAGCAATTCCTGTCGTTGGCATTTCCGAATGTTATGCTATCTTTGCCCAAGAAATATGAGCAGTACACAATACGAGTAAAACAATAAAACAATAAAGAGAGAGAATAACTTAATAAATTCGCTTGAATTGAACTAAACAAAAACTACTTTTTATTTACACACCACTTGTAAGAAAGTTATGAATTTGAACATGTAAGAATATTGAATTCGTAGCAACGACATAATTAACCCTTAAAATGAATCATGGAAATAAACTTTATTAACTATAGCGGATATTTTTCACCTTTGATGCGATCACAGATTCTATACCAAATTTGAAACATGAGTACATTATTCCTAGAGCAACCTGAAGTTTCAATGCAAGATTTATATGAATTGACTCATGAAGTAATTCTAAATCTATCGGTGAATAAAGGTTACGGAGCCAGCTTAAGTATTTGTCGTAGTGACAACCATGAGCATATATCATACGAATTATTTATCTACTTAATGGTATTCTCATCCCTAAGACAATAAGGTTCCCGAAAAAAAATCCATAACATACATTTGCACTAGTAACATTTAACTTAATTAAAATTAATAAATTATTTATTCACATTAGCCTTGCAAAATATGATGTTTTCCATATGTTATCAATACCTAATTATACTGTACAACATCAATTTGGGGGGGGGGGGGGGGTCAAAACGTTCAAGTCAGAATGAAAGTATTAGGCCAGTATAATAAAACCTCAAAAAGATTTGGCGTTCTCAGGCCAAAGTTTTGTTTCTGACTTTTTCTATCTTTTTTTTTTTTCTTTCTTATCTGGCTTAGTTTTTCAGCTATAATTTTTAATTTTTAATTTTTAATTTTTAATTTTTAATTTTTAATTTTTAATTTTTAATTTTTAATTTTTAATTTTTAATTTTTAATTTTTAATTTTTAATTTTTAATTTTTAATTTTTAATTTTTAATTTTTAATTTTTAATTTTTAATTTTTAATTTTTAATTTTTAATTTTTAATTTTTAATTTTTAATTTTTAATTTTTAATTTTTAATTTTTAATTTTTAATTTTTAATTTTTAATTTTTAATTTTTAATTTTTAATTTTTAATTTTTAATTTTTAATTTTTAATTTTTAATTTTTAATTTTTAATTTTTAATTTTTAATTTTTAATTTTTAATTTTTAATTTTTAATTTTTAATTTTTAATTTTTAATTTTTAATTTTTAATTTTTAATTTTTAATTTTTAATTTTTAATTTTTAATTTTTAATTTTTAATTTTTAATTTTTAATTTTTAATTTTTAATTTTTAATTTTTAATTTTTAATTTTTAATTTTTAATTTTTAATTTTTAATTTTTAATTTTTAATTTTTAATTTTTAATTTTTAATTTTTAATTTTTAATTTTTAATTTTTAATTTTTAATTTTTAATTTTTAATTTTTAATTTTTAATTTTTAATTTTTAATTTTTAATTTTTAATTTTTAATTTTTAATTTTTAATTTTTAATTTTTAATTTTTAATTTTTAATTTTTAATTTTTAATTTTTAATTTTTAATTTTTAATTTTTAATTTTTAATTTTTAATTTTTAATTTTTAATTTTTAATTTTTAATTTTTAATTTTTAATTTTTAATTTTTAATTTTTAATTTTTAATTTTTAATTTTTAATTTTTAATTTTTAATTTTTAATTTTTAATTTTTAATTTTTAATTTTTAATTTTTAATTTTTAATTTTTAATTTTTAATTTTTAATTTTTAATTTTTAATTTTTAATTTTTAATTTTTAATTTTTAATTTTTAATTTTTAATTTTTAATTTTTAATTTTTAATTTTTAATTTTTAATTTTTAATTTTTAATTTTTAATTTTTAATTTTTAATTTTTAATTTTTAATTTTTAATTTTTAATTTTTAATTTTTAATTTTTAATTTTTAATTTTTAATTTTTAATTTTTAATTTTTAATTTTTAATTTTTAATTTTTAATTTTTAATTTTTAATTTTTAATTTTTAATTTTTAATTTTTAATTTTTAATTTTTAATTTTTAATTTTTAATTTTTAATTTTTAATTTTTAATTTTTAATTTTTAATTTTTAATTTTTAATTTTTAATTTTTAATTTTTAATTTTTAATTTTTAATTTTTAATTTTTAATTTTTAATTTTTAATTTTTAATTTTTAATTTTTAATTTTTAATTTTTAATTTTTAATTTTTAATTTTTAATTTTTAATTTTTAATTTTTAATTTTTAATTTTTAATTTTTAATTTTTAATTTTTAATTTTTAATTTTTAATTTTTAATTTTTAATTTTTAATTTTTAATTTTTAATTTTTAATTTTTAATTTTTAATTTTTAATTTTTAATTTTTAATTTTTAATTTTTAATTTTTAATTTTTAATTTTTAATTTTTAATTTTTAATTTTTAATTTTTAATTTTTAATTTTTAATTTTTAATTTTTAATTTTTAATTTTTAATTTTTAATTTTTAGTTTTTAATTTTTAATTTTTAATTTTTAATTTTTAATTTTTAATTTTTAATTTTTAATTTTTAATTTTTAATTTTTAATTTTCAATTTTTAATTTTTAATTTTTAATTTTTAATTTTTAATTTTTAATTTTTAATTTTTAATTTATAATTTTTAATTTTTAATTTTTAATTTTTAATTTTTAACTTTTAATTTTTAATTTTTAATTTTTAATTTTTAATTTTTAATTTTTAATTTTTAATTTTTAATTTTTAATTTTTAATTTTTAATTTTAAATTTTTAATTTTTAATTTTTAATTTTTAATTTTTAATTTATAATTTTTAATTTTTAATTTTTATTAAATATTTTTATATTAGCAGAGTCCCTGCAGTTGTTTGCTATAAGTGATACATAGATGACGACTTCTGTTTAATTTTAAAAAAGTGCCATAATCTCCTCTGTGATCGGACTCACGCGATCTTATTTATTTATACGGTTCATCTCCATTTTATATCCTATATGTCTATTGAGCATCCATGAACATGATTTTAATATGCGCTGGTAAATGTTTGTTTTTGTGCAGAATAGCTTTTTTGGCATTGCCAATTACAATTTAATATAATATTGACATAATTTTTATTCATACATTCCACAATGATTTCAGATAAGTTCCTGTTAATATATCGTTTAAATTGAAACAAAAAAGAGAGTTGAATATACATTACTTTCATGATGCACAAACTTTATCGAATTCGATCACTTGGTTTATCTCTTATCAAAGAAGTTATATTTATTTATAATTATTTGTACATTTTAATGCAGTACTGTTCGTTAAAAGAAATATTTAAAATCAAAACTCCTGAAATTTAAAAATTTATGTTGCAGTTTATTTTTCGAGACTTTAATCTATCCAACTAAGTATCAGCTACTAGTGTTCGATGTGCGTATGTATAAAGTACATATTGGAAATATATTTTTTAGTTGGTTTGAGTATAATGTTATTATGTTTATGTTGGTTTGTATAATATTTATGTAAGAGTGTGTGTAATAGGCCTGGATACAGATGTGAATGTATTCTATGTTAAGCAATTTTATTTAAGAAATATACATAACTGTCTATACACGCTTTCAACACATATGAATTTATTTCAATCGGATATAGAAGGTACCAAACTCACACTCACACTAACATACACATTGGCACAAGCTGTGTAAGGTAATCGAAAAATACACATACGAGTACATACATATGTTAGTATATCTAAATAGAAATTGAAAAATTTTTTATTATTTTTTGAGTTTTACCAAAATTTCTATTAAATTAAAAATTATAAACATAAATGTCATAGGGTCACACAAAGTACGCTATGGATGAGTGTCTGAAAAAGTTTATGAAATATCATCAATATAAATTTATTTAAAATTTCTTTGGAAATTTGTTTTTATTAATAAAAGTTTAAATATGTCTGATCAAACAACAATAAATTGCGGTCACAAAAGTGCTATAAAAACGTACATAATAACCATCAAAGTGAATGACATTATTTGACATACAAAGGACCAGTAACTTTTCTCAAAAGCAACCTAAAGGTCATTGAAGATATATAACTTTTATCATAACAAAAATTTATGACTGTTTAAAGGACCTTAGTTATACCAAGATTTTCAATTATTAAGGGCGTTTGCTTAAGCCCGATAGAAGATTAAAATGTAAAAAATAACACAAAAAATTTAATTTTAATCAAATAAGTGGTTTCGTTCGAAAGATCAATACATGGCATTAACATTTTAAAAATGACTTTGGTCATATGACCATCGTGACTGTTCTTGACGAAGCATATTCTGGACGTCCAATTTTGGGCCATTACTTTTCGTATGGCATGAATAAAAAAAACAATATTGGCCTCTAAGACGTCAATTCTTGCTGGTATATCAGCATAAACCAGTGACTTCACGTAGCTCTACAGAAACTAATCGAGAGGTGTCAAATCGCATGACCTTGGAGGAAAATTGGCAGGTCCATTTCTCGAAATCAATTTATCGCCAAATTTTAATATCAATAATCGATGGTTGTGGTTACCATATGGAATGTAGCGCCATCGTATTGCAACCATATCTCACCCGGATCAATGTCATCCATATTTTCAAACAAGAAATCATTGGTCATGGTGCGGTAACGATCTCCATTGACCGTAACGCGAGCTCTGGCTTCATTTTAGAAGAAAAAAGGTCCGATTATGCCACCGTACCAAATGGTGCATTTCTCTTGATGTAACGGAGCCTGTAGGTTCTGTTGTTAACAGAAAAATGAGCCCCATCGCTGCACACAATTTTGCGATAGAACATCCGCTCCGTTTCTAACTGCTCTAGAGCCCAATCGGCGCAACGGGATTTTATACAGGTGTAGGACAAGACGGAGCCCCAATTCCTGAGAAACATCGATAAACTTGGATCTTCTTCCGTATTTTCCTTTACAGCGGCTTTATTCTCTTCAGTACGTACATTCCTTCGGCATGTTGGTGTCATTGTATCATTTGGATGGATGATTATGTCCACCATAAAAATCACTAAGTCGTCTATAAGTTGCGCCAATGGATGACTGATTTTTAAAGTAAATATTGATAATTTGCTATGAAAACATTTGTTCAGAAGAGACACTTTTTTATTTATTATTTTTCTATTTTATGTTCCCCGACAAAATCGATCAGGCAGACCTGCAAATAGTTCATGCACAATCCGGATGGAGTGAGGGCCAAAATATCAACCATATTGTTCTGCTACACGTAGTTTCCCGCTAAATTTTAGGTTTTTTTTATCTGGCAGCTCCAAAATAGTTACCGCCCGGGGGCAAAACTTCAACCATTTTACACTACGACGCACTGTGGCTGAAATTTTGATTTCATTGGCCAAAAATTAAATTTTCTTTGTCACTGATTTTTAAAATTTTAACGCCATTTTGTAGCCAATATATCGAATTGTAGCCAAAAAATTAAGTTAAACAATTGCTTATTGTGGGCGTGACATGCTGTCAAACTCAACTGTTTTTTTAATTTCAGAAAAAGGTGATTTTTTTGTTTTTTTTTTATCAAAAATAAATGGTTACTACTCGCAACTTATCGTCGATAATGACTAGCAGTCTTCTTAACAAGGGTGGTAGAATTACAGTCTTTAGTTGTTGTAAGTGGTCACAACACTACTGTTTAATATTAGGGGGTTCTGAAATATTTATTAAACTACTATATTTGTGTCAAATTTTAAATTTAGTGGAATAGAACTTCTAGGGAACTAAAGAGAACAAGAAACGTATACCACCCAGAGAAAGGTGAAAGTGTCCTCTTTAACAATATGTATGCTTTTGCATACACTTTTTTAATTTTAATGAAATTACTCAAAAAAATTTCAAATTACGGTAATTTAAACAGCCCTATAAGTATACAATACAAGTATACTGATCGACTCAGAATCACTTTTTGAGTCGATTTAGCAATGTCCGTCCGTCCGTCTGTGTGTCCATGTAAACTTTGTAATCAAACTACAGGTCGCAAATATGAATATATTTTGATGAAATTTGGTATATAAACCTTTACCGCCCATAGGATGAACGCTATTGAAGCTGGTGAAAGTGGACTCATGCTCGCGCATAGAAAATAATTTGTTGCTCACAGCATTCCATGCTGCGCGCATAAGAATTAACTAGTAGATTCCAGCCCTCGAAATACGAGCGCAAATTCTAGGAAATTTTCTTTTTTATTAAATAAAGACCCTAAAAGTATGCTAATCAATAATAGCCAATTTGCGAATCAACACAAAAAAACAAACTCAAAACAAACACTTTAATAAACATACACATAGCATTGTGTAATTTTATGTATGTGTTAGTAGCAAATTTAAATGCAATTTTCTCAAAATAAAGGAAAAAATTTAAAAATCTGCAAATCTGCAAAACGGCTAAAAATAAATACCTTTCAAATAATATACATTTGGTCAAAATCGGGATTAAACGGTAGAACAAAACATCAGTCACAAGAAATCGCCTAGCCTATTAATATTATAGATTAATGACCGTTTTTTTTAAATAATTGCGCACATAAGAAAATTGCCCGCGAATTTTTTTTTTAAGAAATAACCTTTTTTTAAATAATTTTTAATAATTAGTTCTTTATTGTTCAGTCTGAGATCTTGTATACATTTTCTAATAATAGAAAAGATAATTTTGCATTGTAAGAGAAATATGGATAAAATTGAAAATTGAATTGTAAAGCAATATATTTTGTATATTTCGAACATCAACCGCATAAAATTAATACTTTTTTACGTTTTTATACTGTGCTGTGCAGAGGAATTGTAAATTTTTGTTGATTTTTTTTTTTTAAATAAATTCAATCCCAGCTTCAATGATGTCAAAAATAAACTCCTCAAGTCAACCAGCTTCAACAACCAAGAAAGTATGTCCAAATTTCAAACCTGCTTGGCTTTTGCAACTTGTCAAGACTAAAACACCAACTTCACGTGAACTCAACCATGTGAAACTAGATTATATATTCGAAGTCAATGAAGAAGAAAGTACAATTAAGTGCAAATTTTGTACCGATGAGAAAGTATATGGATATTTTTCCATTGGGATAAAGTCGGATGATTGGAAATTGGATTATCTGAAACGTCATCTAAATCACAAAACACATTGCGAAGCGGTTGAAATTCTTACAGCTCGTAGATATGGTGGATTAGTTCGACTGATTACTGAGACTCCTAAAGATCGTGAGGTATGAATAGAAAATGTTGTAAGACAAAAGGCAAATCCAAAAATGGTTAAAGTTTTAATTGACAACGTAGTTTTGGCGAAAAAAATTTAACACTTCAATGAATTCTGTGCAGGAAATAAATAGCCACGTATCAAAAATTATGTGTAGGAAAAATTATGCCTTTGAATTCGTGGAATGCATGAACCAAGTGGTTCAGAATGAAGATTTTGATGCTATTAGAAAATCACAATATCAGTGCTTAATAACTGATGAGAGCACAGATAGTTCTGTTCATAAAATGCTTATAATTAACATAAAATTCAGAACAAACTCTGATAACAAAACCTCTTTTGCAATTATAATTCAGTTAAGAGCTTGCGACGCTTTATCCATTGCGGCAGCTATCAAAAAATTTTACTCTGATTTTAAGTTGGATATGGATAAAATGGTAATGATGACATCGTACGGAGCTGCAGTTGTGCTGGGTGGTTACAATGGAGCAGCGAAGATGAGATATTCCGTATTTATCAGCTCAGCATTAAGTGGCACACAGAGAAAACCTTGAAATTGACAATGCTTGGAGGAGAATACTTTTAATGAGAACTCTAGAGACTTTGTTAAGAACGGTGTACACAATGTTCAGTAGATCATCTGTGAAAAAGGCAAATTTCAAGATTTAGCTGCAGTAATGGAATGCGATGCTTTGAGTTTTAAACCTCTCAATGAGGTAAGGTGGCTTTCACGGCACTTTGCAGTGATTCCATTTATTGTAAATTTTGATGTTTGGATTGAGTATTGCAAAGGTCAAGTTGAAAATTCAAATAATCCAATCTCTAAATCTGTGGTCACAAGCAATAACCGGCTAACTCGAAAATCATGCTTTTGAGAAAAATAGCTCTTTATATAAATGTAATGGGGCTTCATTACGACTTAGGCCAGAATATTTGTATCAATATCTTTTTAAAAAGCAGTGTTAGAGAAATGGGGATTTCACGTAAATATAAAGTTTTTTTAGTAGAATATAATAGTATACATAACTCAAATCGGCGAAAATCATTCTTTCGAGAAAAATAACTGTTTATATAAATGTAATGGGGCTTTATTCCGACTTAGGTCAGTATGTTTTCATTAATAACTTTTTAATAAAACGTGTTAGAGAAATGGCGACTTAGGCGGTTATCGCTTGTGACCACAGAAACATTGTGATAAGGCTCTTACTAATTCTTTGAACCAATTAGCTTTAACAGTGCTAAATTATATTTTAACTGAATTAGCTAAAATGAGAAAATTTTTTCAAAAAGTGTGCTTTCTCCTATGGAAGCACATCAATACGTAAAATCCATTATTAAGAAGATCCAGAGCAATTATCTTGGAGCCATTATCAATTTTTTGGAGTGAAGAAGCAATGAAACTTCCTAACACAAGCGATAATATTGCTGAAATTGTTGAATTAATCACAAAGCTATGTGATCATCTAGATTGCAGATTTCCAGAAAAAGAAATGAAAGATTGGGCTGTATTTGATCATATAAGAAACGCAAACAGCAACAATTTTAATTTCTGAAACCATTTTAATTGTTGAATCTTCTTAACAAATACCCGAAAATTATTCCAAATTATAGTGTAGACTAAAAAGAAGCAAATTCTAAACCAATATTCGAATTTTAAATTTTTATACCAAACCAGATTTAACTCTAACGTCGTAAGCAGTTTCGCGGATATGATAGACCTTGGAGAAGGAGTAGTTTGAAGAGCTTTCCTCTTCTATAGACATTTCTGCAACCTTTCAAGCATCCAGTGAAGATTGCGATCGTGGGTTTAGTCAAATGAATGCCATTAAAACAAAGGCCAAAAACAGATTGGAGACCTTTCATTTCGACCATCTCATGCGTATCAAATTATTTTTTAGGCGTGGAAACGAAATTGATGTACAAAAAGTGTTAAATTTTTGGAAAAATAATAAAGATCGACGTGGTAATTAATCTAAAATGTAATTTCTTGTTCTAATAATAAAAAAATTCTTATAAAAACAAAAAGTCTTAATTTACTAAAGCAAAATTTTCTCTTGCGCACAATGTGGTTACTTTTCAAAATATTGGCACAGAACGTTATTTTTTCGCGCAGCGTGAAAAAAAATTAGAGGGAACGTTGGTTCGGACCTAGTCCCCATACAAATGACCCCTATGAAATCGACATAAAGTGCCATAAGTTCCAAATTATCATATAGATCTCAGACAAACTCGGTTTGTATTTGTTTTTTACATCCATTAATCAGTAGTCCAAAAATAATCCCTATAGGACAATTCTTAGTCAAAGGACCAAAAAATACTACACAGGTTTTTCTCAAATACCATGCGTTTAGAGACCCTATCTCTCAGGCCCAACTAACTGGATATAGAAAATAAGCATAAACCAAATTTGAGTGAGATTTGTATTAATTTTTTCGGCTGCAGATATGAAAAAGTTCATATCGGATGCTATATCTATATGGGGACTAGGCCCAAAAATGGACCGATCCTGACCATGTTTGGTAAAGTATCTTGTAGTTTGCAAAAATATATACAAACAAAATTTGAGAAGAATCAGTGCAATATTTTTCTTTTTTTGATAGATTTAAATGAAGATCGGGAAGCAGCTCTATATGGGGCCTATGACTAAGAGTTGTCCAATAGGGATCATTTTTGGACTACTGATTAATGGATGTAGCATATACATACAAACCCTATTTGACTAAGATTTGTATGATAATTTGGATCTTATGGCAATATATGTTGATTTCATAGGGGTAATTTGTATGGGGGCTAGGTCTGAACATGGACCGATTCTCACCAATTTCAATAGCGTTCATCCCATGGCCGATAAAATATTAAATACCAAATTTCATCAAAATATATTCATATTTGCGTCCTGCAGTTTGATTAAAAGCTTTACATGGAAACACAGACGGACGGACGGACATCGTTAAATCGAATTAGATAGTGATTCTGATTCGATCGTTATAATTAAAGGTGGGTGTAGGTCAAATATTTTTGGTTATTACAAACAGCAGCACAAAGTCATTATACCCAAACCACATAGTGGTATAGGGTATAAAAATGCCACTCAAATTTGGTTTATGCTTATTTTCTAACTCCAATTAGTTGGACCGAAGAGATAGGGTCTCTAAACCCATGGTATAGGGTGTGTATCGTATAGTCGGTCTAGACCGACTATAATTTTCTTACTTGTTTTTAAAAGGTGTTTTTACCCACATATGTATGAAATGTTTTAATAAATAAGAAAGATTAATAAAATAAAAACTCATATTTTCATATCAAAATCAAAATCATTGCGTTAATGTTCAGCAGATTTATTTTGCTATAATTAAAAAATTTGACAGCAAAAAATGATAAGTTTTTCTTTAGTAATGGCAAGACTATTAGACAATATTACTTACGGATTTTTAAGTGGAAATATTCTTTGAGTGTAAACAAATTTGTAAATTTGACAGCAAAAAATGTTTCATTTTCCAGTAGAAATAGCAAAATTTCCAATTGATTTTACTCTTTTTTTTTTTAGTGTAAACATTTTTTGTAGTGTATGCATTTAAAAAAAATTCCATTATTACAAAAAATGCTTGTATTTATTATTAAAATTCAATTATGACATTATTTAAGAAGAAAAGAAAAAAAAGAAAATAAAAAAAATCCATATTTCACGCTAAATTAAAAAAAAAAATTAAAAGCTCAACTATGACTAGAATTTCAAAAATTTATTCAATTTTAATGAAATTAAAACGGACTTAAGTTAAAAAAAAAAAACAAGTTTCAGCCACTGTGCGAGGCTTTGTTTACAATTGATGTCAAGTTCCCACACAAAATTAATACGTATGCGTATGGTTCTTAATTAAATATAAAATTATTCATACGTATACGTACAGCACACACTGGGTTAGAATTGCCAGTTTTCTTCGACTAATTAAAAAAAAAAAAAATTAAGTGTAGCCAAAACTGTTGATACCCGGTCAAACTATATAAAATTCTACATCACTTGTCGTTAAAATGCATGTCCAACGTGTTCTGGCGTTTTTGTAGTGAAACTTAAAAGTCAGACTTTATTCCAAATTTTGTGCAAAAAAGGCTGAAAAAAGAGAAAATTTCGCCTTGTAAAAATTATTTATTTGAAAAAGTATTTTAAAACTAAACACCTTTTTTCTTGAATCATCAAGCTCAGATTATTTTGTGCTACTTCTTAATTTATTGATGTATGTAGTAGAAGTAGCAAAGGGCGGTATCGCAACAATGGGCGAGGCACCTTCCATTCAAAGTAAAATATATGAAGTGCTATGACAACGAGAGCCTTGAAAGATGTTAATAATGTGAGTAGTAGACTAAAAAATAGGCGATATTACACTAATGGGCATGGTACTGTCCATAAAAATTTAACATAAAACTGCTAGAAGAAGTATTTGTACACCTAAAATTAAAACTGTTATATATATTACGAAAAAAAATTAAAAAAATATTAAAAATGTTATAAAAAAAATTAAAGGAAATTATCGTTGGTCTAGACTGGGTTTATAGAAAGGGTCTTAGGTTCAGCTAATTGAATATAGAAAGTGAGCATAAACCAAAATTTTAGTGGTATTTTATTTAATTTTTTTGCCGGCAGATATGAAAAACTTCATAAGAGTGTAATAAACACAAGACGACCAAAGGGAAAAAAACTATTTAAGCCATTTTATGTTGCTATTTTTTTCCTTTTTAAATTTTAACTTAATAAAAGAGATTTTAATTCTATGGTCCATTTTTTTTTTTTTTTTTTTTTGTATTGACCGTTCAACTCGTTAAAAATATATTTTGTTAAAAGTTTCCATTGTATTACTACTCTCTGTACACTGTGCACATGTGGACATACAATTAAGTCATTTATACAGTAATAAATAAAAGAATTAAATTTAAAAATAAAAAGGTTTTAAACAAAATTTGAACAAAAACAACATTTATTTATTTAGTATAAATATCTAACAGTCAACAAAAACTTTAAAAATTATTCATTGTAAATACTTTTTGATGTGTAAACATCTATACGCGCAGGGGGGTAAATTTCTATTTCAGAATACAATCACAAAAACAGTGTAATACGTAATAGGTGAGAGCTGACACATAACGCTGTGTGACGTATGATTGTATTGGTGAAAAAATTATGATAAAACATTGTTTTTTATGCCACTTTTTTAAAAGCGTCATCTATGTATCACTTATATACGTTTATATTGTGATATTTTTAAGGTTTTACATCAAAGGGTTGTTGAATTAGCTGAAACAGTTTTTGCTATTAGTGATAACGAGATGACGCTTTCTGTTTGTTTTTAAAAAATGACATAAAAAAATCTTAATTACTAGATGTTTACACATCTTCCCTGTGATCAGACTCATGTGATTTTTTTTATATAAAGCAAATGTCAGTCTTATACTTTGTCTTAAATTTGTTTAAATTGTTTTATTTTTAATTAAAACTATTTTGAACCTTTAGTATTTTGTTGGGTACCACCGCCTTTTAGAGGATGACTTCGGCACATATGTTTGGCAGTTTTTTAGCAAAATCGTAACAATGCTGAGGAGAAATATAATTCCATTCTACCTGAATCACATCCCAGAGTACTTTTTTTTCTAAACACAAATAATTACCTTCGATAATTAAAATGACTTAAATATTTGATCACTTAACTTCGGTGTTGTATTAAGAAATGACTGATTGTTTCCAAAACTAAACATTGAAACGCTAAAAAATTTTATAATTTCAAAAATTCATAACGGTACTACAATTTGGAAATATTTTTAAGAATCAACGAATAACGTAACGTTATTTGTTCACTCAGAAAAATATATTGCATGAGTAACTTAATTTGTATGTCCACAAGTGTTTATATTTAGGGTCATCACTAGGGCAAGGACTATCATGCAAATACATGTTTTCTCTCGATAGTCCAAAATAGATATGGACTAAGTATTTATCCGAATTATCCAATTTAGAACAAAATGGCATCGATTTGTAGTTGCATATTTTTGCATATTTTGGCATAAATGCATGTTTTTGCATATTTTCATTTAAATGCATATTTCTATAGCATTTTTTTTGCAAATTAAAAAAATTTAAAAAAATTAGTCAAAAAAATTAAACACAATTTTATATTTTGTAAATTAACTTGTTGAGGTGGGATTTTTCGTATAAACCATCTTACATTTTAACTAGAAAGAGAAACATACAAAAAAACTTATTGTTGTCGCTTTTTAATATAGATATTTAACATAGTAATGAAAACTTAGTGATTTTTGCACCAGTGTTAGCGGTTTTTACTACACAAAATCATCTTTTCTGCGCTTTTTGCTTCTAAAATTTTGGTATCACTGTAGAGTTGTAAAATATTCGTAAAAGTATTGAGTAGTTGCATTTGAGTACTGAGTACCGGCAAAATCAGACGCTATCGAGTACTCAGTACCGCAATACTTAATACTTTTACAACTCTATATCACTGATTTTGTAGATTATTTTTAGCAAAAAAAAAAAAAAACCACGAGATAAGCTTGGATACTAAAAAATCTAATAAAAAATTAATTCTTATAAAAAAAAAAGAAGAAAGCTATTCGTGTTTTAATAAAATTAACTGGTGCTTGAAGTTTCTGGTTAATAGTAAGTATGCTTTTAACTAAAAACATGAATTTTATTTTAATGTTTTTAGTTTTCTAGTTATGCGAGACAAAAAACGACATTGCCTACAACTTTAAATAAATATGTTAATGAATACAACGATCTTTTTAAAACTGATGGAAAAATACTTTTTTGCAAGATTTGCAATAAAGGAGTAAACTGTGAAAAAAATTTCTTAGTTGAACAGCATATAAAAAGCCAGAAACATAAAGAATTGCATAAGCGTTCCACCGAAAAAGCTTCTCAAATTTTAATTAAAAGAACGGTTGCAGCAAATAAATTTTATATAGATTTATGTGATGCTTTCTTCTCAGCTGATATTCCCCTTTACAAACTAAATAACGATAATTTGAGAAATTTTCTTAAACAGTACACAAATGAAAGCGTTCCTAGCGAGGCTGTACTGAGAAAACATTATATGGATAAGGTCTACAATTGGCAACTAAATGAAATAAAATGTTTCTTAAAAACAAGTTTTTATGGGTGTCTATCGATGAGACAACAGACATTGAAGGTCGTTATATTGCGAACTTTATTGTTGGAGTTTTGGGTAAGGATGAAGAAATAAGTAAAAAGAAATTTTTACTTAACGTAATTGAGTTAGAAAAGGCAAATCATGCTACAATTGCAAGAGCATTTAATGATTCCTTAAGTTTCAATAAAAATCAAGATTTCAATAAAAATCAAATCCTTTTATTTTTAACTGATGCTGCTCCTTATATGGTTAAAGCAGCTAATGGGCTTAAGAATTTTTATCCAAAGCTTCTGCATGTAACGTGCTTAGCACATGGTTTACACCGCATAGCTGAGGAAATAAGAAGCAATTTTGAAGATGTTGATTTCTTGATTTCGAATGGGAAAAAAATATTTCTTAAGGCACCTTCACGTGTAGCAATTTTTAAAGAAAAATATCCTCAACTCCTCAGTCCTCCTCAGTCTGTGGTGGTAAGATGGGGAACCTGGTTAAATGCAGTATTGCATTATGAAACAAATTTTGACCAATTTAAAAATGCAATTGAAGACCTCAATGATAAAGATACTTCTACTATAAAGAAAATGAAAGAATTATTAAAATTCCCTCATATAAAAGCACAAATAACATTTTTGTCTTCGAGTTACTCATTTTTGAGTGAATCTATAACCAAGTTGGAAGGATTTAGTTCATTAAATGAACAAATAAAAGTTGTTAATGATGCCGCTTTTAAAATAAACAAGGTTGAAGGAAATGTAGCTCAACGCATTAAAGAAAAGCTAAAATCAGTATTGCAAAAAAATGAAGGGTTTCACAAGATAAAAGAAATTTCCAGTGTTTTCCAGTCAGATTCTAACGTGGACAACGATTTTGAATATTCACCAAACGAATTATCATCTTTTAAGTATGCCCCAATTACATCACTTGATGTAGAGCGCTCATTTTCGATGTACAAAAGCTTCTTGCGTCCAAATTGAACTTCTTTTACTTTTGAAAACTTAAAAAAACATTTATTTGTTTATACAAATAAAATTTTTTGCTAAGTTAAATGTTTAAAAATTGTACCTGTTAATTTAGAAAACATGCAAGACTGAATTTTAATTTTTTGTTTGTTTTTTTTTTATGATATTAATAAAAATGAACTGTTATTAAAAAATTATATGCATATTTTTCTCATTTTAATAGCATATTATGTTATTTTTGTAGCATTTTATAGGCGCATATTTTCGATTTTTAAGTGCATGAAAGTCCTTGCCCTAGTCATCACTCACTCCCTAACTGATTCTCTAACGTTGTATAGTTAATATTTAATTTCAAAAAAATTATCGCTCATACGTCTAAGTATTAATGTAACTAACCCATATAGAGTGTTTGTTATATGTTCATAATTACAAAAATTCATTGCATAATCTTAAGCGTCATTTTTATAGGGCGCCTTAGGCGTTTCACAACTAACTAGTATAAAATAATACACAAAAAACGTAATTCTAGGAAATTGGGAATTGAGTTTAAAAAAAAACCAAAGTACTTAACAATTTCCTCTGTTTGACATGAGTTTGTATTTAAATTAACGCATAATATTCTCATGAAAATTTTAACATACAATGCCATAAACTATGTGGTTGCACTTATTTTTGCACACACATACACATACACAACCACCAGCACGCATTCATATTCTTTTGTAAATTAAAGGTAAATTTATTTATATTAATTAAAAAAAATATTACTGCATGTTGCATACTTTCAGGTGGCTCTTAGTTTAAGCAACCTCTATATTTTTGTTTTATAGCATGCCTTTCATAGTTTTCATAGTTTTTATAGTTAATGCCGTTAGTTTTGTTTTTTCTTTTCCTTAGTTTTATGAGCAGCAGACATTTTTTGAAGTGGTCCCCTTGACTGAATGAATGTTAATGCATACAACTAAGAATGAAAACAACAACTTGAATAGGTAAACAAAAACAAACAACAAAAAATTTTTCAAGAAAAAAAAACCACCATGAAATGAAAATTTCAACAAACAAGGTAGCCGCACACTTATATGATATCCACACAAAATGCAGGCAGTAGCGCCTTTAAAAGGATAAAGTTGTGACATACTTTTCGTTTACTTTTCGGCAGAACGGTAACTTAATATTGCACATCATAAAAATTTAATTTAATTTAATAATATTTAACGAAAAATACAGATTTTAATCATTGATCTACTAAAAGGAAATTATTATATTGAAAAGAATCCCTGTGTATGCGCTCCTTAAATTCTGGTACATTTTTTCTTATTTTATTGTTTGTCTAGTACGAGTTATGAGCGTAAGAGTAAATACTTTTACTTTTTTTATTGTTGTTGTCAATTTGTTATTTGTGGGTGGTGGCTTTGTTTAATTGTTAGTTAGGCATACATATAACTATTTATACCCTATAGCACTCTGGGTATAATATGCTTGGGCTGATGTTTGTAATCACTAAAAATATTTGACCTATACCCGTCTTTAAATACATTTACAATTGAAATCAGAATTCATCAATTCTTCTTGAGATATAGCTGAAAAATTTGGCAAGAGAACGCCAAACCCTTCTTATTATACTGGCCTAGAACTTTCACCCTGACTTGAAAGTTCTCACCCACCAGACAATAACCTCGGAAATATTTCACAGTATTTTCTACTAAAATACAAAAAGAAGGAAAATTTAAATATTTATTTTCCCTCTTTCACAAATTATTGAGAATTCAACTTGCAAAATAATGAATTGTTTTCTGACCCTTAAAGGGATAATTTTTTAAATTTGCACGTCTCAGTCTTACGAAATTTCAATAATTTTCGAATACTGGTTATGTATATTAACGAAGTTTTCGATTATATAATATCTTATTAATTTTAAAGATCATTGTAAAAAATCTAGCCATTATAATTTGAAATCTAGCATTTTTTGTCTGTTACTGTTGACAACTTTGGTTATGATAATGTATTTAGAACACGAGTGGAGGATATCAAAGATTCAGCACAGCCGAATTTAACACTCTTACTTGTCGTGTTATGTACTTGTAATAAACGTGTCAAATTGTACTGCTAAGATTAACAGCTTTACAGTTAGATGCAAATACACGTTTCCATGGTCATAACTAAAAATGGTTTAAAAAAAAAATTTCAAAAATGTCAATGTTAAAGTACAGAATTAGAAAACGCTTGCATGAGCACAGCTTCAAGTAAAGCAACAAGACAAATCTTAAGGTTACTATCAAAAAAAATAGTTAATAATAACGCGCCTAAGGCGCTCGTTGAAAAATTAAAAAACAAAAAAAACAAAAAACATAATAAAAACACTTCAATTTAATATACAATATATTTATTAACAAGTAAGAAAATTATAGTCGGTCTATACCGACTACACGACACCATACCACGCTTTTACATACTCTGTCACTTAGGTCGCACTAATTGGATATAGAAACTAAGCATGAACCAAATTTGAGTGGCATTTTTTTCGGATATGAAAAAGTTCATATCGCATGCTATATTATATGGGGACTAGGTTGAAAAATGGACCTATCCTGACCATATTTAGTAAGGTGACTTATATTTTGCAGAAACATAGACAAACCAAATTTGAGAAATATCTGTGCAATATTTTTGCTTTTTTGATAGATTTAAGTGAAAATCGGGAGGCAGCTTTGTATGGGGGCTATGACTAACAATTATCTTATAGGATTTATTTATTTATACCCTCCACTTCAGTGTGCAGAGGGCATATATAAGTTTGTCATTCCGTTTGTAATAATTAGAAAAAAAATTTTGGACCCCATAAAATATATATATTTGTGATCCTTATAACAACCAGAGTTGATATAGCGATGTCCGTCTGTCCGGCTGTCCGTCTATGGAAATCACGATGACGGCATTAATTGGGCAGCTAGGGTGCTCGTTGACATAAAAAATGATTCATTAACGTCCTGAAAAGTTTGCTATTTGAAATCGTCCAAATCGGTCGATTAGGGCCCGAGATTTGAATGAAGAGCTAAAAAAAGTCTTGAAATAATATAATTTTCTATGTGGTTCTTGTCACGATCACGCCCTGAATGGTGCAGCTACAGTGATCATTTTTAGTGAGAATGATTCACCAAATTCATGGGAAGATTTCTATTTCAAAAATCACTAAAATCGGTGGAACAGGTCCAGGGAAATCTCTGAAAATTTAAAAAAAATTAAAAATATGATGTTTCTATATTGTTCTTGTTGTTATTCTAAATGTTGTATTATTGTCACAGCTGGACTTGTTGTTTTTGTGGTCGTTGTGGTAATAATATAATAAAAACTAAACCTTTGTACATTTTTTTATCGACTCTGGTAGAAAAATTTAAAAGTTTCCAATGTTTTGGCACCAGTAAAAAAATTTACTAGATCATTTTTGTCATTACCACGAGCCTGCCTACAAAGTTCCAGATCGATTGGGTCACGGGAAAGGGGTTAAAATCGATCCAAAATTTTTTCGACAAGCAGACACTACGAGTTAATATAAAGGGAGTAAAAATTCACCAGCATCTAAAGCAAATAATGCTAAAATATGTACCTAGTTGTTAATAAAAAAACAATGTAAATTTAGCAAAAAAAAATTTTATATATTAATTTATTTAAAGAGAAAAACGCAAAAATAACGTTTGATGTTGTATTTTTTGTGTGTAATATTTACATATACATACATACACATATTAAATAATACAAATAATATACATATATTCTATATATGTATATCCATAATAACTGCATGTTAGAAATAAATCGGTATATTATTTTATTTACATAAAATTCTGCAATATTTTGTTGTGGGGAAAATACATTTCTTTTGCATTAACAGAGTGTCACTTCATTTTGCTCAGCGGGACTATGCCACAGTAGATGGCGCCACAATTTTTGTTCTAATTAGCTTTGCAATACATAGTTATTTCTATTATAACATGAATGTCAATATTTTCAAATAGATATTATACATAACAATGTTAAGAGTATACACGGGCTGGTCTTTTATTTCATACGTTTTTTCATTATTCTTTAACAAATATGAACATAAGTTTGACATATTAACTTGTTGTTGTCTTTACAAAATAGAGTTACCGAGTTATCAAAGAGTTTTTTGCTTTCAAACAAGTTCTACATAGTTATATAGAATTATTATTCTGCTTTACCTACAAAATATCTGATTGCGATTACATCTAAATTTTAAAAATTGTTTATAATTACTAAAGCAGTATTATTCACATAAATACAAAATTGCACTTTTTAAATTTTCCATTCAAATTTTAGAAAATATCAATTCTAAAAACTGGAATTAAAATTTCCAATTATAAATTAGAAAATATTAATTGAATTTCAGAAAATCATATCAAAACGTCGGAAATAATAATTTTAAATTTAGAAGACATCAATTGCATCTTTAATATATAAATTTTATTCGTTAAACACAAATTGAAATTCCAAAAAAAACACCAAATATGTTTACATTTAAAAAATGTTTACATTAAAAAAATAGAAAAATAGATTTGTCGACTGTCGTTAAGATGTATGTACTTAGTGAATCACTTAATCCTTAAGGTGCTATTACATGATGTGTTTTTTACATATGTACTGTCAAATTTTCCCACAACACAAGTTGTACACATCGTGTGATATATATGAAACATTGTTTATGTACAATACATGAGGAAAGTCACATGTACATTTTTCAATTAGAACAGGTTCTATTTTTGCATGACAAAGATACGAAAATACAACACTGCTTGTGGCGAAAGAAAAGCAGAGTAAATTATAAAGATTAATATTGAAAGAAAAATAAATTGTTTAATATTAATTAACAATTAATAGATATATAATTTTTTTTAACAATAAATTTTTGTAAATTCACAAATTAAATCAGCTGTTGTTTACATTTAGAGGTTATGTCATACGGAAATACATATGCACGTGTGATAGCAAAAATTATGAATCGTATGTAAAAGACAATTTTGACAGACATGAGGAATTTCATATGGTTAAAAAAAGTGACAGTACATATGTAAAAAACACTTCGTGTAATAACACCTTTAGTGCAAACAACAATAGCTGTCGATATATTTTGCCATTGTCGGATCGTTGAAATTTACAGAATCGGACTACAGAAAACATTAATTTAAATTCAATGAATTTTATAAAACCTCAAATGATATTTATATATATATATATATTTTTGATGAGAATGTTATTTATACATACATATATTATTTTTCACACTTTTTTTTTTTTGGATGAATATTTGAAGTTCTTCAGAAAATAAAGATAACAAATTATTTTATTTAAAATTTTTGCGATATTTGGTTTTTTGCTTTGGCATCCCTAATTTAATTATTTATTATTATAAATTTATTCTCTATGTTTTCCTAATATGGCAATATTTTTTTCAAAAAAAAAGTTGAGAGAGCTTTTTTCGGTTATTATTTTGTTACTCCATCCGACCTATATGGCCGCAATGAAGAAATATGTGGCCAGTTAAAAGAAACTATACAGCCATCTCCAATTAGCACGATTTAATGCATATAGCCACCCTACACAACCATTACCTTTACAATGGAGGTTAGGGCGAGCTATTTAATTAGCAAAAACTAAATTAAACGAGAAGTTATGTCATATAACCGGAAACGCATGCATATAGGATATGCATGCATATTTTTCCAACATTTTGTTTACATTTATCATCAATACTCAAACCGAGGTGGAGGGTATCCAAGATTCGGCACAGCCGAATTTAACACTCTTACTTGTTTTTGAATGGATATGATAAACATACACAAACCCAAATTGAACGAGATCTATATGATAATTTGGATATTATGAGAATTTAAGTCTATCTCATAGGGGTCATGTTTATGGAGGCTAAGTTTGAACATGAACCGATATTCACCAATTTCAATAGCGGTCATTCAATGTCTGATATAAGATTATGTACTAATTTTCATTAATATATATGGGGGGTTTCATGTCAAGTGCACCAACTTTTGAAACCGATGTCTTCCGATCGGGATGAAATTTGCACCAAGGTTAGTCCTATTAGATAGTAGTTTAGGCACAATTTTGCAATAAGATCGGTCCAGATCTCTCTGAGTTAGAGGGGATCAAAATTTGACATTTTGGCCAAACAGGTGTTTTTTCTCATCCATGTAACTTATTACCTATTGTTCTTAGAAAATTTTCTCCCAAATAGTTTAGATAGCTATTTCTTCAATATTTCGGAAAAAAATACTTTAAAAAAAAAAAATTTGTAGACTTTTTTTTTTGCTAAATTAAAGCATATTTTGCCTTTATTTTCAAAAAGGGCATTTTTTTTTTTTTTTTTTCATAAGAAAGCTTAGGATTTTTTATTTAAAAGCTTTTTGGTCGCTTAGTGGGATGGGAGTGGGATATCTATCAAAATAAATGTTTTGTAACTCAAGACAACGGTTTTTCAATTTTTCACAAATGCACTATTTTGAATTTTTTCCTGTGTAATATTTCAATCTGAACACGAGGATGTTAAAATTGGCTTCACGAAATTTAACCAAATGAGGCCAAAACATTGCATTTTGGCAGGAAGCAGCGGAACCCACACAGTATGCGTTTGCATTTACCATGAAAATGTTAAACTGATGTTGAAGGAAATCAACTTAAAGTATTTAACAGATGATTCGGCAGAAGATTTACACGATTACCGCGATTGCCTTAAATTGACTATGTGTCCTAATGCAACAACTTCTTGCCACTTAGGTGACTATACCAATTGCCCGAAAACCACATTCATCAAAGAAAATTTAATCAACTCTTTAGATCGAGAATATATAGAGAAGGTCAAATTTGATTCTTGGATTCAGACTGACAGATGCACATTGAAAACAATCATTATACCCTATACCACTATGTGGTTTGGGTATAATGACTTTGTGCTGCTGTTTGTAACAACCAAAAATATTTGACCTAGACCCATCTTTAATTATACCGATCGAATCAGAATCACTTTCTGAGTTGATTTAACAATGTCCGTCCGTCCGTCCGTCCGTCCGTCCGTCCGTCCGTCCGTCCGTCCGTCCGTCCGTCCGTCTGTGTGTCCATGTAAAGCTTGTAATCAAACTGCAGGTCGCAAATATGAATATATTTTGATGAACTTTGGTATCTAAGCTTTTATCGGCCATGGGATGAACGCAATTGAAATTGGTGAGAATCGGTCCATGTTCAGACCTAGCCCCCATACAAATTACCCATATGAAATCGACATAAATTGCCTTAAGATTCAAATTGTCATATAGATCTTACTCAAATTGGGTTTGTATGCGTTCATTACATCCACTATTGAGTAGTCCAAAAATGATCCCTTTGACCCCATATAGAGCTGCTTCCCGATCTTCAGTTAAATCTATTAAAAAACAAAAATATTGCACTGATTCCTCTCAAATTTTGCTTGTACATATTTTTGCAAAATACAAGAGACTTTACCAAACATGATCAGGATCGGTCCATTTTTGGACCTAGCCCCTTTATAGATATAGCATCCGATATGAACTTTTTTATATCTGCAGCCAAAAAAATTAATAAAAATCCCACTCAAATTTGGTTTTTGCTTATTTTCTATGTCCAGTTAGTTGGGCCTAAGAGATAGGGTTTCTAAACGCATGGTATAGGGTATCGTATAGTCGGTCTAGACCGACTATAATTTTCTTACTTGTTTTAAATGTGGATGATTTTGTGGAAGAAATGTGTACAGGATTGCTAAACTTGAGAAACCATGACTTTTTAGTCAAAGAGCAATGGTCATTCTTCAAGGATTTGAAGATACATTTGAAGTCTGGTGACTTCGTTATTTCATATGATTTCGCAGAAAACTATAAATATGTTCTTCAGGATGCCATACAAGAATTCCACTTCAATAACGACCAAGCAACTATATTCACAGTAGTTATTTACTACATGAAAGATGAAAAACTGGAACACAAAAGTATGGCAATCATATCCGACGATTTAGAACATGATACCTTTGCATTTATGAGTACCAGAAAAGAATACTAAAATTTCTAAAATCTAAATTTACAGTAAAGAAGGTATACTACGTTTCGGACGGAGCTTGTCATCATTTTAAAAACAAAAGTAGCTTCGCAAATCTTATGGCTCATGAAAAAGATTTTGGAATGCCAGCTGAGTGGCATTTTCATCCTACTGCTCATGGTAAAGGAGCATGTGATGGTATTGGAGCTAACCTTAAAAGAAATGCAGCGAAGTATAGCCTCCAGTGCTCTCATCAAGATCGCATCTTAGATGCGACTGCTTTATTCCATTGGACAAAGAATTATTGTAAAGAAACTAAAATAGTTTTTAGTAGCAAAGAGGATTATGAGGAAACATTGAAAACACTAAAGAGCAGATTCGATGCCATCGCTCAATACCATGCGCTTTTATACCGCTTGTCGATGGAAGACTGGAGATGAAAAAGTTTTCTGCCTCTACTCAATGCGATTTCTTTCAAAAGTCAAAAAAAAAACACCAGCGAAATCAACAGCTGAACCTAGTAACGCCAAGAAAGGATTGGCTAAAAAAGCAGCAAATAAATTCGACAAATAAGCTGGATGAAAGATTGGATTTTTAAAAAGTGACAAAACTTAAATACTTCATCAGCTACAATAAATTAACTATAAAATAGTTATGATGTGAATGGATCTAATGTTTTAAGATTAAATTTTACTAAATAATTTATCTATTTATTTTTATTATAATTATTATAAATATATTAATTTAATTATTATTACAAATAAATCAAAAAATAATTGTTCAACATTTCTATAGAAAAAAAGTGATTTTTTTCCTGAGGTTAACATATTGTAGGTATTACAGTATTGAGGGTATGAAATTTTAGTTAGGCATATTACATACCTAGGGAAAGGTTAATTTGTCTAGTTTCTCAGTATAAGTTTTATTTGTAAGGTTTTTCACACAAATAGGAAAAAATTCAAAATAGTGCATTTGTGAAAAATTGAAAAACCGTTGCCTTGAATTACAAAACATTTATTTTGATAGATATCCCACTCCCATCCCACTAAGCGACCAAAAAGCTCTTAAAGGAAAAATCCTAAGCTTTCTTATGAAAAAAAAAATGACCTTTTTGAAAATAAAGGCAAAAAATGCTTTAATTTAGTAAAAAAAAAAGTCTAAAAAAAAAAGTATTTTTTTCCGAAATATTGAAGAAATAGCTATCTAAACTATTTGGGAGAAAATTTTCTAAGAACAATAGGTAATAAGTTACATGGATGAGAAAAAACACCTGTTTGGCCAAAATGTCAAATTTTGATCCCCTCTAACTCAGAGAGCTCTTGACCGATCTTTTTGAAAAATTGTGTCTAAACTACTCTCCAATAGGACTAACCTTGGTGCAAATCCCGATCGGAAGACATCGGTTTCAAAAGTTGGTGCACTTGACATGAAATCCCCCATATATATAAAATGGAATGTGTGTTTATTTGTTTGTTTGTTTGTACCTTATAGGAGACCAAACCTCTGGACCGATCTTCCTGAAATTTTGACAGCATTTAATAGGGTACTTTTTTTTTTGACTACGCCCACTTTTACACCCACTTTTTTGAATTATGTAATTGCTCCCATATAGATTTACTTCAAATTGTATACACATTATACTCCAGGCGAGGTAGAAATAAACATTTCTTATGCCACGCCCCCTTTCACGCCCCTTTTCACGCAAAATTTTGTTTGAAAATTTTAAACTTTTTGTTATCTGTACAAATTTGTTCCTTCCAACGGATTTCTTTTATTTGGTAGCATATTGCTCTTAATACTGTTAACGTCGCCATATAAGTATGAACCACGCCCACTTCACCGCACCCTTTTTTTAAATTCAGATACTTACTTATACCACAACAATGTTTGCTATACAAAATACTTTGTTTGTAATATGTATTTACCTATAGTTTTATACACTTTTTATCTACAGGTAAGGTAGCCATACATTTTTTTATTACCAAATCCCCCTTTGTCGCCCCATTTTACCTTAAATTATAATTAATCTGCTTCCAATCTATATACATATATAAAAATGAATGTGTGTTTGTTTGTGCTTTATAGGAGGCCAAACTCCTGAACCGATCTTCCTGAAATTTTCACAGCGTGTTACTGTGACTCTGGAAGGAATAATAGGCCACGCCCATATAACCCAAAACTTTAAATTGTCATATCTCGGGAATCTTTTGACCTACCGCGGTCATATTTGGTACATATGGTATTGGTATGAATAGAAATACATACCAGAAGAAAAGTGGGCGGGACCATGCCCCTTTTTAGGAAAATAAAAAATCGTAATATCTTCTAAACTACTGGAAGGATCGTCATGAAATTTGCACAAAAGGATATTTTTGCGAAATACTAAGTCCTTAACTATATAAAGTTGTTAGTGGGCAAAGGGGCGTGGTCCCGCCCATATAACCCAAAATTTAAAATCGTCATATCTCGGCCATTTTTTAACCTACGGCGATGATATTTGGTATATATCGTATTGAAATTAATAGAAATAGTACTACAAAAAAACTGGGCGGAACCACGCCCTTTTTAGAAAAATTAAAATCCATAATAAATTCTATTAAGCCCTTGACTATATAAAGTTGTTAGTGGACAAAGGGGCGAGGCCCCGCCCATATAACTCAATATTTGGCAGGATTGATTAGCTAAATAAGGTGTTTTCTTAAACAGGTATACATTCCGTGCGAAAGTCGGCGGGCCACGTCCCTTTGTTTCCGATTTGTATGAAGCCAGACCTGTACACCATTCTTCCTTAAACTTTCACAGTGTGAAACTTTCACTCACTACACCCAATTTTTTATATTCGATTATTGATGTGCCAGGCTTTCCACCACATGTGCTACAACTCAAAATTCGAGTGCCCATTATTTTACTGCGCAATATCGATCCACCACGACTTTGCAATGGCACTCGACTTGCAGTAAAAAAAGGCTAAATAATTCAATAGAAGCGACCACTATAACAGGAAAATATAAAGGAACAGATGTACTTTTGCCACGCATTTCAATGATCCCAACTGATTTACCATTCGACTTCAAACGATTACAGTTTCCTGTTCGATTAGCGTTTGCGATGACTGTTAACAAAGCTCAAGGTCAATCTCTTCAAGTTTGCGGCTTAAATTTAGCAAATTCATGTTTCTCGCATGGACAGCTATATGTTGCATGCTCACGTGTAGGGAAACCCATCGACTTATATGTTTATGCTCCAGATGGACAAACTAAAAATATTGTACATCCTAAAACATTGCAATAATTAATTCTAAATTAAATAAATAATATTTTGTTAATGTATAAATATTTTTTTTTTATTTTGTTTTATTTTATAACGATGAGGGGTAGCGAAGTACACCGGGTTCAGCTAGTAGATTATAAAAATTAATTACGCAAATAGAATAAACATTTTATGGGAAATTGTAATTTCGTATTTCTGAATTTAGTGGTGTCCGTCCGTCCGTCTGTCTGTCTGTGTGTAAATTCAAAAATTGCACTAAAACACAGGTCGCAAATATAAATATATTTTAATTAAATTTTGTAGCCACAGACGATTTTTATAGAAATTGGTGAAAATTATTCCATCTCCAGACTTAACCCCCATACAAATAACCCCTATGAAATGGACTTAAATTACCGTAAGATTCACGTTATCATAGAGATACCGATAAATTTTGATTTATGTGTATTTAACACTCACACATATATAAGAAGTCCACAAATAAATTCTGTATGAAAATTTTAGTCATAGTGCCCATATGAAGTTGCTTTCCGATCATCACTTAAATATATCAAATTTTGCACAGATCAAAGTAGGTGACCTTAGGTTTATGAGTAAAAAAGTTTATTTACTACTCGGACAACTTGGTGCGAAAATCTAAGCCAATCCGGGTTTGAGAATATACAAATTCCAAAAATTTCCAGACAGGAACGTGTCAAAAAATTTAGAGGCCGAAAACAGAACACGGAAATTTACACCATGTTTAAAAAAAAAATTACACCTGCTCTATAATGGATGACGAAATGTATGTACTGGCTGATTTATTGCAGCTTTTGGATTAAAATTTTTATATTGCTAATGCTCGAGAAAATGGCGAAGATAACTTAAAGACCCAAAAGCAGACGAAAGTTCCAAAAAAAAAAAAAAAGTTCCTGGTAAGGCAAGCAATTTTTAGTTGTGGTAAAAGAAGCAAGTCATTTATTACAACGGGCTCTATAAATGCCGAAATTTATATTAAGAAGTATTTGCAAAGAAGACTACTTCCTTTCATAAGCCAACGTAATATGTCCACATATCCTGATTGGCATCCTCTCAATAAGATAAGAAAGCTCTTAAGTGGTACAAGAACAATAACATGACGGCAAATCCTCCAAACTGTGCGGTCCTTAGGCCAGTGTAGAGATATTTGGCTCTTGTGGCATGGACATGTTTAAGATTTTACAAAGTGAAAGAAACCACTATAAAATTCCTAATGGAAGGGTTTGCCGAAGTGGTCCATAAGTAGGAATTATAACCATAAAAATTATCTTTTCTGGTAAGCTTTAATATAGTTTAAATTAAATTAAAAAATTCAAAGCCCTAGGTTCAATGGTTTCTTATTATTATTACATTTTATGTACATATGTTAAGATTTTTTCGATCTCACCCCCTCATTTATTAATATGTTGTTTAATAATCCCATATTTTCATAAAATGATTATGACGAACATAAATATCCAGCCAGTTTGTTTTAAAGCTTCATACACATATTTGTGGTATAAAAACTGGGGATTAATTTGCAATAAGTGAAATATTTCTCTAATGAATAGTGCGCTTCAAACATATTAACAGAAGCTTGATTGTGTATATATTTAACTAGAAAAAAGCATATTTTGTTGACATCTCATTATAACAAGTAAAATTACTTCATTATGTACGGCCATATCTTATGTATTACTTTAAAACAATTTAAAATTAAAAAATTTGCATACTACATACGATAATTAACGTAAACGTTTACACGACACAGTGGTCAATTTAAATTTATTTATATTTTTTCTTTTTTTTCTATTTTCTATGTCTCTTTTTGCGTTTTTTTTTTTAAATATTATTCTCATACTTGCATAAAAATGGACAACATTTGATACAAAATGTTAATGTTACCAATTAAAGGCTTAATTAACTCTGCTTCCAAGAACATTTACAGAAGTGATTTTCATATATTAAGTATCATTTTGTTGTTCTATTAACGAGTTAAACTAAGTCCTAGCAAAACATCTGACTCACTCATATCATCTGCCTTAATTTTATTTCATATTACCCATCAACTGTATAAAAAGGATTTATAAACTATGAAAAAATAATCATAAATAAATATTTTGAGTGACAACTTAATGCAATTTTCAGTCAAGTTGCAAAAAGAACAGATTAATATAAAGTAAAAAAAAATATAAGAAACATGATATAAAACAATGGAAAAGAACATCACAACATCCATAAAATGGAAATTTTTTTTTATCATCATTGACGAACAAAACCTTTTAACATCATGAGGGAATTTGGCCTTTATTTTATTTGGCAAAAAAGGCAGAGACGCCTACTCAGATTTAATTTATGACTTGGACACACACATACATAAATAAAGAATGAAAGGAAGATACATTTACTACGTCTAGTGAATGTATCCTTAATGCTGTCTCTAGATGCTACACGATGGCCATCATGTATGTCCTTTTTTTATACATACTTTTTTTCTACTGTGATACCGTGTTCTGCTGGCACTTATCTCTGAGCACAACAGACGAATAAATGGCTCTTAGCACAGCCACGTTTTTATGATGACCTTATTTTTCTCGTTCTTTTCCTCTTTTGTATTGGAATGGAAACGAAAATTAAATACAAAAATGTAAGGTTTATGGCATCATTGGCCAAAGTAATTATGTAATATGAGAAACAGAATCCCGTGGAGTATACAAAATAAGGGAAAGAAATAAAAATATTATATATAACATACAAAAAAAAATTTACACTGTTAACGACATTTACCAAGACTGTTTAGACAATGATGGTCATCGGTAAGGTAAGGTAAGGTAAGGAATAGTAAGATAAGGTATGGTAAGATAAGATAAGGTAAGCTACGGTATGGTAAGGTAAGCTAAACTAAGGTAAGGTAAGGTTGAGGTTAAGGTAAAACAGGTTAATGTTAATGTTAAGGTAAGATGAGGTTGAGCTTAAGGTAAAGTAGATTGAGGTAAAGGTAAAGTAGGTTAATGTTAATGTAAAGGTAAAGGTAAAGGTAAAGGTAAAGGTAAAGTAAAGGTAAAGGTAAAGGTAAAGGTAAAGGTAAAGGTAAAGGTAAAGGTAAAGGTAAAGGTAAAGGTAAAGGTAAAGGTAAAGGTAAAGGTAAAGGTAAAGGTAAAGGTAAAGGTAAAGGTAAAGGTAAAGGTAAAGGTAAAGGTAAAGGTAAAGGTAAAGGTAAAGGTAAAGGTAGAGGTAAAGGTAAAGGTAAAGGTAAAGGTAAAGGTAAAGGTAAAGGTAAAGGTAAAGGTAAAGGTAAAGGTAAAGGTAAAGGTAAAGGTAAAGGTAAAGGTAAAGGTAAAAGTAAAGGTAAAGGTAAAGGTAAAGGTAAAGGTAAAGGTAAAGGTAAAGGTAAAGGTAAAGGTAAAGGTAAAGGTAAAGGTAAAGGTAAAGGTAAAGGTAAAGGTAAAGGTAAAGGTAAAGGTAAAGGTAAAGGTAAAGGTAAAGGTAAAGGTAAAGGTAAAGGTAAAGGTAAAGGTAAAGGTAAAGGTAAAGGTAAAGGTAAAGGTAAAGGTAAAGGTAAAGGTAAAGGTAAAGGTAAAGGTAAAGGTAAAGGTAAAGGTAAAGGTAAAGGTAAAGGTAATGGTAAAGGTAAAGGTAAAGGTAATGGTAAAGGTAAAGGTAAAGGTAAAGGTAAAGGTAAAGGTAAAGGTAAAGGTAAAGGTAAAGGTAAAGGTAAAGGTAAAGGTAAAGGTAAAGGTAAAGGTAAAGGTAAAGGTAAAGGTAAAGGTAAAGGTAAAGGTAAAGGTAAAGGTAAAGGTAAAGGTAAAGGTAAAGGTAAAGGTAAAGGTAAAGGTAAAGGTAAAGGTAAAGGTAAAGGTAAAGGTAAAGGTAAAGGTAAAGGTAAAGGTAAAGGTAAAGGTAAAGGTAAAGGTAAAGGTAAAGGTAAAGGTAAAGGTAAAGGTAAAGGTAAAGGTAAAGGTAAAGCTAAAGGTAAAGGTAAGGTAAAGGTAAAGGTAAAGGTAAAGGTAAAGGTAAAGGTAAAGGTAAAGGTAAAGGTAAAGGTAAAGGTAAAGGTAAAGGTAAAGGTAAAGGTAAAGGTAAAGGTAAAGGTAAAGGTAAAGGTAAAGGTAAAGGTAAAGGTAAAGGTAAAGGTAAAGGTAAAGGTAAAGGTAAAGGTAAAGGTAAAGGTAAAGGTAAAGGTAAAGGTAAAGGTAAAGGTAAAGGTAAAGGTAAAGGTAAAGGTAAAGGTAAAGGTAAAGGTAAAGGTAAAGGTAAAGGTAACAGGTAACGGTAAAGGTAAAGGTAAAGGTAAAGGTAAAGGTAAAGGTTAAGACAAGGTTAAAGTAAAGTTAAGGTAAGGATAAGTTAAGGTTAAGGTAAAGTTAAGGTGAGGATAAGTTAAGGTTAAGGTAAGGTTAAGGTAGCTTAAGGTAAGGTTAAGGTAAGGTTAAGGTAACGGTTAAGGTAAGGTGAAGGTAAGGTTAAGGTAAGGTTAAGGTAAAGGATAAGGTAAGGTTAAAGGTAAGGTTAGTTAAGGTAAGGTTAAGGTAAGGTTAAGGTAAGGTTAAGGTAAGGTTAAGGTAAGGTTAAGGTAAGGTTAAGGTAAGGTTAAGGTAAGGTTAAGGTAAGGTTAAGGTAAGGTTAAGGTAAGGTTAAGGTAAGGTTAAGGTAAGGTTAAGGTAAGGTTAAGGTAAGGTTAAGGTAAGGTTAAGGTAAGGTTAAGGTAAGGTTAATGTAAGGTTAAGGTAAGGTTAAGGTAAGGTTAAGGTAAGGTTAAGGTAAGGTTAAGGTAAGGTTAAGGTAAGGTTAAGGTAAGGTTAAAACAAGGTTAAGGGTGAGGTTGAAGTTGAAGTTATGGTTGATGTTAAGGTTGAGGTAAGGTAAGGCAAGACAAGTAAGGCAAGGTAAGTTAAAGTAAGGTAAGGTAAGATAAAGTAAGTTAAAGTAATGTAAGGTAAGGTAACGTAACGTACTTTCACGGATGACGACTCGATCCTACACTATGCATCACCAGACGGGAGAGATCTCGCAAAATACAGCTAAGAACGGCATGCTGTCCATCTTCAGAAGAAGCTATTAAAGAGTGTGTTGGGATATCGCACAATATCTTCGGAGGCTGCCAGCATCATAGCATGTATTATCCCCATATATATATATATAGCATCAAAGGAACTATTAGAGATATACGTGGCAAGGAATGAAACTCAGGCCGCTCCGTAACGAATCATACAAACAGCTTAAAGAGATAAGTCCATGGAGAAATGGCAAAGAAGATGGAATAACTCACCTATAAGTTGACCACAACTATCGATCGGAGAATAAATGTAGTTACGGAGAGGTCAACTACATTCTAACACAATTCCTAACTGTGCACGGATGTTGCAGAAGCTACTTGTATCGCTTTGAACATGACAGAGCACCCAGGTGCCCACAATGTCTCGATTGGGATGATAAGGTGGAATACGTAGTATTTATGTGTACATGATTTGACGACAGACGAATACAATTAGAACTCTACATAGGAGAGAACTTGACACCAAGAACATTGTAAACGTGATGCTCCGGTTGGATAAAAACTATGTTGCAGACTTTACACCAGATATTGCGAAGAGCAGAGGAGGTCCGTAGGCGACACAATCGTGAAGAAAAATAGGTAGGAGGAGATGGAGACCAGCTGTAACAGCTCCGCGAAGTAATACCTGAAGGCAGTACCACGAGGATGGTGATGGTGATAGTGATTTCGTTAGTAGCCACCTTTGGGTAATCGTGCATAGTGTAAGGTGACACTCTGATTACGATTAGCTTGAAGATATCTTGTTTTCTCTGTAAGCATATTTATTACAGAAAAAAATTCTTATTTTTTATAGAAAAAAATATTTAAAGGCATATAGGAAATCATAAACAAGATTTTCCTCTCTTATTTTCTCGGCTGCCAAAAAGTTGTGCCGAAAAATTTGCTATAGAACGTAGAAAGATTAAAACAATTATTTTTTTTTTTAGTATATTTTTAAGCTGATTACATTTTAAAATTTTGTTACCTAGCTTTAGGCAAGTTGATGGGAATTTAAATAATATATTTGTTGTACTCCAAACATGACCTTTATATATATATATATATATCTTTTTTTTTCTGTTGTATTAATAATTGAGCTTATATTACACAATCTAAATATAAAATGTTCAAGGATATCTTTAAAGGATGTATTTGTTGCACACATTCATAGTAATTTGTAGGTAAACATTTTAAAGTCAAATTATCAAATTGAATTCTCATTAATTCTTACTTCTTAGATATTTTGTACAAATGTAAAATTAAACAAAAAAAAAGAAAATTATTGTCGATTTAGACCCCTATAGCATGTGTGGAGAGAGAGGTTCAATTAATCTATATAAATTAATAAAGAGGTAAAGTACGTTTATTTGTTTGTTTGTTTGTTTGTAGGAGGTAATCTCCTTAACTACTGATCTGATCTTCCTGAAATTTTCACAGAGTCTTACTTCGCATATGGGAATATATTTAGTGGGCGTAGCTCCTCCCATACAAAGTAATGATTCATTATTATATATCTCGAGTACTATGACAGAGACAGCTTTGCAGATTTTTCTGAGGTCATCTGTTATTAATGTAAGTAGTCGGACAAAAAATTAACAGAATCTTACAAATGGGCGTGGCACCTCCAATGCAAAGTATGTAAAAAATGTCATATATCTGGAATACTGTAACAGTGAGAGCCTTGGGACTTTGCGTCAGCCCTTAAGTTATTCATAAGATTATATATAATCCTTTTATTCCTAACTGGAACATAGGGCCGTAACAAATAATTTCCATTGAACTCTATCTAATGCTAAACGTTTTGTTTCACTACAGCTCTTTCCTGCATTTCTTAGTTCGGATTCAATTTGTCTTTTCCAAGTATTGCGCGGGCGCCCCGGTCTTCTGCTTCCTTCAGGGTTGAAATCTAGGACGTTTCTTGCGATATCGTCTGCAGGTTTACGTAAAGTATGTCCAAGCCATCTATATTTGCGAACCATTATTTCTTCAGTTATGAGTGGTTGATTCGTTCTAAACCAGAGCTCGCTATTGGATATGGTCTCAGGCCAGAATATGTGAAGGATGCGACGTAGGCAGCGATTAGCAAAGGCTTGAAGATATTGTGCATCCCTTACCGATATGTTCCAGCTTTCACACCCATAGAGTAACGTCGACTTTACATTTGAGTTGTACAAACGTAGCTTTGTGCATAATGGATGATCTCCAGATTTTGTAGAGAATCCCAAATGCTTGCTTCGCTTTTGATAGCCTGTTTTGGATGTCTTGCTAGCTGCCTCCATTATTTGATATGTAGCTTCCAAGATAGCAAAAACTCTGCACGTCTTCAATGCATACGCCATCCCGCTGGAAATTCGCCGAGCAGTTGTTGTTCAAACGCAGAGACTTAGTTTTGCTTATGTTGATTGACAGACCAGCTGTCCGTGCACGCTTTGCAATATTGTTCAGCATCTCTTGCATCTGTGAAAAGTTCTGTGCTAGCAGGCATATGTCATCCACGTAGTCAAGGTCACTTAGTTTGTTTTGAAGGCCAAATGAGATTCCATTATCTGCGCTCATAGCTTCCGACATTACCACATCGAGGACTATGTTAAATAACAATGGCGAAAGGATACAGCCTTGACGAACGCCAGTTTTAATTTGAAATTGATTGCTGATGCAGCCCGCGTGGAGCACCGAGCAATGGGCGTGAGAATACAAGCCTTTTATTCGGTTAATCAAGTTATTTGGAATGCCTTTACATTCTAAAGCAGTCCAGATGGCAATGTGAAGAAGGGTGTCAAATGCACGCCTAAAATCGAAGAATAAGAGATATACAGGGGATCGCCACTCGCTAGACTGTTCTACGATAATTCATAGGCTGTTGATGTGGTCGGCGCAAGAACGATGGGGCCTGAATCCAGCTTGTTCACCTCGTAAGCGAGGCTCAACGGCGGGAGATATACGGTTGTGTAAAATTTGAGCGATGACTTTATAGGCAACATTTAGTAAAGTTATGCCTCTCCAGTTGGAGCACTCCATGAGGTTTCCTTTTTTTGGTAGGTTAATGATGATACCGTCTTTTATATTGGGCGGCAATGATTCTTGAGACCAAATTTGGTTTATAAGTGGTTTGAGAATTAGTGCAGCTGAACCCTTGTCTACTTTAAGCAGTTCGGGAGCGATGTTGTCTGGACTAGCGGATTTATTCGATTCAAGCTGTGCTAGTGCTGCCTCAATTTCTCTGATGCTTGGAGCGTCTATGTTAACGTCATTGCGTTGGGCGTGTTCGTTGTGTCTACTACATAGGTCCTGCTGAAGGTTGGTGTTTGTATCGGTTAGGAGGTTTCTGTAGTGGTCGTCCCATACTTTTAGTTGATCTTCGATAGAATGCACTAGTTCACCACTGGTATTTTTGATCGGCTTTGCGTTCGCGTGAACACGACCAGCGATAGTTTTGGTGATCTTATAGAGGTCTTTGTGTCTATGCGATTTGCTTGCTCTTCGGGCTTCTGTTGCTAGGTTGTCGAGCCATCTTCGTTTATAGGCTCTGGCGCTGCGTTTTACTCTGCGGTTAGCAGTTGTGTAATTTGCTTGTGCCTGCTGTTTTGCTTGACGAGTTCCTGCCCTATTAACTTTTTCTTTTTCTTCTTTGCGCGCTTTTATAAGATTCCATGTGTGCCCAGTAATCCATGGGTTGCTTTGACGTTGACAGATTCCGACGCTTTGTTGCGCTGCTTCAGTAAAGGCATGTTTTGCTCGCTCCCAATAGGTTTCGGCGTCAAAACCATCTTCTGGTGGCGTTGGATTTGGGACTTGGGCTGACAAAAGAGACTGATACTCATTTAACACTGGAGGGTCAGCGAGTTTAGCGAGGTCGTAACGTTTCCTTTTATTTTGTGGCTTTCTATTGACTGCAGTTAGTTTCAATTGTAGTTCACCGATTAGTAAATGGTGATCACTGGCCATGTCAGCACTTCTTTTATTTCGAACGTCGCATAGCGAATGCCTCCACATTTTGCTGATGGCAATGTGGTCAATTTGGTTTTCTGTTACATGGTTTGGGGACACCCAAGTGATTTTATGTAGGAGTTTGTGCGGGAAAAGACTTCCTCCTATGGTGAGGCTCATTATGTTGCATAGTTCGTAAAAACGCTCTCCGTTGTCGTTCATTGTGCCAAGGACATGCTTACCCATCACTTGTTCTTTTGCGCTGTTGTCTGAACCAATTTGCGCGTTAAAGTCGCCCATGACGAGCTTGATTTCTCCCTGAGGGCAGCTGTTTAAAATAGTGTATAGGGACGCGTAGAAATTATGTTTAACTTGTGCGTCGTCAGCTTCAGTTGGGGCGTAACATTGTATGCAAATTAATTATATCACTAAAAATGTATTTAAAAAATTAAATTTTTTTCACTTTAATAAAACACTAAATGTTTCTATTTTTAAATCCAAACTTGAACTAACTGTTCTTTATTTAATGTTCTAACTTTTATATATTTTACAAAAGTGTTAACTTAAAATAATTTGTGAGAGTACTAAAAATAAAGAGTAAAGTAAGCTTAAAGTATTAACGAGCTTAAAGTATTTTGTGAGAATAATTAAAGCTAGAACAGATTTGAAAATAAAGAGTAAGCTTAAATATTAAGAGAAATAATTGTATAAAAATAAAGAGTAATAATTATTGTGGGAATCAATTTTATTGAGAATTTTATTTACTTTAGTAAAAGTGTTGATGTCAGCATTGACTATTTAACGTGTGCAACGATTTCCTGAGTTCCATGGAAATCGTCTGTTGCAGGTGTCACACTTTGCAGTAGTGGATTTGTGGGAATGAAAATATTGAAATTTTGTACGATAGCTGATATTGCAAAATTCGTGGGAATGATAAAAGTACAATTTTTGTACGACAGCGGAAATTGGTGTTGTGAAATCTGTGGGAACATTTGAAATAACATTTCTTGTATTCCACGAATTATATGAAGGTTGCTATTTTATTCAGCGCGTGTAAAATGGGTTGCGCGTGTTACTTAGGAATTTTTTATATTAAGGGATGGTATTCCATATCTTAACTCCTCCCCCTGTAAGATCAATCGTCCCGATTGCTAAAATGTTGGGAGATCATTTACACTACAGAATCGTCTTGTCGATTCGTGTGAAGAGGGTTCTTCGTTAATAGAAACCCTTGGTCTGACTTCTTCATTGACCATGGTTATTACGTTAATGTCCGAATTGGACTTAGTTCTACGTTTATAGATCATTAGGCAAACTGTAATAGTCAATGCAATAAATAAAATAATATTGGTTGAAAACATTAAATTCCCCTTAGTGGATATGGAGTTTATTTCGTCAATATTATTAATTTGTAAGTTCTTCATCATTTCCAAGGATAGAACTTCTTCAACTAATGATTTATTAGATGATAGCTGTAGCACAGCTGGAAGTGGTTTCAAAGTTGATAATTCCTTTGAAATAAATGTTCGATTTCCGATAGTAATTGTTTCATTGTGAAACAGAATCAAATATGTTCCGGACAACTGATATGTTTTATTTTCAGATATTTCTACAATCCCATAAAATTGATTCAGAAGGATAGTTCCTTGATATAATTCTTGTACAGAAGGTACGTGCTGATTATTTATATGAGTGCAATTGTGATTTTTGCTTTTCAAAAGTGATGGTATACAATTTGTTTCACTTATATCTATTAAATTTTCAGTTTTGCAAATACATAATTCATTGAATTGAGAACAATCATTTTTAATTTCAAAAATTTTATTCTTACATCTAATAACATTTTCTGAATTAATTTTTATAATAGTTTCATTTTGTTTTATGGGCTTAATTAATAATTTTTCACAATCTGTCCGATCGATGGTTGGCAAGTTAATTATATAAATCAATGATGAATGATCCGTAGCTATTTTCACTGTAGCAAATCCTAATGCTTCCTCCAAATTGCTATATGGGAAGCCCTCACGGTCCAAAAAATTCCCTAACTTCATTTATTTCCTTTTCCGAAAGTATAAAAGAATTTATTACACCTATTTTCGCCCATTGTAAAGCATATTCCATATTCATTACTTCAGTTTTTACGATATTTATCTTAGTCCTAATGGAATCTTCTATTGTCTTTCGGGCTTCTCCCAAAGATTGAATTGTTTTCAACATTTTATTCGTGGTGTTGGTGAGTAGGTTTATTCTACCCATAATATCCCCATTAATTATTTTCTGTCGTTCAGTATTCGTTAGTAGTCCGTTTATTTTGTTCACCACAATATTATGGTCCTCGTGATCCGGTGAACCAGCTATCCATTTCCAAACAGTTCCTATAGTGTCAATTGATCGTTTAGTTCTCGGTCTCATTCGTTTTAACTGGTTTTTAAGTTGGTCGATGTCGTGAAGTAGAAATGGTAATATCGTGCTGTTCTTTAATACTTTGTCCTGAATTTCATTGTTAAAAATGTCGACAGTCTTTTCATATTCGTCCAATTGCAGAATATGGATTAGTTTAAAATTTCCGTTCTGTATTCTTGCCTGCCCCAGATGAATCGGTATTAACTGCGTATTCGTATAGTCCAATATCTGGACTTCTGCCTTGCAAATTTCAAATATTGCAAAAAGTATTATTAAAATATTCATGTTCTGTAAAAAAAAAATTAAAAAGGTGTTTAAAATATTTAGGTCCTAATATTATCCTTATGAATTATTCTATCGCGAAATTTAATTTTTACTTTATTACCTAAGTCTTCCTTAATTTCCTGTTTCTTAAATCGTGGCAACAATTTGTTCCTTTGCCCTATAATTTTCTCATATATCGTATCGCCTGGTTGATATGTCTTTACTTGACTATGATTATTTCTTAATAACATTTTTTCCTGTGCTTTTTTCAATGTACCTACTAAGTTATGTGGCAATTTGTTAAAAAGGATATCTGCGGGTTTATTTTGTGTGACCGAATGAATTGTATGATTATATTGTTGTGCTGCTCTATAGAAAATTTCTGCATCTTCCAACAAATGAAATTCTTCTTTAATACATCTAGCTATCTCTATTATAGTAGAATGAACTCTTTCGATTTGTCCATTCGTTGTGCTATGTCGTGGTGTACAGTAATACAATTCAATTCCTAATCGGTGCATTAGAGATTTAAATTGAGCAGTTAAAAATCCTGGTTCGTTATCAAGTGTTATTTTCTTTGCGTTTGGAAAACTCTGTAGTACATCTAATACTTTTTCCCCTAGGTTAGTTTTATCCTCAATATTGTTAATTACTAAAAATTTGGAATAGGCATCGATGCAAGTTATGAACTTCAAACCCTCTGCATAAAAAATATCTATGTTCAAATACTCCCCCTCTTTGTTGGGAATCGGAGCCTCTCCGATTGGGACTTTCTGTGGATGTCTATTATATTTATTCCTATTGCAGATGTCGCAATGTCTAATATATTCTTTAAAGTGATTTGCCATTTTCGGCCAATAGTACTGTTTATATATCTGTTTGCAATTTTCTCTACAACTTCGATGAGCTCGGGAATGAGTATCTTGTATTATGTTTTGTTGATCATCAACATTAATTATATCTATAGGGAATATTTTGGTATATACAAATTTATTCGTGAAGACACCTTTGACAGTTTCTTTAAAATCATAGAGATCTTCCTGCGTACAATGTACCGCAGTAACCAAATTTGATTGAATAAATTCCATAAGGATGGTCTTGAGATTTTCCCTAGTATCGAATTCTATAATATGTCTGGTTCTTCCAAAATTTGTTATCGTTTCATGTAATGAAAAATTTGCCTTACTTAGTAAAATTTGTTGTTTAAATTCATTCAAGGGTTTAGAAATTTCGGGAATATTAAAATCATCACTGCTCTCAGCAGAATGTATAGTATCCTGTAAAGATTCCTCATCTGAAATATTGTTCAAGTATTGTCGTGAAAGAGCATCGGCCACCACATTGGTAACACCTGGTTTATAAATCATTTTTGGTGAAAATTCTTCTATGAAAGAGCGCCATCTTTTAATTTTCGCATTAGGGTTTCGTGTAGAAACGGCAAATGTCAACGATGATGATCTGTGTGAATGACAATGATGATCTGTGTGAATTTCCAGATCTGAGCTGCCATATAAATAATTTCTTAAATTTTTCAATGCCCAAACAATGGCATAAAGTTCCTTTTCATTTGTCGCATAATTTTGTTCAGTTGAACTTAATGTTTTTGATATAAATGTTATAGGTTTTCCTTCTTGGCTGAGGACAGCACCTACTGCTTCGTTAGAGGCATCAGTGGTAAGTATGAATTTTTTCTTAAAATCAGGTTGAACTAATTCGACCTGTTGGGACAACAAATTTTTCAATTTTTTAAACGTTAGGACACCCTGTTCGTCTATATTTATCTCTATTTTCTTCGACATGTGTTGCGATACTTTCCCATTTTCCCCTGACAAATATTTTGTCAGTGGTTTCGCTATTTTCGCGTAGTCCTTTATAAATTTGCGATAATACCCCACCATTCCAAGAAAGCTTCGAAGTTGTCTCAACGTTCTAGGCAATGGATATTCATATATGGTTTCTAATTTTTTGGGGTCAGTTTTAATTACATTCTGAGCCACCACGTAGCCCAAAAATTCTACCTCTTTTTCATAAAATTTTGATTTTTCCAACGAAATTTTCATATTTGATTCTTTGAGTTTATCAATTATCGTCTTTAAATGTTTGTAATGCTCTTCTAATGATTCTGAATAAACGATTATATCATCTATATAAACGTGACATATTTTTCCGATATATTCGCGTAATATATCGTCCATAGCTCGCTGAAAAATACTCGGACTGTTTTTAAGGCCGAAGGGTAATCTAATAAATTCATATTTTCCGTTGTTGACGGAAAATGCGGTTTTTTCAATATCCTGCTCCTTCATAAGAATCTGATGGAATCCTGATTCCAAATCTATTGTTGAAAAGTATTTAGCTGTTCCTAAATTCGATAGTATCACATTGCAATCGGGAATTGGATATTTATCGGAAATTGTTTGTTCATTTAATTTCTTATAGTCAATGACCATACGCATTTTCTGCGTACCATTATCATTGAATCCTTTCTTTGGTACAACCCATATTGGAGAATTGTACGGACTTTTGCTTGGACGAATTATCTCATCCTCCAATAATCTTTTTACCTCGTCATTAACGAAACCATTTGCAGAGAGTGGGTAAGGGTATTGCTTGCTCCATATAGGCGCTTCAGCAATTGTTCTAATTTCTGCTCTAATGTCCGTCCTAAACGGTAAATTCATATTTATATTCGAGTGTAATTTCTCTATACTCCGAATAATATTTCCTCTTAAAATGTTCAGTGATTCTCTACTCTCATCACTGAAATCAGTAATTTCCTCATTATTCATTTTGTACAAAGCATTTTCCTTAGAATGCTCATTTTCATTTTCCGTATTTTTATTACCACAAATTGAATCCTGTGATTCAAAATTTATAATTTTCTCGCAGTGTTTACCGCAAGTCAATGTTCCTTCCTTAAAATTCAAAACTATATTCGCTTTTCTCATAAAATTATAGCCTATAAGAATATCTGTTTCCAAATTCGGTATCTCATAAAATCTCTCTTTGAACCCAAAAATACTAGAGTCATAAAAATGTTTAATAATGGTATAACCATTAATGGTTCTTACCCTCTTCTTAATAACTAATTCCTTTCTGTTCGTGAGAACTCCAGGACTACAATAGCAGCTTGTTGCACCACTATCAATTAAAATTCGGCATCTTCTTCCCGTTGAGGCTGTCCTAATGATGTAGGGCAGTCCAATCCTTGTTCTAAAAAAGACTCCTCATTCAAATTATTTATTCTTTGTGCCTTATTCTGAGGCTGGTGGCTAACTTGGCCACTACCGGTTAATTGCCGTTTTATTCCCTGTTGAAAATTGCCATTATATGATCTTGGTTGGAAGCGTTGGAAATTACCATTGTGGTAAGAAGGTCTTCCCTGTCCAAAATTACCATTATTATTATAGTTACTAAAATTGTGTCGTGGTTTTGCCACAATATTTGCCGAACTACCGAGTTCCATTGGCTCTGGTTTCTGTTCCGTATTGCGATTAAAATTATTAAAATTATTAAAATGTGGGTCACGCTGACCGCGACTAGGGAAACGTAAAAAATTCTGTCCCTTAAAATTATTATTAGTATTTGGTTTATTGAAATGAAGTGCAAAATTTGCACGAACCTTATTAGCTTCCAATTCCTGAGCTTTTGCTAGCGCATCTGGCAGACTATTCGGCGAAACGGAAAACAATATGTCAGCTAATGGTGGATTCAGTCCAGTCATGAACACCCTAAGTGCGTACTGTCTATTCCTGTTATTCAATTCCCTGGTCAGGGCGGTGTTCGTTCCGTGTGTCATTATAGTTTTATTAGTCAGGTCCGTCAGCTTCTTGTTAACCTCATTGTAATATGTCATTATTGATTGCGACCCCTGTCGCATTACACTTAGTTCCTGCTCTATTAAATGTAAAGGTCGTTTGTCGGCGTACGCAAAGTCTAGTCGGCTAATAATAGCGTCAAAATTTAACGGGGTACCGTGGTTAGTTAATGTGTCGTTTGCATCGTCAATCACTTTGTTCCTAAGTATCGTTAAGGCGGAATAATAACGCTTGCTCCCCCTAGTATATAAGTTCATAGAATGTGTGGCGGCTTCACGCCAGCTAACATAAGAATGTTTTCCATCAAAAACTGGCATAGATTTGATGACATCAAGTGGCTCATCACACCGTATAGTAATATTTATCTTTTCGTCTTCAAATTCATCTACAGGGTCACCTAGAGTCAGTCTACCTAAACTTCTACGTATTTCTTCTATTCTGGTCAACAATGGTCCTGTCTGTGCTTCTATCAAGGTTCTAACTTGCTCCGTAGTTGCCATTTTATTAACAATACCGGTGCCCAAAGATCCGAACAGCTGTGACAAATTATCAATCTCTGAATCCAGATTGAAATAGGTACAATTTTTTTACAATTTTTTCTATAAAATATTTTCACGTATATATTTTTTTGATATTTATAACTTAATCTGTCTCCTAATTTTAATTTCTCAAAATATATATATTTTTTAATCGCAAAATTTTTTGCACAAAATTTATTCTTTATTTATTATTTCATAAAATTTTCTAAAAAATTTTTCTAAATAAAAATGTTTTAATTTTCTTTATATATACTAATTTGTTATTGATAAATTAATCTTACTCTATTATCAGGAACGTGCTGTTGTTGATTTAAAGTTGAGCCGATTTAGAGATGATTGAAAGCTGAGTTGATTTAAAGCTGACCCAGATTTTCAATCGTTCTGGGGTGTTGCTGCCTTGGATTGGGCAGTTGTAGCTATTTTCAATTGGTCGCTTCTTCTCTCGTTGTTATTAGATTTTTTATTTTTATTCTTATTGATCTTGGTAGTGTTTTTTTTGTTTGAGTTTTTTATTTTATTTTAGTTTTTGATATTTTTTCAAATATGTTTTATAAAAAATTTTTTATCACTGATCAATAATTGGGAGTATTAAAAAAAATTTATAATTATAAGGAATATATCTCCTTTCACTGTCACTGCTTTAAATTATTATTCTTTTAAAAAAAAATTTCCTTTTTTTGACACTGTTTCTTATTGTTTCTGAATTTTTATAAAAATGTTGATTTTTCTTCTATATTTTTTTATAATTAAGAACAAAATATTTTTTTCACTGTTTTATATTATTTTTTAGACACTATTTTTTTTTCCTTTTTTTTTTTGAAGGATATTTTATTTATGATTTTTAATTTATTTCTCCTTTCTTTGAAGGATACTTATTTTTTTGTTTTTAAAATTTTTTCTCCTTTCTTTGAAGGATACTTATTTTTTTGTTTTTTTAAATTTTTTCTCCTTTCTTTGAAGGGTACTTATTTTTAAGTTTTTGGCTGAATCACTCCGACCGAATCCTTACTTGTTTGTTTTCAGGATATTATTTCGATGGAGGATCCCGGTTGAGCCCCCAATTAATTATATCACTAAAAATGTATTTAAAAAATTAAATTTTTTTCACTTTAATAAAACACTAAATGTTTCTATTTTTAAATCCAAACTTGAACTAACTGTTCTTTATTTAATGTTCTAACTTTTATATATTTTACAAAAGTGTTAACTTAAAATAATTTGTGAGAGTACTAAAAATAAAGAGTAAAGTAAGCTTAAAGTATTAACGAGCTTAAAGTATTTTGTGAGAATAATTAAAGCTAGAACAGATTTGAAAATAAAGAGTAAGCTTAAATATTAAGAGAAATAATTGTATAAAAATAAAGAGTAATAATTATTGTGGGAATCAATTTTATTGAGAATTTTATTTACTTTAGTAAAAGTGTTGATGTCAGCATTGACTATTTAACGTGTGCAACGATTTCCTGAGTTCCATGGAAATCGTCTGTTGCAGGTGTCACACTTTGCAGTAGTGGATTTGTGGGAATGAAAATATTGAAATTTTGTACGATAGCTGATATTGCAAAATTCGTGGGAATGATAAAAGTACAATTTTTGTACGACAGCGGAAATTGGTGTTGTGAAATCTGTGGGAACATTTGAAATAACATTTCTTGTATTCCACGAATTATATGAAGGTTGCTATTTTATTCAGCGCGTGTAAAATGGGTTGCGCGTGTTACTTAGGAATTTTTTATATTAAGGGATGGTATTCCATATCTTAACTTGCATGTGAGTGTTCTGGCTCTAGTTTTAAACTTTGCAACGATTATTCGGTCTCCGTGTGGTTGCCATTCTATGAGCGCTTGTCTAGCCTCTTTGGATAATAAGAAGCCTACTCCACTCTCTCTTCTTTCATCTGCTGGTTTTCCATAGTAAATAAGTGTAGCGCCAGAGGAAGTTTTGTGTTCACCGCCGCTATTCCATCTGATTTCGCTTAGACCCACGAATAGGAGGTTGAGTCGTTCAAATTCGTGTTCGAGTTGGTCTAATCTTGATGTTTCTGCTAGACTTCTAATGTTTCCGTGATTTCATTCCAATAGTCGTCATCATTAAAGGGAGCCGTTGGTTATTATTTCTTTCGGTTTCAGTAATCATATTAGTTCGGAAGTACGAGTGATTAGCCTATATATCCTAGACTGGTACTGGGGCTGCCAGTTAAGGCCACCAGTCAGACCTCTAGACTAATGAGTCTGAAAAACGGAGGACTTCAAAGCAAAATTGACGATGTTGTTTACTTGCTAACATCCCGGAACTTCAAGGTGGAGTATGACCAACCGGATAAATCGCCAACGGTTGTCGATTGCTGTTAGCTTCAGGTGCTCCCCTTTGACCTTACCGGCAAAGGAAGTCCTGCCAGTAGCTACGCTACCGCCGGCATCGCTCTCAGGATCATTGCATCTTACTGAGCACCCTCCCCGCGACAAGGCCACAATCCACGAGGGGGATATTCATAAGATTGGTCGAACAAAAAATGGGCGTGATCGGAGCAGTGGGCGTGTCAGCGCCAATACAAAGTAAATATATATCATATAACTGGAGTACCATGACAGGAAAAGCCTTGACACTTTATACGAGTCATCAGATATTAATGTGAGTAGTCATATAAAAAATGGGCGGTATGGAATTAGAGGCCGTGGCACCTCCAATACAAAAAGAGCAAAAGTACTATGACAGCGATAATCTTGAAACTTTTAAAAAATTTATTAATTATCACTGTTAGTACTCATTGAAAATATAGGCGGATTCGCAAAAGTCAAAAATCGCCAATATCAAAAATCGCTAAAACCAAAAATCGCGAAAAACAAAAATCGCCAAAAACAAGAATCTTCGAAAATTGGAAGCAAGCATTGAAATCAAAAAGATATAAAATAAATAAAATGAAGTATTTTAATTGTACAATACAAACTTCGTATGAAAAATTAATTATGAAATAAAACATGCCAATAAGTCTCGGTCGTAGCGAAACGCGACAGGTCATACTAGTAGGATATAGAATATAAGCATAAACCAAATGTGAGATGCAAGGACCGATGTTTGGTTTTACCGTTTTATCCCAATTTTGACCAAACATGTATTATTTGAAAGGTATTTATTTTTAGCTGTTCACCAGACTTACAGATTTTTAAATTTTTGCCTTTATTTTGAGTAAATTGCATTTAAAGTTGCTACTAACACATACATAAAATTATACTATGCTATGTGTGTGTTTATTAAATTTGTTAATGTCTTTGTAATAAAAATGAGTTTGTTTTTTGTGTTGATTTGTGAATTGGCTATAATAGATTAGCATACCTTTAGGGTCTTTATTTAATGAAAAAATTAAATTTTCTAGAATTTGCACTCGAATTTCGAGGGCTGGAATCTGCTAGTATAAATTAAAACAACTTTTAACCAATTTTTTTATAAAACTATTTTATGTGTAAAAACTATCTATATTTTTTTAAATAAAATAAGAAAATCCAAAAATGACCCAAAGCTAACAAAAGACAATTTATTCAAAAGAATATGATATATAAAATTATGTAATTCTATTTATTTTAGTGTATTTAAGGATGATTTAGTGTGCGATTCAAATTGTTTTCTGTAATCACTTACGACTTGCAATAAGTATTGCCTTTCTTTCATTTTTTATTATTATATTACTTTAATATTTCATATTCTTTTGAATAAAATGTCTTATATTAGTTTTGGGTCATTTGTGGGTGTTCTTATTTTATTTAGAAAAATATAGATAGTTTTTATACATAAAATAATTTTATAACAAAATTGGTTAAAAGTTATTTTAATTTATATTCGCGAGCAATAAGCAGATAATTGTAACAAAGATATATCACAATGGATTATTTTGATCCTAGGAGCACTAAAGGGTGAAATAAATAAAAATTAACCGAATTATTTTCTTAAATTCTAAATAGTGGTTTCATCGAGTTTAATGGAAAAACTCGTTTTCCATAATTTTTATTTAAAAATATCTTAAAATCCAAAGCTTGCCTTGGCAAATTATATGTTAACGTTCTCGGATTTACCCCAAATTTTAGGAACGGAAGTTCTACAAAAAATTAATTATGAAATAAAACATGCCAATAAGTCTCGGTCGTAGCGAAACGCGACAGGTCATACTAGTAGGATATAGAATATAAGCATAAACCAAATGTGAGATGCAAGGACCGATGTTTGGTTTTACCGTTTTATCCCAATTTTGACCAAACATGTGTTATTTGAAAGGTATTTATTTTTAGCTGTTCACCAGACTTACAGATTTTTAAATTTTTGCCTTTATTTTGAGTAAATTGCATTTAAAGTTGCTACTAACACATACATAAAATTATACTATGCTATGTGTGTGTTTATTAAATTTGTTAATGTGTTTGTAATAAAAATGAGTTTGTTTTTTGTGTTGATTTGTGAATTGGCTATAATAGATTAGCATACCTTTAGGGTCTTTATTTAATGAAAAAATTAAATTTTCTAGAATTTGCACTCGAATTTCGAGGGCTGGAATCTGCTAGCATAAATTAAACAACTTTTAACCAATTTTGTTATAAAACTATTTTATGTATAAAAACTATCTATATTTTTTTAAATAAAATAAGAAAATCCAAAAATGACCCAAAGCTAACAAAAGACAATTTATTCAAAAGAATATGATATATAAAATTAATTCTATTTATTTTAGTGTATTTCAGGATGATTTAGTGTGCGATTCAAATTGTTTTCTGTAATCACTTACGACTTGCAATAAGTATTGCCTTTCTTTCATTTTTATACCCTATACCACTATGTGGTTTGGGTATAATGACTTTGTGCTGCTGTTTGTAACAACCAAAAATATTTGACCTAGACCCATCTTTAATTATACCGATCGAATCAGAATCACTATCTGATTCGATTTAACGATGTCCGTCCGTCCGTCCGTCCGTCCGTCCGTCTGTGTGTCCATGTAACGCTTGTAATCAAACTGCAGGTCGCAAATATTTGGTATATAAGCTTTTATCGGCCATAGGATGAACGCTATTGAAATTTGTGACAATCGGTCCATGTCCAGACCTAGCCCCCATACAAATGACCCCTATGAAATCGACTTAAATTGTCATAAGATCCAAATTATCATATAAATCTTAGTCAAATTGGGTTTGTATGTGTTAATTACATCCATTAATCAGTAATCCAAAAATTTTCCCTGTGGGACAACTCTTAGTCATAGGCCCCATATAGAGCTGCTTCCCGATCTGCCCTTAAATCTATTAAAAAACAAAAATATTGCACTGATTCTTCTCAAATTTTGTTTGTATATATTTTTGCAAAATACAAGAGACCTTACCAAACATGGTCAGGATCGGTCCATTTTTGGGCCTAGTCCCCATATAGATATAGCATCCGATATGATCTTTTTCATATCTGCAGACAAAAAAAATTATAAAAATCCCACTCAAATTTGGTTTATGCTTATTTTCTATGTCCAGTTAGCTGGGCCTATGGGGTAGGGTCTCTAAACGCATGGTATAGGGTATCCTATAGTCGGTCTAGACCGACTATAATTTTCTTACTTGTTTATTATTATATTACTTTAATATTTCATATTCTTTTGAATAAAATGTCTTATATTAGTTTTGGGTCATTTGTGGGTCTTCTTATTTTATTTAGAAAAATATAGATAGTTTTTATACATAAAATAATTTTATAACAAAATTGGTTAAAAGTTGTTTTAATTTATATTCGCGAGCAATAAAGCAGATAATTGTACCAAAGATATATCATAAGGGATTATTTTGATCCTAGGAGTGCTAAAGGGTTAAATAAATAAAAATTAACCGACTTATTTTCTTAAATTCTAAATAGTGGTTTCATCGAGTTTAATAGAAAAACTCGTTTTCCGTAATTTTTATTTAAAAATATCTTAAAATCCAAAGTTTGCCTTGGCAAATAATATGTTAACGTTCTCGGATTTACCCCAAATTTTAGGAACGGAAGTTCTACACATTTAGTTATTATATTCTAAGCATCGCATCTAAAAATTCAACAGCACTTACAAAATATTTGAATTTTTTGAATAAATTGTCTTTTATTAGATTAAGGTCATATGTGACCCCAATTCCAAAAGGGTTAAGGAGTCATATTATTTTTTTCCGAAACCCTAGGCTATTTGGATAAAATACAACATTTAAAAGTAGACAAGTGATGAATTTTTGATACAAAGTATTTAGAAATAGTACATTTTCAGAATATTTTGTAAAAATCCCATTTTTCTCGAAATCCCCAAAAATAAAATCCTTGCCAAAAAAATTCTGGCATAGGGATTTACCTAAAAATTCACACAGTTAATTTCTAACATACATTTAACAAGACCTTAAAGAGCTAGATTAATTTTTTAAAATTTTTTTCAAGAAAATTTTTCAAAACTTGAAAAAGGAGTTTTCAAAATTTTATCAAAAAAAACTTCCATTTCCGGTCTCAATGCTTAATATGTTAACAAGGTGGTAATAAAACAATACTTCATATCTGAGTACTTACAGATATAGAGGCTAAAACAAAATGTTGGCTTCAATTAATTTCTTAAAGTTGAAAAAAGTGGCATCAAATTTCATGACTTAGTTTTTTTTTTGGCACAAAAGTGGTCTGGGGCATTTACTATTTCTTGGCGAGTTTTTATTCGATTTTGAAGTTTTATTGCTTCTTGGAAAGATAATTTAATACTGATCCTGAATTATATAACAGTTTATCGGAAAAATTAAAGTATAGAACGAAATTTTCGTAAAATCTGAAAGAAAGTCATATTTTCCCGATATTATTATTATTTATTATTATTATTTATTTATTTAGTCTATGGAATCATCCTTACAGACTACTTAAAGTACACATTTATATTATAATTTATATATATAATTAAACATTTAATAAAATTGATATATAACAGTTATTTAATTCAGTTAATTTAATGCATTTAAGTGTAATATAATATCTCTTCTCACAATATCCAAACTTTTATTAAAATCAATAAACTGATACAGCATATTAAACTCATCACAAATTCTACGTAGTGGATTAAAATTAGCATAGTTTGTACAATAATATTTGATAGTTAGAAAGTTATAATTTCTTGATGATCGAAAAGGAATATTTATATTTATTTTGTTGATAAGAAATTCAGATTTAAGACTACCATTTAACAGTTTTAACAGGAAAGTAACATTTAGCATATGTCTGCGACTTTTCAATGTAGGAAGCTTAATTAGAGCCAGACGATTTTCATAAGATGGCAACCTCATATTAGGATCCCAGCCCAAACCACGAAGACAAAATCACAAAAATTGTTTCAATTTTGTTCGAATGTATATGATATTGCGGATCACAGACTACAGAGCCATATTCGAGTATTGGTCTAACCAAGGTAGTAAACAATTGTTTTGTCGTATACGGATCCGAAAACTCTTTAGCCCACCGTTTAATGAATCCAAGTACACCAGTAGCTTTATTTATTGTTAGCGAAATATGACTTCTAAAGTCTAATTTTTTATCCAAAAGTACGCCAAGGTCGTTGAATGAATCCACTAAATCAAGGACAGCATTATTCAAGATATACCGACCATTAATTGAATTGATCTTGTAAAAATCATATATTTGCATTTTTTGACATTTAGGTCCATTAGATTAATATTATAGCAAGTAGTTAAACGATCAATATCATTCTGTAAAAGTGATTGTTGATCAAGATTGTTGAGGGTAAACATTAACTTTACATCATCTGCATACATTAATGTAGTTGAGTGTTTAATTACAGAAGGAAGATCACTTATAAATAGCGTAAATAAAAGAGGTCCCAAGTGACTACCTTGAGGTACACCAGATAATACTTTTATGTTGTTGGAATACGAGTTACGAAACTTAATACATTGTGTTCTGTCTTTTAAATATGATCCAATCCATTTTATCAGCAATATACCAAAGCCCATACTCTTAAGCTTAAACAACAATAGATCATGATTTACTTTATCGAATGCCCCGCTAAAATCATTATAAATAACATCTGTTTGTTTCATATTAATAAAACCATCATTTACCAAAGTTGTAAGCTCCAAAAGATTTCTTATTGTAGAGCATGATTTGCAGAATCCATGTTGCGTTGGAGATAAGATAGAGGACACATGATGTGACAACGTGTCATATATAAGTTTTTCAAATAGTTTTGGAATAGCACTTAATTTAGCAATACTTCTATAATTCGAAACAACAGCTTTAGATCCAGACTTAAAAAAGGGAATAATAAATGATTCTTTCCAAATGGGAGGAAAGTTACCCAATTTAAGGGATATGTTAAACATATAAGACAAAGGAATATACAATAAATGTGCGCAGCGCTTTAAAATGCAACTAGGAACACCGTCAGGACCAGCAGCATACGACAATTTCAATTTTGTCAGGGCATTCAGAACTGTATGTTGATTGATGGATGGTATATTAATAATTGAAGATTCCGATATTATGTATGGATACAGATTATTGTTATTAAATACTGTCGAAGAATAAGTTGATGCAAAAAAGTCTGCAAACATATTACTTATGGAGTTATCATCTGAAGATTCTAAATCACCGTACTTCATAACCGAAGGAAAGTGCTTTGTACGTCTTTTAGAATTAATAAATTTATAAAATGATTTTGGATTATTTTTTAGATTATTCCTTACTTTAATTAAATAGTTATTATAGGCCAATTGATTAGCAATAATAAATTCCGATCTTGATAACGAGTATTTCATATAATCTATCAATGTTTCATATTTTCTATAATTTTTGTACATTTTGTTTTTCTTATTATACCCTATACCACTATGTGGTTTGGGTATAATGACTTTGTGCTGCTGTTTGTAACAACCAAAAATATTTGACCTACACCCATCTTTAATTATACCGATCGAATCAGAATCACTATCTGATTCGATTTAACGATGTCCGTCCGTCCGTCCGTCCGTCTGTCCGTCCGTCCGTCTGTGTGTCCATGTAAAGCTTGTAATCAAACTGCAGATCGCAAATATGAATATATTTTGATGAACTTTGGTATTTGTTCTTTTATCGACCATGGGATGAACGCTATTGAAATTGGTGAGAATCGGTCCATGTTCAGACCTAGCCCCCATACAAATGACCCCTATGAAATCAACATATATTGCCATATGATCCAAATTATCATACAAATCTTAGTCAAATTGGGTTTGTATGTATATATTACATCTATTAATCAATAGTCCAAATATGATCCCTATTGGACAACTCTTAGTCATAGGCCCCATATAGAGCTGCTTCCCGATCTTCACTTAAATCTATCAAAAAACAAAAATATTGCACTGATTCTTCTCAAATTTTGTTTGTATATATTTTTGCAAAATACAAGAGACTTTACCAAACATGGTCAGGATCGGTCCATTATTTGGCCTAGTGCCCATATAGATATAGCATCCGATATGAACTTTTTCATATCTGCAGCCGAAAAAATTAATAAAAATCCCACTCAAATTTGGTTTATGCTCATTTTCTATATCCAGTTAGTTGGGCCTGAGAGATAGGGTCTCTAAACGCATGGTATAGGGTATCGTATAGTCGGTCTAGACCGACTATAATTTTCTTACTTGTTTTTAAGTTGAGATAGATGTTTTGTATTCCAAGGAGTACCATTCGATTTAGGAGGTAACATTTTAGGTACAGATGCCGAGAAACATTCAAAGAGGTGATGATAAAATGTATGCAAACACAAGTCCAAGTTATCATTGCAACGAGATAACACATTTTTCCAGTCAATTTGGAATAGATGAAGTTGTAAATCTTGGTAATTAGTTTTATTAAAGCAAAAGATTTTATCGCTGTGAGTTAACTTTTTTTTATGAAGAGGATAGGAACAAAAGCAAGATATCTCAAGTGTTGGCTGGTATATATCTTCCGGATTAGAAATAGGGCTATGCCGCAATATTGAAAAGTCATTAGGTTCATTAACGAAAATATGGTCCAACTGTCTACCAAATGCATTTGTGACGAAGTTGACTTGGAAAAGACAATTTTCCAATACACCATGAATAAATGCAGCTGAAGAATCGGAATAATGAGATGGAACTAAATAATTGGTATCAGGATCAGCTTTCCAGGATGTAGACGGCATGTTATAATCTCCAATTAACATTAATAAATCAGATGGTTTTATAGAATTTTGGATTAAATCAACAGCTTTCAGATGATCCTCATAAACAGAAAGCGGAGAGTTAGGCGGAATGTATGAGCAAATAATGTATATGGACCTGTTATTAATTTTAGCTAAAACACATATAATCTCAATATGTAAAAAATCGTTTAAGGTAATTTCTTCAGACAAAAATTCGTTTAGTATAGCAACCAATACGCCGCCACCGGACTTTTTTATTACATTATTACACTGATTATTATTATTATCAGATTCATTTCTTTCACAACTTTCTCTATCTTTCTGAAAATTTGATATTTAGGGCAAAAAATCTCAGAGTTATTAACTTTTTTACTGAGCCAGGTCTCCGTAAATATAATAATATGATTATTGAAGCCAAAGTTATTACAGTAAATTGACGAAAGTGTTGAATTCATACCTCTAACGTTTTGAAACAAGATGTATATTAGTTTTTTGGATTTTGATCAGCGGATTTGGGAAGCCGAACATTATCTTCTTCTCTATATATAAATTCAGGTATTAAACTGGCATCTACGATTTGTTCAAATAGGTATTCAGGAACAATTATTTTAAATGATGCTCTATTTCTGGAATTCATTTTGTAAACACTAATATCCTCAGGAATACAGTTTTTAATTTTAGAGATCACATAAAATTTCATCTCATCAGCTATTGTATCATGTGCGAAACTTGTAGCAAATACAGTTTTCTTCGGAGGAATTGTTCGCAACCCTCTAGGAGTGGGTATTGATTCAATACCAGTTGTAGGCACTATATTTGAAGTACCAGACGTTGAAGCAGATGGAATTGGTGATGCAGCATCAAAATTAAGCAATCGACCAGATTATAAAATAAATTATTAGCCGTAGCAGTTCTAGGCATTGAAGAAATATTTAGAGCAATAATGTTCAGAGCATGCTGAGTACTATGGTTATTAAGAAATGCTGCAGTTTCATTTAATATTGAAGTAGGTTTATTAATTAAAACTTGAACGTTGTTTGAATGAGAAACGGCAGGATCAATACCAGTAATATTTTGAAAAGGATTTGGTAAATATGAAGCAGATGCAGTAGCAGTATTACCATTCTGATGTGCTCCATTAGGACCAGGATTCTGACTAGAATTTTCTTTATTCAAGAACCTTGGAGATTTACGACGAGTTGGTGATGGTGATAGCAATCCCTCTAAGGATTTGAAATCATCAAAAAGCTTTCCATAAGCATTAATTTGACCAGATAAATTATTAAGGTTTTGTTGAATTTACAAAAAATTATCTTTCGTACTTTGAAAGAAACGATAAAAATCAGCACCAATTTTTTGACATCCATTACAGCGCCAGTGCAAGTTTTTATGTTTTGATATTGACTCAGCAACCAAACCAGACAGGCCACTACATTTAAAGTGACATAAACCATGACAAAGGCAACAGGTAAGCATTCTTTCTTCATAATCAACCAAAGAGCAGCCTTTTTTCAAACATGCCATTATTAAGCTCAACAGGTCAAAAACAGCACAACTTTAAATAAGGTAACAGAATTGTTAACTGCGGTCACGAAAAACGTTTAATCACAATAGAGTTTTAGATAAAACCCCAACAAACGGCAACGGTAACGATTACAGTAAAGCTACGATCTGGCTACACACAACCAACCAGTATTTTGGGTAAAAGAAACAGCTGTAGACAATATTTCTTGTTGATAGTTTTCGTGTAAATATTGAGTATTTTTTATGTTTTTTTTTTTTTAATTTCTGTTCGGATTCACTTTTAGTTTTGTAAATAATAGTTATTGTGATCAAAACTTTCAATTTTATATTAGTTAAAATTTTAATAGTGACACACTGATGTCAGAAATTATAAAAATATTGTATTTGGTACAAATTTTATATAAAACTATGTTTTAAAACTGTAGATTTTAATAAATATGAGGAGATTTAAAAAACACGTCTGACTCCACCGACGACACGACAAATTGAAATTTTCAATCACTTTTTTTATTAAAGTCCACCCTGATTTCTACAATACTTTTCTAAAAAAAATTTATTATAAGTTTATTATTTTTTATAAAAATAAAAAATCTTATTTTCGATCTTTATCATTTTAATGATTGAGTTTGAAATTATTTAGGCTCAAGATCAAATGTTTTTACTTTAAATAAAGCAAAAACATTGGCACATTTGTTTCAAAAAATTGATCTATACTCTGCATGACAGGTTATACAGCTGTTTCGGGAAGAGTCACCAACCCTCATCAGTAACCAAAAGCAGTAGATAGTTTGTTTGGTAAAAAGTTAAATTCATATATATTTGCTGAAAACAACCAAATGAGAATTCAAGCAAAAGTTATACTATTTAAGCCTCTTCCAATATAACAAACTAAAACAAGTAAGAAAATTATAGTCGGTCTAGACCGACTATACGATACCCTATACCATGCGTTTAGAAACCCTATCTCTTAGGCCCAACTAACTGGACATTGAAAATAAGCAAAAACCAAATTTGAGTGGGATTTTTATTAATTTTTTTGGCTGCAGATATGAAAAAGTTCATATCGGATGCTATATCTATAAAGGGACTAGGTCCAAAAATGGACCGATCCTGATCATGTTTGGTAAAGTCTCTTGTATTTTGCAAAAATATGTAGAAACAAAATTTGAGAAGAATCAGTGCAATATTTTTGTTTTTAAATAGATTTAAGTGAAGATCGGGAAGCAGCTCCATATGGGGTCAAAGGGATCATTTTTGGACTACTCATTAGTGGATGTAATGAACGCATACAAACCCAATTTGAGTAAGATCTATATGACAATTTGGATCTTATGGCAATTTATGTCGATTTCATATGGGTAATTTGTATGGGGGCTAGGTCTGAACATGGACCGATTCTCACCAATTTCAATAGCGTTCATTCCATGGCCGACAAAAGCTTATATACCAAATTTCATCAAAATATATTCATATTTGCGACCTGCAGTTTGATTACAAGCTTTACATGGACACACAGACGGACGGACGGACGGACGGACGGACGGACGGACGGACATTGTTAAATCAACTCAGAAAGTGATTCTGATTCGATCGGTATAATTAAAGATGGGTCTAGGTCAAATATTTTTGGTTGTTACAAACAGCAGCACAAAGTCATTATACCCAAACCACATAGTGGTATAGGGTATAAATATAGAACAACTTTGAAACAAATATGTTTTGTATACGAGTACTCATTGCATACTACAATATACATGTTTGTTTTTGTCTTGAAAAAACAAGAAAAACAATTTGTTTTTGCTAAACTTACATTTAGCGTTAACTTTTACCAAACAAACTATCTACTGCTTTTGGTTACTGATGAGGGTTGGTGACTCTTCCCGAAACAGCTGTATAACCTGTCATGCAGAGTATAGATCAATTTTTTGAAACAAATGTGCCAATGTTTTTGCTTTATTTAAAGTAAAAACATTTGATCTTGAGCCTAAATAATTTCAAACTCAATCATTAAAAATTTATTATCCAATTAAAAAGTTTTGATTTTAAATAAATAACCAAAAAAAAAAATAAACTTGAAATTCGAAGTTTTTACTTTTTACCCACTTTGCACTTAATTAGCGATAATTATTGAACTTTAAGAGAGTATAACAAAAAAAGCAAAGAACGTGTCACTTTTGTGACATTTCAAGCCTGTATGAGACGGACGGATAGACGGACGGACTTACATCGCTCGGTATAATAAAGGATGAGTCTAATTCAAATGTTTTTTGGTAGTTACAAACATCAGCACAAAGTCATTATACCCTGATCACATTGTGTTATAAGGTACGTTAGCAAGTTATAATTATTATTATTATTTATTCTCAAGTATATAATAATTCAAATATTACGAAAAAATTTTTAAAATTTTAATTATTAATTTAATTAAATATATATATTAATGAAGTTAACTTCTCAGCTTAAGAGCTGTATGCAGCTTGTTAAGGAATCTTAGCAGAAAATTTTCATATATTTCTTAAAGAAAAAAAAAGCACAAAAGTACCTTTCAGTGCAACAGTAGCAATCAGCTGTTTTCTGTCAATTATTAAGAATTGTGAAATTGATATTGAAAATAACCATGTTTGCAACTGAAAAAGAACTTCTAATTTTTTAAGCTTATTACATTTTGTTTATGCTTACCTCTCCTGTCAAAATTCCGTTCAGAAAGAACGAAAAATTTGATATTCCTGCTCGAAGCCTGGGTTGCCTAACTTAGTTTACATCAAAAAAAGTAGTAAAAACAATACTACTTTTTTAAAAAGCTGCAGACTAACAACAGAAATTTTTAGACAGAAAAATTGCTTAAGCATTTCTGAAGCGTTTTTTTATATGAAGTTTTTGATTCCTTAGCAAGCTGCATACAGCTCTTTATTTGGAAATATAAATTTCCCCTAAAAAAAATATACCACGATTCTTGCAATAATAATAATTCTTTTGAAAAGTATGCAATAATCAGAGTGTTAAATTAAAAGAAAATTAATATGCATTTTCTTTTAATATTAACTTGTATTGAAACGCTATTTTTTAATTTTCATAAATAAATCACATTTTAATGACGTACTTTTCAATTTTCTTTTTCCGTTTTTTAAACCATATATGTACATTTATAACATTGACTTTATGGCTGAAACCCTAAGCAATTATAACGTTAACTTTTATATACAAACAACTTTTTGCACTTTAGTTCTTATACTTGTAATAAAATTCATAGTTAACTTGTTTCCTAACAAATTATTGCAACGAAACCATACCTGTAGAAAGGTTAGCAAAAACATCACCCATTCTTTGCTGTACAAGATCGACAAGAAAAAAATTTTTAATTTTCTTAGAAAAACATAATAATAACAACGTTAGTGTTCAAAATTCAAACAGTTAAATAAGCTATAGATCTACACCGACCACATAATGAACAATACTATTCGCGTAAAATATATTTCAGTGCAGACTTTTTGGAAATGTTTGATGAATTAATATTTAAAACACCTGTAGTGCGATTCTGTAAATATCGACAGCTATTGTTGTTTGCACTAACGATTAAGTGATTCACTAAGTTCACCTTAACGATTGTCGACAAATCTATTTTGCTATTTATATAAATTGTTAACGAGTGGCATCTCTGTCAAAATAAGCGAAAAACACAAAGAAGAATAGAAAAAACAAATTACTTCGTGTTTGACAGAATGATTTTATGTTTATGTTTAATATCTTTATTTTTTTACTAATATTTCTGTGTATTTATTTGAAAATGAAATAATGAATTGAATATGCTATTTAATTTTTTTATTTATATAAAAAAGTTTTTTAATTAAAGCAAAATATTTTCACTATTTTATGATTTTTATTTATGTATGACGACATTTCAACCTAAAAATTTAAGTTTTTATCGATGGAATAAACAACACAAAAATGGTTGTCGTTTAGATAACAACAACAGCTGACTTTAACAATAGCGAATATCGTTTAAAAATTTTACTGATAATTTTGCTTTTCTTTTTTAACGATTCGAATATCGTTAAAGAAGTTATTGATATTTGGTGTTTTTTTTTTTTGAAATTTGACGCAATTGATGTCTTCTAAATTTAAAATTATTATTTCCGACGTTTTGATATGATTTTCTGAAATTCAGTTAATATTTTCTAATTTATAATTGGAAATTTTAATTCCAGTTTTTAGAATTGATATTTTCTAAAATTTGAATGGAAAATTTAAAAAGTGCAATTTTGTATTTATGTGAATAATACTGCTTTAGTAATTATAAACAATTTTTAAAAATTAGATGTAATCGCAATCAGATATTTTGTAGGTAAAGCCTAATAATAATTCTATATAACTATGTAGAACTGTTTTGAAAGCAAAAAACTCATTGATGAACTCGGTAACTCTATTTTGTAAAGACAGCAAAAAGTTAATATGCCAAACTTATGTTCATATTTGTAAAAAAATAATGAAAAAACATATGAAATAAAAGACCAGCCCGTGTATACTCTTAACATTGTTATGTATAATATCTGTTTGAAAATATTGACATTCATGTTAAAATAGAAATAACTATTGCAAAGCTAATTAGAACAAAAATTGTGGCGCCATCTACTGTGGCATAGTCACGCTGAGCAAAATGAAGTGACACTCTGTTAATGCAAAAGAAATGTATTTTCCCCACAACAAAATATTGCAGAAATTTATGTAAATAAAATAATATACCGATTTATTTCTAACATGCAGTTATTATGGATATACATAGGATATACATAGAATATATGTATATTATTTGTATTATTTAATATGTGTGTGTATGTATGTATATGTAAATATTACACACAAAAAATACAATATCAAACGTTATTTTTGTGTTTTTCTCTTTAAATAAATTAATATATAAAATTTTTTTTTGCTAAATTTACATTGTTTTTTTTTTATTAACAACTAGGTACATATTTTAGCATTATTTGCTTTAGATGCTGGTGAATTTTTTACTCACTTTATGTTAACTTGTAGGTCTGCTTGTCGAAAAATTTTGGATCGATTTTAGCCCCTTTCCCGTGATCCAATCGATCTGAAACTTTGCAGGCAGGCTCGTGGCAATGACAGAAATGATCTAGTAAATTTTTTTAGTGATGCCAAAACAATGGAAACTTTTAAAGTTTTCTACCAGAGTTGATAAAAAAATGTACAAAGGGTTAGTTTTTATTACATTATTACCACAACGACCACAAAAACAACAAGTCCAGCTATGACAACAATACAACATTTAGAATAACAACAAGAACAATATAGAAACATCATATTTTTCATTTTTTTTTTTACTTTTTCAGAGATTTCCCTGGACCTGTTCCACCGATTTTAATGATTTTTGAAATAGAAATCTTCCCATGAATTTGTTGAATCATTCTCACTAAAAATGATCACCTTATCTATCCCATTGAGGGCGTGATCGTGACAAGAACAACATAGAAAATTATATTTTTTTCAAGACTTTTTTTAGTTCTTTATTCAAATCTCGGGCCCTAATTGACCGATTTGGACGATTTCAAACAGCAAACTTCTCAGGATGTTAATGAAGCATTTTTTATGTCAACGAGCACCCTAGCTGCCAGATTGATGCCGTCATCGTGATTTCCACAGACGGACAGACGGACATCGCTACATCAACTCCGGTTGTTATAAGGATCACAAATATATATATTTTATGGGGTCCAAAATTTTTTTATAATTATTACAAACGGAATGACAAACTTATATATACCCTCTGCACACTCGAGTGGAGGGTATAATAAAATAGACAAACACAATCTATTTGCTGTTTTTTCTCTCTTTTCCCAATGGTGTACAGTAGGGTATTTCACCAAAACGTTTTTATACCCTACTAACAAATTCCAGTGCAATTTCTAGGCAATTTTATTTTTCAACTTAGCCAGTTCTCAAACCAACACTTTTTTGGTTTATTATTATTGTGAATGAAGATAAGAATCTCATTAACAAATTTAATTAACACACACATAGCATATGTATAATTTTATGTATGTGTTAGTAGCAATTTTAAATGCAATTTACTTAAAATAAACGAAAAAATTTAAAAATCTGTAAATCTGGTGAACAGATAAAAAGAAATACCTTTCAAATAATATACGTTTGGTCAAAATCGGGTTAAAACGGTAGAACAAAACATCGGTAACAAAAAATCACCTAGCCTATTAATATTATAGATAATTGTTCAAACCAGTAAGAGCCAATTGTAAGTTTGTAATCGTGTCCGCTGAATATGTATCCGAAAATAGAATTGACGTATCATCTGCAAATATTGATGTAACGCAATTAGAATATATGAAAATCAAAGGATATTATATAAAATTGGAGAAAGGCATGAGCCTTGAGGACAGCTGGCAGAAATGCTAATTTGTTGTGAATACGTTGTACCTAGGCCTATTAATATTATAGATACCACTATGTGATCAGGGTGATGTGTGTAATAACTACCAAAAATATTTGACCTAGATCAATCTTTTATTATACCGATCAGAAATTGATTCAGAGTCGATTTAGCGATCTCCGTCCGTCCTTCTGTCTGTCTTTCCGTCCATCTGTCTGTCCATGTAAACTTTGTAATCAAACTACAGGTCGCAAATGTTAATAATTTTGATGATATTTTGGGTATAAGCTTTTATCGGCCATTGGAGGAACGCTATTGAAATTGGTTCATGTTCAGACCTAGTCCCCATACAGAGATCGACTTAAAATGCCATAATATCCAAATTATCATATTTTTGTATGTTTATTATATCCATTTATCAGTAGTACAGAAATAAACCCTATAGGACAATACTTAATCATAGCCCCCATATAAAACTGATTCCCGATCTTCACCTAAATATATCAAAAAACAATAATATTGTACAGATTTTTCTCAAATTTGGTTTGTATAAGTTTTTTTGCAAAAAATAAATGACCTCACCAAATATGATCAGGATCGGTCCATTTTTCGACCTGGGCCTCATATAAATATAGCATCCGATATGAATTTTTTCATATCCGAAGGTATCGTGTAGTCGGTCTAAACCTTCTATAATTTTCTTACTTGTTTTTTGTTTCTTTTTGCAACTCCTAAAGCGGAATATGAATTCTTAAAGCCCAAAAGATTTTTGAGATTTTTTTCTAGAATTTTGGAGATTGGTACGGGGTCGCTAAAATCGAATTTGTTCAAAAAATGTAGTTATGCACTATAATTTTTTTGCTCTTGTGATTTATTTTCACAAAATCAGAAGAGTACTAACCTACTAAGCAAAATTATTCACAATAAAAATTATTAGTTTAGAAGAAACTTTGATGACCTCAAATTATAAATTCCATTTTTCCCGAGATACAAACCTTAATTACTCAAGAAATATTCAATATTTCAAATCCATTGGATAGGCCTTCTAAATAACTAAATTCGACTATGCCGAATCTTTGCAATATTTTTAATAAATATAAACAAAATATTTGAAAAAGTAAACAATTGGATAAACCTGATACTAAATTATTACAACAAACACAATAAATTTTAGGAGGTGTCACCATATCTAGGCACAATGATGCCAGATTTGCACCATTTAAATCCCAGTGAGTTCAAAATATTAACAAACATAAATATCCGAAGTTTTTCAATGTAAATTGTTTATTTTGTGAATGAGCGTGATTTCAATAGACAGACAGACAGACATACGAACAGATGCAGAGACTAACATCACTATATCAACCCGAGTGATTATAAGGATCAATAATATATAATTCATGTGGCCGCAAATTCATTTTTAGATGTGTTGCAAACGGAATGACAAACTGATACACATTAGGGATATAACTTTTTTTTTGCATTACTAGTACCCATAACTACGTTATAGCCCATTATGTTTTGACCATAAAAATCATATTCCGAGGTCATTTGCGCAAAAAAAGTTCCCGCCGCCAAGCTAATTTCTAAAAGTCCTCAAGAAGAAAAAAAATATTTAATTTTTTTTTAAATTAATTTTCTTCATTTATTCTAAGTACATAAATTAAAATTGAACAAACATTTACACTTTTACATAACTATTTGTTATATGAAATTAACTTCAAATTTAATGTGCGTGAAGATTTACATAGCGGATAAATATCCTGTACCGTTTTGATTGCTCTTTCAGCACATATGTTGCTTCGTTGCTGCCCCGTTATCGCTGATGGTTCCTGAACCCAATGTCTAAAAAAAACATTAACGAGCGCTCTTATATGTTATTAATAAAGATTTTTTTAGAGCCTCAAAATTATTTTCTTAAAAACAATGATCGGAAAACCAAACATCGTACCACGGACCACATACGAACTCACAAATGTTATATAATTTTTGGCGGTATTTTGGAATAAGTATAAAGGTCAATATTGCTAAAATGGCTCTCGAGTTCCATCGAGCATTGTGTATTGGTGGTATTGCTTTAAAGTTAATGTATGGAAATTTTTTTTTTTCTGATAGTATGTAAAAGATTGACCAAGTTCATATAAGTGCTGCATATCATCACGCCAATTTATGTGTTCAACTTTGATTCGTTCTTCATTCTGTTTGTAACTTTTCTTCGTAGTTATTTATCAATTCGTGAACAAAATCATAACAAATATTAGGCGAGGAAGGCTTTCCTTCCAAGCATTCGTCCATTATATGTCTTAATACAAGATCAAGAATATGATGCTGGCAGCCAATATATTGTGGTGGAACTAAACCCATTGATACACAATGATTCTGGAAAAGAGTTACAACTCCATTTTTTTTCCAGTGTTTATGCTGGTCGTATCGCAAACGATCATTTTTATTGAATTCCATAAATTGAATTTATTCAAAACTTCTTTAATACCATTAAATAAGGTTAAGGCTTTACCATTGTCCAAAACAAGTACGGCTAATTTTATTTATTTGCATTCATTTTTTATTATTCACCACAGCTTTATATTTACCGGCTTGGGATGGTGTTGATTTATTAACTCCTGATTCTGCTAGATGCTTACAAATTTTGGCAGCTTTTTTTGTGCTAACATGTACTTGAGTTAGTAGGTTAACAGCTGGATTTAAAGATTTCTTCACATTTTTTTCTCTTCCTGGAGGTGTGTAATTGTCATCATCACTAACTGAGTCATATTCTATACCAGATTCAAAATTAGAGTCACTACTGCTATTAAGCTCATAATCTATTTCGGTACTGGTTTTTTTCATGTCGCCATTACTATCACTAAATTCGTGATCGTTTATTTTGGACGTTATAGTAAACATTTTATTAAAATCGCGGCTTTTTGAATGTTTTAAAAATTTTTGATAGTTTTGTATCAATTTTTTTACTTTTCTTTTTATAGATCTTAATGCAAATGCTGGTACACGATTCTTGTTACACAAACTTATTAATTCTTTCGATATAATATCGTATCTTTTTGTTTTACACTTTTCTTCTTTAAGTAAGGCATTCTTTTTAACTCGGACAAAGATTTGTCAACACTTTTTATTATCGCAAACTTATTGTTTTTACTTTCAAGTGTTTTTAATGACTTAGTCCACGTTATGACATTTTTTTGAGTACTTAAAAAGCTATTTTTATTAGACATTTTATGAAGAGCGAAAAATAACACAAACGAAATCAAAAGCTTTTAAATAAAATATTAATTATATGAACTAATAACTATCATTAATTACAGGGCCTCCTTCAATTTGATTTTTATTAAAAAAATAATAATTTAAAATTTTGAAAAAAAAAAATTTTTTTTTAAATTTATTATGTATGATTTGCAGTCTTTATCTTTAGATCCCTGCATCCTAGAAACTACTTCAATTATCGACTTTAACAATAAACACTAATACTGTTACATTTTGCGCTCCTGGCGTATAAAAATTAAGCTATTTTGGTCTAAGTTTAATATATAATTCTAAATAATAAAAAGTGTAAACTACAAACTTCATCGCATTGGTGGCGGGAAATTTTTTTAACGTCAGCGAAAAAGTAATGACGTAGTTTATCATATTTTTGCATGGTCTATACAGCTATGATAGGTACCTTTTGAAATTCGCGAAAAATGTAAAAAAGTTATACCCCTAATACACATATGCACTGTGCACTGTGGCGTTTAGGGTATAAATAAATAAAACAAAATCATTTTTACTCTATGGGGGAACTGTAATGGGGTAGAAAATGAGATTTATACTAAAATATACAAATTTCATGATGGGATTTAAACAAAAGGGACATATCTAACGCATTAAATTTGACTCCCAAATTTTACCAAGGTCTCCAGTAATTAAGATTTGAACTTGGGAAATACAATATTACTGTGTAATATTGTGAAAAAAAATTTGCATCCCAAAAATATTTACATTCATGATCCTTACAACAAGCAGAGTTGATAGAGCGATGTCCGTCTGTCCGTCTGTGGAAATCAGGATAACGACCTCAACACATTAGTAGGGTCAGTCATTTTTAAGGCAAATGTTTCACTGACATTCTGAGCAGGCTGCTAGTTAAAATCTTCGAAATCGGTTCGATAGCTGCCGTGATTTCAATGAAAATGTAAAAAAAAATGTGCTTGTTATTCTACATTAAGTTATTTGTGTGTGGCAGCTGTAACTATTGTTATTCCTGTGGTCGTTGTATTTGTAGCATTTGCTTAATGAGTGTGTATGTTTCGTTATACTCCACGTGTCATATTAGTTAAGGCTGGTATTGCCACACTTTTTTACCGTTGCAATAAATCGCCAAGATGAGAGAAAAATAATAATAAAAATTTGAATTTTCTTAAAAAAGTGCTAAATTACTTATAAAAAATTAAATAACCATTTATTGTTTTAAAAAAATTAATTAGGTTTTCATTTTTTTCTTTTTTTTTTTGCAATACTTCATGTGTAAGCACTTTTTCTTTTAAGAACTCTAAATTTGAAGCTATTGAAAAATGCATATATTACAAGGTTTTATACCCTCCACACCACTGCAAAGAGGGTTTATATCAGTTTATCATCGAAAAATGTGTTTGCGACCCCATAAAGGCGACCCCACAAATAGGAAAAAATTCAAAATTCAAAACCGTTGTCTTGAGTTACAAAACATTTATTTTGATAGATATCCCCCTTGCAACCCACTAAGCAACCCAAAAGCTCTTAAAGGAGAAGACCTGAGCTTTCTTTTGAGCACAAAAAAGGGCCTTTTTTGAAAAAAAGGAAAAAAAAAAATTTTTTTTAATTTTTTTTCGAAAGATTGAAGAAATAGCTATCTAAACCATTTGGGACAAATTTTGCTAAGAACAATAGGTAAAAAGTTACATGGGTGAAAAAAAACACCTGCTTGGCCAAAATGTCAAATTTTACCCCCTCTAACTCAGAGAGTTATTGACCGATCTTGTTGAAAAATTGTGCCTAAACTATTATCCAATTGACTAACCTTGGTGCAAATTTCATCCCGATCGGAAGACATCGGTTTCAAAAGTTGGGTCATTTGACATGAAACACCCCATATATATTCTCTATCCTTATAACAACTCGTGCCGATATTGCAATGTCCGTCTGTCCGTCCGTCCGTCTGTCTGTTGAAGTCACCCTCATTCACAAAATAAACCACTCACTTGGGCTTTCTTAGGAAAATATGTTTGGCATTATTTCAAGCAGGTTCGTGTTTAAAATGGAGTAAATCTGGCATCACTGTTCCCAGATATGACCCAAAATATGGAGACACCGCTAAAAAAAATTAAAAAATTCTGTGTGTTTGTTGCAATAATTTAGTATTAAGTTTATCAATTTCTTAACTTTTTAAAATATTTTGTTCAAATTTGTTATAACCGAATTTGATACTCTTACTTGCTTCATCTGAAAACAATTAAAATTTTTCCAATTTAAAATTTCTAATATAGAGTTTATCAGTCTTACTTGTTACTTTTAAGGTTTTCAAATAGCCCCTTAAACTAATTATTATTACCATTATAATTTTTTTTTAGTAAGTTGGTACTCTTGGGAAGTGATTTATCTGATTTTATGAAAATAAATCAGCAGAGAAAGAAAGTTATGTTTCATAACCTCATTTTTTTTGGGAAAAAATTTGATTTCAGCGACCTTAAGAAATTTCAAAAAATTCTCAATAATCTGTTGGCCATATACAATTTATACTCGGCTTTAATAATTGCAAAATATTTTTACATTTGCGACGAGTAGTTTGCGTACAAGGTTTCCATAAACAAAGAGACAGACAAAAGGAGAGACAGCACATAATACTGAGTTCTTTTTCATTTGAATTACAAACATCTCCACAATCTAATAATACCCTGGCAACAAAGCCCTATATCATATATGACCAAGGATTTTTACACAAAAAAAACCACAATCAAGACTGACCTTTCAATATGAAAATAAATAGATCAAATAACTTGTTCGAGTTTAACTAATTTTCTATTTCAATATTACAACACCGAACAAAAACTAATAATAATACCGCACGTTCGTAGGACATCAAGAACACACAAATGAGGAAACTAATTGAAATTGTTATTACAACGTTAGTCAGAAAGCGCCATGACTTTACAAAAGCTAAACATACATACCAACAAATGAAAAGTCAAAGTGGTGATGATGACAACATTGTAGGAGGTGCGATGAGGATAATCTTAAATAACCTTAAAGCATGACTAGGCAGGGCTGAACAGGATCCACTTAAGAAAAGCAGGGTCTACACACGCTAAACACCATTAAGTGCATGTCTAGAACTTGTTATTAAATATTTAAAAATTAATGTAAAAAATATGAAATTGTTTGCTAAATAAAAGTTCATGAACTAATCAGACAATGAGTGACTGAGTGACACAGTAATAAAGAGGTTCAAGTAATTGTGTAAAATAAAAAATCAACATAGAGCATCGATTAAAAGTCTATAAATTTTAAAAACAGTTCGGAGAAATCTTTGAAATAGCAACAATCACGAAGTCAAAGAACACACAGTGCAACAGTCAGTATGGGGGGTGAGGATGTGCAAACTGATTAGGCACGAAAAATAAACGTCTTTAGCAACAAAACAGTAAATGTTGATATATGCCATGTCAGTGACCAATGCTAATGTTGCATCAACTATAAATTATTATTCGTACGAGAACTATTTTAGGAGAAAAATTCTTATTATTTTGTAACATAAGAGAGAATATACTTTTGAAATTGAAAAACAGGTAAGAAATTATAGTCGGTCTAGACCGACTATACGATACCCTACACCAAGGTTTAGACCCCTTATCTCTTCGGTCCAATTAACTGGATATAAAAAATAAGCATAAACCAAATTTGAGTGGGATTTTTATTAATTTTTTTGGCTGCAGATATGAAAAAGTTCATATCGGATGCTATATTTATATGGGGAGTAGATCGAAACATGGACCGATCCTGACCATATTTGGTAAAGTCAGTTTGAAAAAATATATGCGAAAAATATATGAGAAAAATCTGTGCAATATTTTCGTTTTTGATAGATTTAATTGAAGACCGGGAAGCAGCTCTATATGGGGCCTATGGCTATGAACTGTCCTATTGGGATTATTTTTGGACTACTGATTAATGGATATAATAAACACATAAAGACCCAATTTGACTGAGATCTATATGATAATTTGGATCTTATGGTAATTTATGTCGATTTCATAGGGGTCATTTCTATGGGGACATGGACCGATTTTCACCAGTTTCAATAGCGTTCATCCTATGGCCGGTAATAGCTTATATATAAAATTCCATCAAAATACATTCATATTTGCAACCTGTAGTTTGATAGGTTTACATGGACACACAGACGGACGTACATCGTTAAATCGACTCAGAAAGTGATTCTGAGTCGATCGGTATGTAAAAGATGGGTCTATTTCAAATATTTTTGGTAATTACAAACAGCAGCACAAAGTCATTATACCCAAACCACATATTGGAATAGGGTATAATGAAATTTAAAAACATGAAATTTGAAAACATATATTTTTTTATCGAAATTTAAAAAAAAAATTTAAATAAAAAAAAATAATAATAAAACAAGTAAGAGTGTTAAATTCGGCTGTGCCGAATTTTTGATGCCCTCCACCCAATAATTAGGTATGGCTACCACTTTGACACTGTTGCCGATACTGATAATTAAAATTTTAAAAAAGGAAATTTAAAATAATTTTATTTAACACAAAAAAGAAATATAATAAAACAGGTAAGAAACTAAAACTTTTAATTTTTAGTTTTTAATGTTTAATTTTTAATATTCAATTTTTAATTTTAAAGTTTTAATTTTTAATTTTTAATTTTAAATTTTTAATTTGTTATTTACAATTTTTAATTTTTAATCTTTAATTTTTAAATTTAAAATTTTCAATTTTCATTTTTAATTTTTCATATCCTATTTTCCATTTTTCAAATTCCATCTTTCATTTTTTATTTTCCATTTTCAATTTTCATTTTTAATTTTTCATATTTCATTTTCCATTTTTCATTTTTCTTTATTAATTCTTAATTTTCCAATTTTCATTTTCAATTTTCCATTTTCCATATCCCATTTTTCATTTTTCATTTTCAATTTTCATTTTTAATTTTTCATATTTCATTTTCCATTTTTCATTTTCCATTTTTAATATTTAATTTGTAATTTTTCATTTTCCATTTTTATTTTTAATTTTTATTTTTCATTTTTCAAATTTCATATTTTATTTTCCATTTTTATTTTTCATTTTCCATTTTCCATTTTTCATTTTTCAATTTCCATTTCTCATATGTTTTTTTTTTACATTTTTCAATTTTCAATTTTCATTTTTCATTTTCCATTTTCCGTTATTCATTTTTGAATTTTCAATTTTCATATTTCGTTTTCCGTTTTTTCATTTTTCATTTTTCAATTTTTAATTTTCCATTTTCAATTTTCATTTTTTACTTTTAATTTTTCATATTTCATTTTCTATTTTTCATTTTTTCTTTTTTAATTTTTCATTTTCCATTTTTATACCCTATACCACTATGTGGTTTGGGTATAATGACTTTGTGCTGCTGTTTGTAACAACCAAAAATATTTGACCCAGACCCATCTTTAATTATACCGATCGAATCAGAATCACTTTTTGAGTTGATTTAACAATGTCCGTCCGTCCGTCTGTGTGTCCATGTAAACTTTGCAATCAAACTGCAGGTCGCAAATATGAATATATTTTGATGAAATTTGACATATAAGCTTTTATCGGCCGTGGAATGAACGCTATTGAAATTGATGAGAATCGGTCCATGTTCAGACCTAGCCCCCATACAAATTACCCCTATGAAATCGACATAAATTGCCATAAGATCCAAATTGTCATATAGATCTTACTCAAATTGGGTTTGTATGCATTCATTACATCCATTAATGAGTAGTTCAAAAATGATCCCTTTGTCCCCATATAGAGCTGCTTCCCGATATTCACTTAAATCTATTAAAAAAAACAAAAATATTGCACTGATTCTTCTCAAATTTTGTTTGTATATGTTTTTTCAAAATACAAGAGACGTTACCAACCATGGATCGGTCCATTTTTGGACCTCGTCCCCATATAGATATAGCATCCGGTATGAACTTTTTCATATCTGCAGCCAAAAAAATTAATAAAAATCACACTCAAATTTGGTTTTTGCTTATTTTCTATGTCCAGTTAGTTGGGTCTAAGAGATAGGGTTTCTAAACGCATGGTATAGGGTATCGTATAGTCGGTCTAGGCCGACTATAATTTTCTTACTTGTTCATTTTCCATTTTTCATTTTCAATTTTTATTTTTCAAATTTCATATTTCATTTTCCATTTTTATTTTTCATTTTCCTTTTTTATTTTCCATTTTTAGTTTTTAATTTGTAATTCGTAATTTTTCATTTTCCATTTTTATTTTTCATTTTTCAAATTTCATATTTCATTTTCCATTTTTATTTTTCATTTTCCATTTTTCATTTTTCAATTTTCATTTTTCGTTTTCCGTTTTTTTCATTTTTCAATTTTCATTTTCCATTTTCCATTTTTCATTTTTCATTTTTCAATTTTTAATTTTCCATTTTCATTTTTTACTTTTAATTTTTCATATTTCATTTTCTATTTTTCATTTTTTCTTTTTTAATTTTTCATTTTCCATTTTTATACCCTATACCACTATGTGGTTTGGGTATAATGACTTTGTGCTGCTGTTTGTAACAACCAAAAATATTTGACCCAGACCCATCTTTAATTATACCGATCGAATCAGAATCACTTTTTGAGTTGATTTAACAATGTCCGTCCGTCCGTCTGTGTGTCCATGTAAACTTTGCAAACAAACTGCAGGTCGCAAATATGAATATATTTTGATGAAATTTGATATATAAGCTTTTATCGGCCGTGGAATGAACGCTATTGAAATTGATGAGAATCGGTCCATGTTCAGACCTAGCCCCCATACAAATTACCCCTATGAAATCGACATAAATTGCCATAAGATCCAAATTGTCATATAGATCTTACTCAAATTGGGTTTGTATGCATTCATTACATCCATTAATGAGTAGTTCAAAAATGATCCCTTTGTCCCCATATAGAGCTGCTTCCCGATATTCACTTAAATCTATTAAAAAAAACAAAAATATTGCACTGATTCTTCTCAAATTTTGTTTGTATATGTTTTTGCAAAATACAAGAGACGTTACCAACCATGGATCGGTCCATTTTTGGACCTCGTCCCCATATAGATATAGCATCCGGTATGAACTTTTTCATATCTGCAGCCAAAAAAATTAATAAAAATCACACTCAAATTTGGTTTTTGCTTATTTTCTATGTGAAGTTAGTTGGGTCTAAGAGATAGGGTTTCTAAACGCATGGTATAGGGTATCGTATAGTCGGTCTAGGCCGACTATAATTTTCTTACTTGTTCATTTTCCATTTTTCATTTTCAATTTTTATTTTTCAAATTTCATATTTCATTTTCCATTTTTATTTTTCATTTTCCTTTTTTATTTTCCATTTTTAGTTTTTAATTTGTAATTCGTAATTTTTCATTTTCCATTTTCCATTTTCCATTTTTATTTTTCATTTTTCAAATTTCATATTTCATTTTCCATTTTTATTTTTCATTTTCCATTTTTCATTTTTCAATTTTCATTTTTCGTTTTCCGTTTTTTTCATTTTTCAATTTTCATTTTCCATTTTCCATTTTTCATTTTTGAATTTTCAATTTTCATTTTTCGTTTTCCGTTATTTCATTTTTCATTTTTCAATTTTCAATTTTCAATTTTCAATTTTCAATTTTCAATTTTCAATTTTCAATTTTCAATTTTCAATTTTCAATTTTCAATTTTCAATTTTCAATTTTCAATTTTCATTTTTCATTTTTCATTTTCTATTTTCCGTTTTTCATTTTTAGTTTTTCATTTTTCTTTTTCCATTTTTCAGTTTTCAATTTTCAATTTTCAATTTTCAATTTTCAATTTTCAATTTTCAATTTTCAATTTTCAATTTTCAATTTTCAATTTTCAATTTTCAATTTTCAATTTTCATTTTCCATTTTCCATTTTCCATTTTCCATTTTTCATTTTTCATTTTTCATTTTTCATTTTTCATTTTCCATTTTACATTTTTCATTTTTCATTTTTCATTTTTAATTTTTCATTTCCTATTTTCCATTTTTCATTTTACGTTTTTAATTTTTCATTTTCCATTTTTCATTTTCATTTTCATTTTTTATTCTTATTTTTCATTTTTCATTTTTCGTTTTCCGTTTTTTCATTTTTCAATTTTCAATTTTCATTTTTAATTTTTCATATATCATTTTCCATTTTTCATTTTTCTTTTTTAATTCTTCATTTTCCAATTTTCATTTTAATTTTTCATTTTCCATTTTTCATTTTCAATTTTCATTTTTAATTTTTCATATTTCATTTTCCATTTTTCATTTTCCATTTTTAATTTTTAATTTGTAATTTTTAATTTGTAATTTGTAATTTTTCATTTTCCATTTTCCATTTTTATTTTCAATTTTCATTTTTCATTTTTCAAATTTCATATTTCATTTTCCATTTTTATTTTTCATTTCCCATTTTTCATTTTTCATTTTTCAATTTCCATTTTTCATTTTTCGTTTTTTCATTTTCATTTTCAATTTTCATTTTTCATTTTTCATTTTTCATTTTTCATTTTTCATTTTTATTTTCCATTTTCCATTTTTCATTTTCCATTTTTCATTTTTGAATTTTCAGTTTTCATTTTTCGTTTTCCGTTTTTTCATTTTTCAATTTTCCATTTTCAATTTTCATTTTTAACTTTTAATTTTTCATATTTCATTTTCCATTTTTCATTTTTCTTTTTTAATTCTTCATTTTCCATTTTTCATTTTCATTTTCATTTTTCATTTTTCATTTTTCATTTTTCATTTTTCATTTTTCATTTTTCATTTTTCATTTTTCATTTTTCATTTTTCATTTTTCATTTTTCATTTTTCATTTTTCATTTTTCATTTTTCATTTTTCATTTTTCATTTCTCATTTTTCATTTTTCATTTTTCATTTTGCATTTTCCATTTTCCATTTTTCTTTTTTCATTTTTCATTTTCAATTTTCATTTATCATTTTTCAAGTTTCATATTTCATTCTCCATTTTTATTTTTAATTTTCCATTTACCATTTTCCATTTTTAATTTGTAATTTGTAATTTTTCATTTTCCACTTTTATTTTAAATTTTTCATTTTTCATTTTTCAAATTTCATATTTCATATTTCATATTTCATATTTCATATTTCATTTTCCATTTTTATTTTTCATTTTCCATTTTTAATTTTTCGTTTTCCGTTTTTTTCATTTTTCAATTTTCAATTTTCATTTTTCTTTTTCCATTTTTCATTTTTGAATTTTCATTTTTCATTTTTCATTTTCCGTTTTTTCACTTTTCAATTTTCATTTTTCATTTTCCATTTTCCGTTTTTCATTTTTAATTTTTTGTTTCTCATTTTTAATTTTTCATTTTTCCTTTTCCATTTTTCATTTTCCATTTTTCATTTTTCAGTTTTCAATATTCAATTTTCATTTTCCATTTTCATTTTTCATTTTCCATTTTCCATTTTACATTTTACATTTAACATTTAACATTTTTCATTTTTCATTTTTAATTTTTAATTTTTAATTTTTAATTTTTCATTTTCCATTTTTCATTTATCGTTTATCATTTTCCATTTTCCAATTTTCGTTTTTCATTTTTCATTTTCCATTTTTCATTTTCGATTTTTCATTTTTCATTTTCCATTTTCCATTTTCCTTTTTCCATTTTTAATTTTTTATTTTTAATTTTCCATTTTCCATTTTTCATTTTTAGTTTTTTATTTTTAATATTTAGGCCAATGTGACACGTGTAGTATAAATATACACACAACTGTAAAGAATTACAACATATATGTACAACATATTTTAAGAAAAACAACAAACACACTGAAAAATTGTATTTTTTCAAAGTTTCATTCATAACTCAAGACCCCTTTGACCGATTTTGACGACTTTAAATAGCAACTCCTATAAAAACGAACGGTCTAGCTTAGATATTGCCGGCGTGATCGTGATTTCCACAGACAGACGGACAGACGGTCAAGAAAATATATTATTTTGGGGTCTCCGGAATTTACTTCGATGCGTTACAAACGGAATGGCAAACCTATATATACCCTCTGGCACTGAGGTGTGGAGGGTATAAAAAGGATCGCATCTAAATGTAACTAGATTCGAAAGGATGGAAGTTTCCAGAGCCGCTCAACTGCTGAGTCACAGCATGACTGCAGCAATTAAAACTAAATTGGATGCTGAATTCTTCATCGAACCTTTATTGGCGGCGAAAGTACAGGAGACGCTATTCTTTATCCAGCAATTCAATAAAATCTGGAATAAATGCGAGAATACGGACTATATTCCGGGAAATACTGAATATCTACAGTCGTTTAGAATTGCCGGATAAAAGAGAAACAAATATATTAATGGCTTCATTCTTAAATTAAGGTATTTCCTTGATTTCAGTCAACATATGTTTATAAAATATGAAGAAATCAATGAAAATAATATATTTCGAATTGCGAAGACGACGAGGACATCATGCTGGAATGGACAGCAGCAAATAAAGAGTCTAATTATTTATCTGATCAACAGTCAATATTAAGAAACAATCTTAAAATTGAAATATTAACGGATGAATAGGACAGTGGCAATGATAGCGTTGATATTAATCCTTCGGGTTGTTAATTGAAGATTTTAAGCAAAAAATTAGAGTTTAGCTTAGTTATTGAGTGTGATCGTGATTTCCACAGACAGACGGGCAGCCCGTTATGGCTAAATGAACTTCCCTTGTTATAAGGATCAAGAAAGTATATGTTTTTGGGGTCTCTGCAATTTATTTCGATGTGTTACAAACGGAATAAAAAACCAATACATGCGCTCTGCACAGTAGTGTGGATGGTATGAAAATACTGATGCATGTTTAATTTAACTAGCAGATTCCAGCCCTCGAAATTCGAGTGCAAATTCTAGTAAATTTTAATTTTTCATTATATAAAGACCCTAAAAGTATGATAATCAATTAAAGCCAATTCACAAATCAACACAAAAAACAAACTCATTGTTATTACAAACACATTAACAAATTTATTAAACACACACATAACATTGTATAATTTTATGTATGTGTTAATAACAACTTTAAATGCAATTTACACAAAATAAAGGAAAAAATTTAAAAATCTGTAAATCTGCAAAACGGCTAAAAAGAAATACCTTTCAAATAATATACGTTTGATCAAAATTGGGATCAAACGGTGGAACAAAACATCAGTCACAAGAAATCGCCTAGCCTATTAATATTATAGATATAAAAAATATCACCCATACGTATAAATTTTTTTCTACTCTTCTAATAAGTAATAACACAAGGAAACAAAATTGAACTTTTTTGGTGTTGACTGGAACTTTATTGCAATTTTTTACAAGGTAATAATCGTATTTTTGACTTTTGAAAAAAAATTCTTTTTTTCAAAACTTCAACGTTATCTCTGAAACTACTGGGCAAATTTAAAACGAATGTAAGCACGGTTAAAGATAATATTCTTGACGAGTTTTGGATTTTTTTAACTGAATAGGTTAACCGTTTTCAAGTTATTCCAAAATATGTAGTGGAAGTGCCTTAATGCGAAAAGTCGAGCTGAAGAAAACCAAGTGCAGATTTGGATTCAGCATCACAGAACAAAATTGAAATCGATTTGATTCCGTATTGCCAAATCGATCGATTTCGTTTTAGCTTCTTCAGAAATTTGTCGCTTTCATTAAATCGAAAAAAAATTAAAAAGTTATTTTTGTGTATTAAATATGGCAACGTAACGAAAAATACACAGCTGATTGTTGGAAAGAAATAGAATATAAAGCGAAATTTTAAGATTGTGTTGTGTTAAATAAATAAAATAAATAAATAAAAAATTTAAAAATGCCCGGCATAATTAACGACGTCAATTAAGGTATGCATCAGATCCTTTATCATGTCCAAGTGAAATGTAAGTTACATGTATATGTACATTTACTTGCAAACAAAAATCATTCATGTACCTCTTTTAGCTTTATTATGTATTATCGTCTGAACAAGGATGCGTTTGTGATGGTTTTGGAAAAAATTTCCCCACACCTTAAAAAATCAACAATTCCGGCTATTCTGCAATTGGCAACTACACTACGGTTTGTAGGTACCGGTTCATTCCAAGGCGTTATAGGATATGAGATGATGTATCAAAACTTTTGCCATCTAAGCCACCAACGCATTTATGAAAGCCGCAAATTCTTCCAATCGATTCCTCGACATCACTTAAAATATATTGGTTGAACCGACCTCCACCAGTTTTTTTGAGTTTCTTTTTTGTTGTGGCTCATTTTTTTTTCTCACATGGCACTTCCAATCTGCCCAGGATTTTTTCCAACCATTAACATCTTTAGATGGTGGGCCAAAACAATTTAATTTTCCTGTCAGGTCTTCTCAATGACTCTCCACAACAGCCCGATCTCCCTTCACAAACCCCCTAGCTATATCCTGATGGCACTCCATATATTCAAGGAAAATTTTCTCTTGTGCCGAACTGCGATGTTTTTCCCTTTAATAATAGAAAAAAATTAAAAAATTTTAAATATAAAGTTTCTAATACATGTTTCCTCAGTAGTTTTTCTTTTTCGTTTGTTTTGCTTCGCCATTTTGCTGTCAGCGTTGTATTTTGTTAGAAAAAACAAATATTTTGCACTAAACAAAAAGTGGTTTGTATGAAATAAAAAGGTGGCAATAATAAGTTTACGACGTTTTGTATTTTTCGTCATCTAAAAATCATTTTCTTTTAAATTGGTAATAAAATTTATTTTAAAGATTGAAATGTCTAAATTTTGCTAAAATAAATAAATCAATAGTATTTTTTTTTATTAATTTCATGTTGTTCTGCATAGTTTTTTTCTACCTATGCTACTTAAAATATCAATTCCACTTAAGAAATGAAAAGTGGTTTCATATCGATAACATTTGTCGGTTTACGTTTTCTGAAGAAGCCAAATACGGTTTCAAATCCACTTTCGATCGGAATTTGTTTCTGTGAGATGCCTGATTGACTAGCTTTTATTTGTTTATAGTTTTGTTTATAAAATCGTATGACTATGTAGAACAGTGTTCGACGTGTCTTGCCTGCTGTCTAAAACTTGTCTGGTTGTTTTTTTCCTTTTTTCTTCTAACTTATTTTTTTGAAGCAACACATGAAAAACAACCATTAGCGATTCCAGAAAAATCGTATTTTTTTATTTTTATATCTGTTACTTCGTTGCACAATAGCCTAGTTTTATTTTGGCATCCGGTAACCGCTACAGTGTATTAAACATTTTAATTTTTCTTTAAAATCCTCTTTTATTGATAAATTTGAAAAGTATAGCTGATAGAAAAAATCTGACTTAATATCTGAAATCAGTGGTCTAAAAACAATTACTATAACACACTTATTACATAAATAGAACAGCAGTAAACACACATATTAAAAAATTTTATTTTTGTATGGAAATCGCGATTTTTATCAAGTTTTATCAGTAAATTGTGAACAAAATCAAAAGTTGTGTACCGATTATAACGAAATAAAGCTCATATCATTCGAAATATGTTTAACTAAATGTTTTTAGACCAAAACTGTGATTTTTGTTGCATATTTACTAATTATTAATTTTTAAAAAACAAAAAAAAAATTTTTTTTAATTGTTCTTTTTTTCAATACTTGAACGATACCTCTGAAACTACTGAGCAAATTTAAAACCAATGTAAGCACGGCTTAAAGATAATATTGTTGATGAGTTTTGAATTTTTTTAAACAGAATATGATGAACCGTTTTCAAGTTATTCCAACATATGTATGGAGCGAAAAATCGAGATGATAGAAAAAAAACCAAGAGCGGATTTGGATTCAGCGTCCAAAATACGCCCTGAATATGTTATGTTATTAAAAAATTAGAATTCATTAGATAAAATTAGTTCAACTTGATTTGAGTTATAGCTGAAACACTAAGCTAACAAACATCAAGATAAGGAAAAAATACAAGGTGTCATAAAAAAAAGTTTGGCCTGAAAACGCGAAACTCGTTGGAGGTTTTACTAGTATATACTGACTTGGTATTTCTCATCCACCCCCCCCCCCCCCACCCCAGAATAGCTGTTGCACTGTGCAATTTTTTGATTTTTGAAGATACTCAAGAATTCTTCGCTTCTGCATGCAAATATGAAAAGCTACCTACTGACTTGAAGTAACGTAATTTTCGTGTAGTCTTTTAATGTGTTTGAATGTGATTTTTGGAGGCCTTTTCCAAATAGTTTAGCTTATGGCCAGTTATCGTTATATCCAGTACTATTTTTCTGACGGAATGCACCGAAACAATGTTCCGGAAGCTCTTTTCAGAAAATACTAAAACCGGGGCCTATTTTTCTATTTTTAATGTATTAAAAATTAAAATAAATTACCGATGACATATTTTTTAATATTCACTTTCAAAAATTATAAAGTTAAAATCATAGAAAACTTCCAAGAAATAACTCAATCGAGTAGGCTGTTGTTTATATGCATATGTTTGATATATGTATATATATGGGGGATTTCATGTCAAGTGCACCAACTTTTGAAACCGATGTCTTCCGATCGGGATGAAATTTGCACCAAGGTTAGTCCTATTGGATAGTAGTTTAGACACAATTTTTTAACAAGATCGGTCCAGATCTCTCTGAGTTAGAGGGGATCAAAATTTGACATTTTGGCCAAACAGGTGTTTTTTCTCATCCATGTAACTTATTACCTATTGTTCTTAGAAAATTTTCTTCCAAACAGTTTAGATAGCTATTTCTTCAATATTTCGGAAAAAAATACTTTAAAAAAAAAAAAAATTTTAGACTTTCTTTTTGCTAAATTAAAGCATTTTTTGCCTTTTTTTCAAAAAGTGCATTTTTTTTTTTTTTCATAACAAAGCTTAGGATTTTTCCTTTAATAGCTTTTTGGTCGCTTAGTGGGATGGGAGTGGGATATCTATCAAAATAAATGTTTTGTAACTCAAGACAACGGTTTTTCAATTTTTCACAAATGCACTATTTTGAATTTTTTCCTATTTGTGTGTAAAACCTTACAAATAAAACTTATACTGAGAAACTAGACAAATTAACCTTTCCGAAGGTATATAACATAACTAACTAAAATTTTATACCCTCGATACTGTAATACCCAGAATATGTTAACCTCAGGAAAAAAAATCGCTTTTTTCTATAGAAATGTTGAAAAATTATTATTTTTTTATTTATTTTTAATAATAGTTAAATTAATGTATAATAATAATAATATTAAAAATAAAAAGATTAATAATTTATTAAAACTTAATCTTAATTGCATTAGATCCATTTATATCATAACTATTTTTATACTTAATTTATTGTAGCTGATGAAGTATTTAAGTCTTGTACATTTTTAAATACCCAGTCTTTCATCCAGCTTTTTGGCTTTCTTGGCGTTACTAGGTTCAGCTGTTGATTTCGCTGCTGGTTTATTTGTTGCCTTTGGAAAGAAATCGCATTGAATAGAGGAAGAAAACTTTTTCAACTTGAGTCTTCCATCGACAAGCGGTATAAAAGCATGGTATTCAGCGGTGCCATCGAAAATTTACCGCAGCATCGAATCTGCTCTCTTAGTTTCTTTACAATAACTCTTTGCCCAATGGAATAAAGCAGTCGCATCTAAGATGCGATCTAGATGAGAGCACTGGAGGCTATACTTCGCTGCATTTCTTTTAAGGTTTGCTCCAATACCATCACATGCTCCTTTACCATGAGCAGTAGGAAACGTAGTATACCTTCTTTACTGTAAATTTATATTTTAGAAATTTTAGTATTCTCTTCTGGTACTCATAAACTGCAACGGTATTATGTTTTAAATCGTCAGATATGATTGCCATACTTTTGTGTTCCAGTTTTTCATCTTCCATGTAGTAAGTAACTACTGGGAATATAGTTGCTTGGTCGTTATTGAAGTGGAATGCTTGTATGGCATCCTGAAGATCATATTTATAGTTTTCTGCGAAATCATATGAAATAACGAATTCACCAGACTTCAAATGTATCTTCAAATCCTCTAAGAATGACCATTGCTCTTTGACTAAAAAGTCATGGTTTCTCAAGTTTAGCAATACTGTACACATTTCTTCCACAAAATCATCCACATTTAAAATGATTGTTTTCAATGTGCATCTGTCAGTCTGAATCCAAGAATCAAATTTGACCTCCTCTATATATTCTCGATCTAAAGAGTTGATTAAATTTTCTTTGATGAATGTGGTTTTCGGGCAATTGGTACATTCACCTAAGTGGCAAGAAGTTGTTGCATTAGGACACATAGTCAATTTAAGGCAATCGCGGTAATCGTGTAAATCATCTGCCGAATCATCTGTTTAATACTTTAAGTTGATTTCCTTCAACATCAGTTTAACATTTTCATGGTAAATGCAAACGCATACTGTGTGAGTTCCGCTGCTTTCTGACAAAACGCAATGTTTTGGCCTCATTTGGGTTAATTTCGTGAAGCCAATTCTAACATCCTCGTGTTCAGATTGAAATGTTGCAAATAACTCTTTCAGGTTACAGATAACCATTCTCTTCTGTTATGTTATGAAGGTATTTTACATACCTTCGGAAAGTTTAGTTTGTCTAGTTTCTCAGTATAAGTTTTATTTGTAAGGTTTTAGACACAAATCGGAAAAAATTCAAAATAGTGCATTTGTGAAAAATTGAAAAACCGTTGTCTTGAATTACAAAACATTTATTTTGATAGATATCCCACTCCCATCCCACTAAGCGACCAAAAAGCTCTTAAAGGAAAAATTCTAAGCTTTCTTATGAAAAAGAAAAAAAAAATATCCCTTTTTTGAAAAAAAAGGCAAAAAATGCTTTAATTTAGCAAAAAAAAGTCTACAATTTTTTTTTTTTTTTTAAAGTATTTTTTTCCGAAATATTGAAGAAATAGCTATCTAATAAACTCTTTGGGAGAAAATTTTCTAAGAACAATAGGTAATAAGTTACATGGATGAGAAAAAAACACCTGTTTGGCCAAAATGTCAAATTTTGATCCCCTCTAACTCAGAGAGATCTGGACCGATCTTGTTGAAAAATTGTGTCTAAACTATTATCCAATAGGACTAACCTTGGTGCAAATTTCATTCCGATCGGAAGACATCGGTTTCAAAAGTTGGTGCACTTGACATGAAATCCCCCATATATATTGGATATATATTGGTTCCTTTAGTTGCTATAAGGAGCATAAGGTCTCAACAAAGTTTCGCCATTCGATTCTACATGGTGCAAGGTTTTTTATTTCATTCCATATTTTTCCTACTCTCGAAGCTTCCAATTCTAATTGTCTACACCAGGTGTGTGCTGGCCGTCTTCTCCTTCTACAGCCTTCTGGGTTCCAGTTTATAGCATTACGGGTGACATCGTCTGGAAGTTTTCGCAATACATGACCAATCCAGCGCCATTTCCTTCTCAACATTTCGATTTGTATTTGACTCTGATGAGTGCGTTCCCAGAGTTGTGTGTTCGATATCCTGTTGGGCCAGAAAATTCTTAATATTCTTCTCAGGCATTTGTTGACGAAGACTCACAGGGTGTTCATATCTTTGCTAGCCATGTTCCACGCTTCGCACCCATAGAGCAGAACAGATTTCACATATGAATTGAAGATGTTGATTTTTATGTGGGTGGAGATGGCTGTTGACTTCCACACTGTGCCTAGTTGGCCGGGTGCTCGTCGGATCACCAGAGGATCCTCCGGTCGTTGTTGTGATTCTACCAAAGTAGCGAAAGATTTGGATGTTTTGGATGGAAAATGGCCTTTTGCATGTAGAATTTATTCTCATGACCTTCGTCTTAGGAATATTTATTCTGAGGCCTGCCTTTGCAGCTTCTGTGTCTACCGTTTTGAGGCTTTCCAACATATCAAAATGACTATGTGTTATAAGGCATATGTCGCCGGCATAGTCAAGATCGGCCAAACGTTCGCCTAGTCCCCACGTTATGCCTCTGTTATTGGCTGTTGAATTTCTCATAACGATGTCCAGCACAACGTTAAAAAGTTAAGGTGATAATATGCAGCCCACTTTAACAGAAACTTTGTCGCTTATTGAATTTTGGTGCAGTATACGACAATTTGCGTTTCTGTACAACTCCTGGATAATATCTATTATTTTCCTAGGAACGCCTTTACAGGTCAGCGCTTTCCAAATGGCATCGTGTGAAAGTGTATCAAAAGCTTTTTCGATATCGATAAAGCCCAGGTAATGGGGCGATCTCCATTCGACTGACTGCTCAATTAGAATACGGAGGCTGTTTATATGATCTAAGCAAGACTTGTGAGATCTGAAACCCGCCTGTTCAAAACGAAACTCTTTGTCAAGGGTGTCAAAAAGTCTTCTATTGATAATGTTAGCAATTATCTTGTTTATCATGCTTAGGAGTGTGATTCCTCTCCAGTTTCTGCACTCTGTGAGGAGGAAGGCACTTGTTTGGGGGTCTGCTTTAAACAGCTCAGGATTGATGTTGTCAGGTCCTGGAGCCTTGTGGTTTTTAGGGCGTGTATAGCATTAACTATTTCTGCTATTGTAGGGGTGGTTACTAGTATATCGGTCCTCTCGGTATGGGTAGTGCAATTGCATATTGGATGGGGTATGTACATGTCCACTGATAGCATGTTGGCATAATGGTGTGAAGCTGTGCATTTTTTGAGGTGATGGGATCGCCGTTGTTGTTTCGTGACGGTTTTGACGAAGTGAAGTTTTTATTAGCAAGTTTTTTGATTGTTCTATATAAGTCGCGTGTTCTGCCTGACGCGGCGCAGTTTGTGCTTCTGTGGCAAGGTTTTCCGCCCATTTACGTTTGTCTCTGCACGCGCTGTGCTTAACTTCTCTGTCAATAGAACTATAGATGGCCTGGAGTCTGAATTTTTCCGAGCAAGTTCTGGTGTCATTCATTTCAGACTTAGTTTCTTTTCTCATGGCTACGAGTTTCCACGTTGCATCGGCTACCCACGCCTTTATTTCGGGGATTTTATATCCAATATGATTTGCTGCAACATCACATATGACGTCCCTCACATTTACAAATTCATCAGTAAGAGTTTGGTTGGTTTCTGCTGAGCTTCTCAAGGCCTGAGTGTAGGTAGTTTTGACGTTGGGGTCATTAAGCTTCTGGACATCAAAATTTGTGTGAGCTTGAATTTCCTTCTTCACAGCCGCCACTCTTAGTCTGATAGTGCCCACAAGGAGGTGGTGGTCACTAGAACAATCAGCACCACGATTATTTCGCACATCTAATAGGGAGGCACGCCATGTCTTGCTAATTGCGATGTGGTCAATCTGGTTTTCTGTGCGATGGTCAGGTGATACCCACGCAACTTTGTGGACTATTCTGTGCTGAAAAATTGTACCACCTATCACCAGTTTGCTGTCCAAACCCAATTCTGTGAACAGCTCTCCATTTTCAGTCATTCTTCCTATGCCATAGACACCCATAGCTAGTTCTCGATTAGAGTTATCGTTGCCCACTTGAGCATTGAAATCGCCCATCACTAATAATATATCACCCCTGTGGACAGCTGAGGTTACGCTGGCTATAGAATTCTTCTTTAGTCTGTGTGTCAGAAGTTTCTGTGGGTGCGTAAAATTGCAAACATGTTATGTTACGAGCACGAGTTCGGAGTCGTGCTGTAATTATTCTGTCAGAATATGGGTGCCAGTCTATCAGCGCATTTCGCGCTTCCCTGCTCAGTAGTATTCCCACTCCACTAGACCGCTGGTGATCGGCGGGTTTGCCAGAGTATATCATGATAAAACCATCAGATGTTGAGAACTCTCCTGAATCCGGCCATCTGGTTTCACAAAGTCCTTAGTTCCAAGTTCCAAATCATGTCCGTTGTTTAAAGTTGAAGGTCGTCATCAGAGGGATCGGGTGTGTTTCATTTACATTGTTTGAGGTTTCGGTAATCATTTGGTTTAAGATGAGTAGCTGATTGAGCTTCTGCATCCGATCCTGGAACTGGGGCTGCCAGCATGGCCTCCAAGCGGGCTGTTGGTGGCAATTGGTTATTTAAAAGCACCAATATCTCGCCTTGACGTATCTCACCGAATATCATTGACACTCAGAACTTGTTAGGAGTCCGGCGCCACCCGGAAACCCTCTGAGACTCTCCAATCATTATCTGGCACTGTGCCAATCATAGGCTGGAGTTAGCAGTGGCTGATACATTGAAAGCTTTATCAGGAATACACAGGTTTAAATTACTTATTGATAAACTATAGGTTGTCTATCATGCATCTCCGAAGAATAGCAGGGAATTACATTAATGTGCAAAATTGTTAGAAATTCAACTTCTGAAAATTGGTGGAGTTTTGAGCACTGGATGGATGGCATCAAGTTTTCGCTCCGTTTCTGCTATGCGGGAAAATTTTTCTACATTGGCTCGACACTTTAAAGAAGCTGAAAATGATCCTACAAGAGATAAGAAAGATCATTGCATGTATCGGGGCATGCAAAGAAAGATTACATTAATCGAATTTATTTTGGACTTGGGATTGATGTGTGATGCTCTTCAGGAATTGCCTGAATTAAGTCTGGAGCTGCAAGATCGAAATATTAATTTTTACCAGGCAGATGTAAAGATGAAGTCGCTTGTTCAAATTTTCGAAGAAAGACGTATCGTGCCAGGAACATATTACAAACATGCAGTCATAGCCAGTAATAATTTAACCCTTAAGGGAATTGAGCTACACAAAAGTAATAATAAAAATTAACCTTTTAACGATCTAAATACATTTTACGGTGAACTGAAAAGATCTATCGAAAAACGACTTCTAAGTAATGATGACACTAAACTTATTAATTGTACTCGTATTATATATCCGAATAATTGACCAGAAAATGCGCCACTCACATTTGGGGAAGAAGAAATAAAGAAATGAAAGAGAATCAGTCCGTGGATTTCGAGACTATTTAAGTCACAAAATTTTACCGAATAATTTAATGTTATTAAAAAATGCTCTGAATACGATACCGATTTCTTCAAATCAATGCGAACGTGGCTTTTCTCAAATGAATCTCATTCTCTGAAGGAGCATCCCTTCTCACAAAGAATGTTTCATCGCTTCTTTTTTTGAGTATTGTTGGACCACCGCTTCGTCACTTTCAGTCTACTAAATATTTTGAATCAAGGATCGATTTTCATTTATTTTTTTTGATTATTTTTGTTTATAATATTTGAATAATAAAACTATTTTGAATAAAAAAAAACTGTGTACTTTATTATTATGCCCTTTTATTAAAAAAAAGTTAAGGTAAATATTTAGTAAAACATGCGTTCCGGAACCTATTTTTTAGAGAAGTAGCACTGGGTATAGCCAAAATATTTTGGGAAATATAATACAATATGTCTAGCTTATGAAGGTATAGGGAGTACATTTAATACATTTTTTTTGAGACACTCTAATATACTTGAAATTCTTAAAGGATTTCATCATAAAGCTTTAATAAAGAAAATTAATATAAAAAAAATTGATTTCACCTCAAACAAACCTTAAAAAAAGTTGAACAACCACAAATATTTATGTTACATATTCTGTAAATTAAAAAGAAAATTGGCAATTTCGGCATTCATCAGAATATATGTTTTTTTGCTCACAAACATTTACTTGTTCCTATAAAATTTTAAATTGAACACATTATTACGCAAAATAAATTTTGTGCAAATATCATTTATAATATAATGAATGTCACATCATTTATTCCACAATATGCCAGCCAGTTAGCCAGGCAGTCGGTAAAAAAAATTACCTCAATTTCTTTAAATGACTTTGTGCCTTCTTAAAGTGTTGTATACCGACTGGAATGGAATACTCAAACATCTTATAAACTACACTCAAAACAAATTTCTTTTTCGTGACTAACAAGTGAAGGGCTTTAATATGAAAATTTTAAAAGATCCATGTATATTTAGCCTCTCCAAAAAAGCTTTAGTTCATTTTGTAGCCATCAGTTTTAGTTGATTTCTTTGAGTGTGGAAATACACATAAGTGTAACATTTGATATGGTATTTTGGGATAAATTGCGGAAAAAAATGGTTAACAATTCATTGTTACACAACTATTTAACCTTTTTGCGTAAAGCATTTATTTTAAGGGTGTTGTAAGTTTTATTATACTCGTATAATCAAGTAAAAAACATTTTAGGTCACTGAACTTTCTACAATTGATTTGGCTTTCTGTATTTTTGCCTCTCTACACCGCTCTGTGCTATTAAAGTTTTTTATTAGTTAATGCTGATGTTTATTAATACGAAATGAATTTATTATACAGGATGATGACTGAATGAAGATTTAACGGAGATGATATCCTAGTGTATTTGATAGTCCTTCAAATAAATATGACATATACCTTAAGTCTATATAGGAAAGCGATGAGTGTCATCTTTTGATGTGTAAACATCAAGGTTCAGGAAATACACACATGAAACACACAATGTTCTGTTCAAAAGCAGCCAACACATATCTTTATTTTCATATCAATTATGTGCGTTTCTAAATTTTCTACGGTGCCCAACACAACCATGACTGTGCTCGTTTTAATATTTCGTTATTTACACGAACATTTTTGTATCACGTACTTTTTGTTTCAATCACACATAAACCACACATTTTTTAGTGTTGCTTTATTTGAAGTTCATGTTCTGGTACGTGTACTGAAAAACAAAAAAAAAGAACATGTACAATAAACAGGTTCGAGTTCAGTTATATTTTAAGTCGTGTTGTGGCTCGTGTACTAAGAAAAAACAGAACATGTACAATAAACAGGTTCGAGTTCAGTTATATTTTAAACACGACTTAAAATATAACTGAACTCGAACCTGTTTATTGTACATGTTCTGTTTTTTCTTAGTACACGAGCCACAACAAATTGCTTTATTAAGAAAAGCCACTTTTTAATTATATTTAAAGTCAGTTTGATATAATAAAGTTTATTCAATAAAAGTTAAAAAAAAAAGAATAACATTTCTTAATTATTGACAAGAAAAATAAATTAAATGTAAGAGCATAAGAAGGGTTGTGATGACAAGTATGTTAGAATTCAGTTATTTAATTCACAAAAACGCACTTTTTTAGGAAAAGGATTTTTTAAGGAAGGATACTATTTTAAGATGTACTCATTTAGCAAACTATACTGTTAAAGAAAATGACATTCTCAAAGTTTTTTTAATAAAATTCTCTTTTTTAGAAGATGTACTTTTTAAAGAAAATATACTATTTTAAGAAACTTTACTTTTTAAGAAAACGTTTATTTAAAAAAAAAATTATTTTTAAAGCAAACTTACTTTCTAAAGGAAATTTACTTCTTTAAGAAGATGTACTTCCTTAAGAAAGGTACTTTTTAAAGAAAAATATAGTATTTTAAGAAAAGATATTTTAAAGTAGAGGTAATTTTTTAAGAAAATGTATTTTATTAAGAAAATTAAAATTTTTAAGAAAAGGTACTTTTTAAGAAAAGGTACTTTTTTAAGGAAATGAACATTTTCAAGAAAATTTCCTTTTTTAAGAAGACATACTTTTTTAAGAAAAATATACTTTTTTAAGAAAATATACTTTTTTAAGTAAGGTACTTTTTAAGAAAAGTTGTTTATTAAGAAAAGGTTCTATTTAAGAATATCTACTTTTTAAGAAAAATTACTTTTTAAGAAAAGGTATTTTTTCAGAGAAGGCACTATTTAAGAACAGTTACTTAGTTACTTAGTTAGTTTTAAGAAAAATATACTTTTTTAAGAAAATATAGTTTTTTAAGTAGAGGTACTTTTTTAAGAAAATTTACTTTTTAAGAAAATGTACTTTTTTAATAAAATTTACTTTTTCAAGAAAATTTCCTTTTTTAAGAAGACATACTTTTTTAAGAAAAATATACTCTTTTAAGATAATATACTCTTTTAAGCAGAGGTACTTTTTAAGAAAAGTTATTTATTAAGAAAAGGTACTTTTTACCTTTTCTTAAAAAGTACTTTTTCAGAGAAGGCACTATTTAAGAACAGTTACTTTTTAAGAAAAGTTACTTTTTAAGGAAAGGTCCTTTTTTAAGAATATATACTTTTTTCTAGAAAATTTCCTTTTTTAAGAAGACATACTTTTTTAAGAAAAATATACTTTTTAAGAAAATATAGTTTCTAGAGATACTTTTTTAAGAAAATGTACTTTTTAAGAAAAGGTACTTTTTTAAAAAATATACTTTTTTAAGAAGAATATACTTTTTAAGAAAATATAGTTTCTAGAGGTACTTTTTTAAGAAAATTTACTTTTTAAGAAAAGGCACTTTTTACGAAAAGATTATTTATGAAAAAAGGTACTTTTTAAAGAAAATTTACTTTTTTACGAAAATGTTTTTATTAAAAAATTTACTTTCTAAAGAAAATTTGCATTTTTAAGAAAATTTAATTTTTTTCAAGAAAATTTAATTTTTTTCAAGAAAATTTACTTTTTTAAGAAAATGTTTACTTTAAAAAAATTTAATTTATAAGGAAACTTAACGTTTTAAAGGAAGTTTACTTTAATTTAATAAAATTTTACTTTTTAAAGAATGTGTACTTTTTTCAAAAAAAATTGCTTTTTTAAGAAGAGGTACTTCTTTAAGAAAATGTATTGTACTAAGACAGTTTACTGTACTGTACGATACTGTTTATTAAAACGTATTTGTAACAAAAGGTACTTTTGAAGAAAAGGTACTTTTTTAAGAAAATGTTTATTAAAAAAAATTTACTGTGTAAAGAAAATTTCCTTTTTTTTTAGAAAATTTACTTTTACCAAAAAAAATTTTTTTTAAGAGGAGATACATACATATTTAAAAAAAACTGGCAGATTCCAGCACTCGAAATTCGACTGCAAATTCTAGGAAAATTTATTACTTCATTTAAAAAAGAGCCTGATGGTATGCTTCACAATTCAACTCATTTTAAATGAAGAAAATAAACTCAACACAATAACACAAACACATTAACAAATTTAATAAACACACACTTAGCATTGTATAATTTTATGTATGTGTTAGTAGCAACTTTAAACAATCATAACTCCAAAAAAATATTCCAGACGATGAAAATCTGTAAATCTGGGTAACGGCTAAAAAGAAATACCTTTCAAATGATAAATTTTTTGTCAAAATCGGGGTGAAACTGTTAAACTTACATCGGTCACATGAAATCGCCTTGCCTATTAATATTATAGAAATAACTGTTCAAGAAAATATACTTTTCTAAGAAAAGTTCGTTTTCCTTTTTAAAAAGTAAGAAAATTTGCCTTTAAGAATATGTACTTTTTAAGAAAAGGTTCTTTTAAGAAAATATAATTGTCAAGAAGCTATACTTTTTGAGGAAAGGTACTTTTTCAGAAAAGATATTTTTTAAGAAAAGGTACTTTTTAAGAAAATGTACTTTTTAAGAAAACTTATTTTTAAGAAAAGAAAATTTTCTTTTTTGTGAAAAGGTGCTGTTTTCAGAAAAGATATTTTTTTAAATGTCCCTTTTAAGAAAATTTAGTTTTTAAGAGAAGGTAGTTCTTCAAGAAAAGGTGCTTTTTTAAAGAAACTTTACTTTTTTAAGAAAATGTGCTTTTTAAGAAAATGTACTTTTTTATGAAAATTTCCTTTTTTAAGAAGAGATACATATTAAAAAAAATATACGTTTTTAAGAAAATGAATTTTTTTTAGAAAAGGTACTTTTTAAGAAAATTTACTTTTTAAGAAGAAGTACTTTCTAAGAAAATTTACTTTTTTAAGAAGTTTTTATTTTTTTTTTTTTTTTGGAAATGGTGCTAATTTTAGAAAATGACTCTTACAAAAATAAGGTTTTAAAGGAAGATACTTTTTTAAGTAGAGGAATTTTTTTAAGAAAAGGTGCTTTTGTAAGAAAACACACTTTTTAAGCATATTTACTTTTTAAAGAGAATTTACTTTTTTAGAAAATTTACTATTTCAAGAAAAGGTATTTAAAAAAATATTTTTCCAAAAAATCTTATTTTTTAAGAAAATTTACTTTTTTAAGAAAATGTACTGTTTTAAGAAGAGATAGTTTTTAAAGAAAATGTATTTTTAAACTATTTCTATTAACTCATACTCTCTGTCTGTCTGTCTGTCGTGGTTCAACCCCATTCCCCTTATCCAATTGATCTGAAACATGGCTTATAGTCTTATTGTGACTACATATTAAAATTGGGATAGTCACGCATGAAAAGTCATGAAAAAAGATTAACTTTGACATAGTCACGCACAATCATGCATAGTCACGCACAGTCACCGAGAGATTAAAAACTCACTTCACCTCATCCGATCGATCTGAAACTTTGTCCATAGACTTGTTGTGGCCAAAGATTAATTCTAAGATAGTCACACACAGTCACGCATCGTCAAGCACAGTCACGGAGTGATTTAAACCCCATTTCCCTTCATCCAATCACTCTGAAACTTGGTACGTAGACCGTCTGTGCGTATGTCCGTCTGTGTATCCATTTAAACCTTGCAGTCAAACTGGAAGTCGCAAATATGAATATATTTTGATGAAATTTAGTGTATGAACTTCTATCGGCCATAGGATGAACGCTATTGAAATTGGTTCATGTTCAAACCTAGGCCCCATACAAATGACCCCTATGAGATCGACTGAAATTGCCATAATATCCAAATTATCATATAGATCTTCCTCAAATAAAATTTGTGTATGTTTATTATATTCATTTATCATTTATCTAAAATTAAATTTTGTAGGAAAATTCTTAGTCATAGCCCCCATATGAAGCTGATTCCCGATTTTCTCCTAAATCTATCAAAAAACCAAAATATTGCACAGATTTTTCTTAAATTTTGTTTGTATATGTTTTTGTCAAAAATAAGTGACCTAGCCAAATATGGTCAGAATCGGTTGTTAAAAAATAAGGGGAGAAATGGAAAATAGAAAAAAAACCTCTTCGTGGTTACCTGTTGATTTATATGTAGAAATAGTGTGTAAAATTTCAAAAGAATCGGACGAGTAGATTTTGAGTTATGATGTTCACGGACTTCAAACATTTATTTGCGAGAAAATCTATTTAAAGTTTTTTAAAAACTGATTTATATACGATATACCGGTCATTTGAAACCCTGTATCTTCGTTAGTTTTGCCTTAACTTAATTGAAATTTTGAAACAACACTCTCGAAATGTTGTACATTCAGTAAAAGGAATGCAAAAAAAGGTTTTAAAACCTTACCCCCCTTAAATAAGTCCAAACTAAATGATTGTTGCAAAGAATTAAGGTCGGAAGTTTTCTCTTTAGATACATTTTTTTTTATCTACTTTATCATCACAATATTCACAAAGACTCTTTGTAATTCAAACATGTGATTTATTTTAAGATGTGGCTGAAGATGATCCAATGCAGATTATTAATAATAGAAAAGTAATTATGTGAGGAAACTTTTATGGAATTGAACTCCGCTGAATCCACCGAAAACGAAAGTAATGGGAATAGCAATGAGTTTTTTTTTTAAATTTAAATACTTCAACGTTTTGAATTTTTCATACAAATATAAATCGTTTCGTTACGTTTCATGAAATGAGCCGGCAATTATTTTTCTTTTTTCTTTTAAAGATTTGGATTTGTGTTTGTGTTTGTATTTTTTTTTTTTTTTTTTAACTTGGCCCTATATTTCAATCCCAATATTCTTTCCATTTTTTCAGTGTTTTATAATTAATGAATTTTTTTTTTTTTTTTTTTTATTTACTTAACTACTCATACGTACGTATTGGTTAAAAAACAAACTAAATTTTCTTTCATTTTATTTATCCTTGAATAGGTTTAAAATTATTTGTGCGAGAAACAAAAAACCTTGCACAGCTTTACATCTCTCATAAAATTTACTTATTTTTTTCAGCTCTTTTTAACCACGATTTTGTGGTATTAAGCACTTAAAATAACATTGCACAAAACAAAAGTACTAAATGGCTAATAACTTAAACGAGGATTGGTTATGGCTTTTTTATAATTTGACTCATTTTAAGAGTATACTAGTATACAAGGAAACACCTGAAAGCTTCTTTCGACAATTGAAAAATGTGTTTGAGCATCTTATTCGCCAATATCTACACCACCCATGGATATAGACGGCATTGATGACTCCATGGCCCATGGCATTAAAATCGACCCTGTTCACTCAACCCCACTCAGAGATAGTCAAAAGGTCTTGCTTGATTATGTTATTCATATATTGCCTCATAGCCCCAATCTCCCTTAGGCTTGGCCTTTGATCGTATGAACTGGAATGACAAATATTGCTGTCGTCTGCACAGGCTCATATTTTTCAAAAAATGTTCACTAAATATTGCTGATGCAGATGATATGAAATTATTTGCCAGAATATCAAATGTGGTTGATTCCATAAAATTGTAAAACGATTTAATCAAATTATTAAACTGGTGTAGTGAAAAATCAGCTTACAGTTAATGTTTACAAGTGTTGTGTTGTTACTTGCACTCGCTGTTCTCATTCTTGTGTATTTAATTATAGTATTGAAGTTATAATACTTAGAAGTGAAATTGAGGTAAAAGATTTGGGTGTTATATTTGATGTAAATTTAACTTAAATTTTCTATCAGAAATATATGATATTTTCCATTTAAGGTTTAATGGTCTTAAATCTAAGAAATCCAATTTAATCAGTAGAAGGTTATGGTTAATTAGTGTTGAAAATGAAGCATATTAGTACACGAGCCAGAACACGACTTAAAATATAACTGAACTCGAACCTGTTTATTGTACATGTTCTGTTTTTTTTTCAGTACAGTACCAGAACACGAACTTCAAATAAAGCAACACTCCAATATGTGTGGTTTATGTGTGATCGAAACAAAAAGTAAAACGAACACAGTCATGATTGTGTTGGGCACCGTAGAAAATTTATAAACGCACATAATTGATATGAAAATAAAGATATGTGTTGGCTGCTTTTGAACAGAACATTGTGTGTTTCATGTGTGTATTTTCTGAACCTTGAAGTTTCATATTTGCGACTTGTAGTTTGATTACAAGGTTTAAATGGACTCACAGACGGACGGATGAACATTGCAAAATTAACTCAGAAAGTGTTGCTGAGTCTATTGATATAATAAAAGAGGTATAGGGCAAATATTTTTGGTAGTTACAAACATCAGCACAAAGTCATTATTCCCTGACGATATAGTGATATAGGGTACAAAAATCGATGGTATCAAAATCAGTTTTTTACTAAAAGCCGTATAGTTTGTTTTGGAATGTTTCATATAGACGAAAATATATCGGAAATGGGTAAAATCGGTACATTTTTAGACCTACAACATTATAACTTGCCTTATCACATATTAATATATTTCAACCACAAATTTTGAAGTTGAAAAGTTTAAACCTTTTAAAATCACTAGCAGATTCCAGCCCTCGAAATTCGAGTGCAAGGTATGCTAATCAATTATAGCCAATTCACAAATCAACACAAAAATGCAAACTCATTTTTATTACAAACACATTAACAAATCTAATAAACACACACATAGCATTGTATAATTTTATGTATGTGTTAGTAACAACTTTAAATGCAATTTACTCCAAATAAAGGAAAAAAATTTAAAATCTGTAAATCTGCAAAACGGCTAAAAAGAAATACCTTTCAAATAATATACGTTTGGTCAAAATCGGGATAAAACGGTAGAACAAAACATCGGTCACAAGAAATCGCCTAGCCTATTAACATTATAGATATCAATACATGGATGCCTCACTTGCCAAATCGTTCCACTCCACTTTCTGTTTTATGAACATTTTAATGTCAAAGTGCTTGATTGACGAATATATTAAAAAAAAAAAAATACTCCTAATAATGAAGTGGTGTTACTGGTATTAATCCTTATTATTTGAGAAATTTATTTTAGCCTGGTAATTCAGAAAATTGTTTGCTGATAATTGTTTGAAAAAAAATCATGAGAGTCAGATCACAGAGGAGATGTGTAAACATCTCCCCCCGAATTCATAATGAAAAGTTAGCTGCTGCTTACATGTCGCGCTCAACGAGGTTCTTACTAGTCAACCGATTAGCCTTAGTTTTTAGTTAGCACATGGTTTATTTATAATCAATTTTTTGTTGTCATCAAATAGCTTTAAAAACAACTCTGCAATTTGTAATGCCACCATATTTTTTGCATTAATGCCACCTGATATAGTGAAAATCAACTTGGTTTACATTTCAATTTGTGTGATTTCACTGCTTCATTTTTTTTTTATTTATATTTACAAGTGTTAAGTTTAGGACAAAATTATTTTAATTTGAAAATTATGTAAAAAAAAAAAAATGTTTAAAAGATGCGCAAATTAAAAAAATATTTGTTTGCACTTAAAAATAATTTATATATTTTGTTTTGCTTAGTTTGACACACATCAGCTGTTTTAACATACTTAGTCAGTATTTGAAAGGTTGTTGATCTGAGTTTAGCAAACTTAGCAGCAAGTGCATTATAAATAATACTCATGCTAGATACTGCATAAGTTTTCATTATAAATACGGCCCTTAGTAATTAAAATTTTTTTTGCACTTTTTAAATTCAAACAGAAAGCGTCATCTATTTATCACTTATAGCAAACAACTGCAGGGGCTGTGCTTATATAAAAATATTTATTATTATTTATTATTTCAACTGGTTAGTTTTTCATTTTTCATTTTTCATTTTTCATTTCTCATTTTTCATTTTTCATTTTTTATTTTTCATTTATATTTTTTTATTTTTTAAAAACCGACAGCGCAACATACTTCACATCCCAGTACCAGCAAGTATTACACCGTACATATGAAAAACATAAGGCAGAACAAAACACCTAACCTAAAGTAAAGTGTTGAGAAAAATTCATAAAAATACCAGTATTGGCCTCCAAGGCGTCAATTGTTGCTGGTTCATCAGCAAAAACCAGTGATTTCACGTACCCCATAGGAAATAATCGAGAGGTGTCAATGACAAGAGGCCAATAGACTGGTCCATTTCTCGAAATCAAGTTATTGGCAAATTTCGATTTAAATAAAACGATGCTTATGGTCGCCGTATGGTGCGGTAACGATATCTATTGCCAGCACCAAACGCTGCATTTTTCTAGTCTGTTGTGGATTGGTCTCACTCGATATATGGCAATTTTGTTTATCAACAAATCTGTTAATCCAAAAATGAGCCTCACTGCTTAACACAATTTTGCGATAAAACTTCGTCTGTAAGTTGCGCGAATCGATGACTTATTTTCGAAGTAAATTTGGATAATTTGGTAGCGTTTTTCAAGTGTGAATCTATTCACGATGATTTGCCAGAGTATACTGATTATAAACGCCAAAAAGTGAGCACAGTATGATAGTTCATTTGATAGCTAACTCATTCGTAAGTTCTGTCTGAACCAAAGAAACACCCTTTATCTATCACTGGCTTCACCAAAAATTTACGATATATGTAGACGTAAAATGTTTAAATTCAAGGCTTTTCAAATTAAGTAATTAAAACAAAAATAATTTTAAAGATAAAGTTAAATTAAAATTTTAAATCCACAAACCAAAAAACTACAAAAGTTTGGACATCATTAACTAAATAAAATCTATCAAAGATGTGAACAGATTATATTCAAAATTTTCCGTCCACCCTCGTATAACTGTTTTTGCTTAAGTATTTAGTACATTTCCATTCAAAGCCACTAGTTGATAATTTGTTTTAAATATAAAAAATAACAACTTTTTAGTAATATTAAACTGTCTCAAATTATTCGTTATTTATGATGTAAACGAACAAAATTTTCTATGTTTCAATAACCATAAATTTTCGAGATAAAAAAAAGAAGACAACAAAAGCCATTAAGGATAATTTTGCAATTATTTTATGCAAAAATTATTTTTTTTTTGAAGAACAAAGAATAAAAATAGAAATGATTTTAACTTTTTTTTAAATTATCATAAACTGTGAATATTTTTAATCATCCAATTTGATTTGCTAAAATCATGGTCTTTGTTTTGGGTCTGGGTTAGATTACAGAGAAGAAAAAAACAAAATAGCAACAACTCAAATGGGTGTCTAGTTTAATCATATAATAAAAAAAATTTCATTATAAATTAAAGTTTGGCACGCTATCACAGCACAATGTCAGGGTTTTTTCATGAAAATTGAGTGTTTGGGGTTTTTCATTTAACATTACAAGCTCTAGTTCAAGGCAAATTAGGCGCATCAATAATTTATGTGTTTTTGTTTTTTTATTATATATTTTTTTTTTAATACATTCTTTGTAAACATCACTAACAATTGTTTTTGTCTGTGTTTTATGTTCGTTTTTTTTTTTAAGTAAAATAAATTGAGTGCTGTTAGATTTATCAATGAGGTATAAAGATTGATTGGTACTTTCAAAAGGTCCTAAGGCCGTAATTTATCTTAAAATCAAATTGTTTAATTAAAAAAAAAATTAAAACAAAAAGGTTTCCTTACTGAAGTTTTAAACAAAACCCGAAAGATATTTTATGTGAAACCAATTTATCATAGGATGGGTGAGATTAAATTTACCCACTAGATTTATTGATTAATTATATACTTTAGAGGGTACATAAGGACTGAATGGAAAAAATGTTGCGGGCTTATCAAAATAAAGTTTAAAAATTTTTATAATACTTTCTGGCAATAACCGTATAGAAAAAACTTCTTTTTTATTACTTTTTTTTTTTTAATGAGACAAATTCATTTGGAATCATGGAAATTATGCAGATGACTAATCATGTTTTAACATGAAGTGAGATTAAAACTTTATTGTTGTTGTTGGTCATAAATGGCGACTGATTTTGTACTTTGTTCAAGCAAGCAAACCCAAAAACTTAAAAATAATGCCAAAAAATGTTAAAAAAGAAAATTATAAATTTAATATTAATAAATATGAATAAATAACAATTAATGGTGTTAAATTCAGCTTTGCCGGTTACCATTGTAATACTGTTGCCGATATTTAACTTTTGAGCCGTGGGCCTAAGTTGCTAGTCTTTAACTCTAAGATTTATTATGGTTTAAATTGTAATAAATATCAAATATATAAATAAATAAATAAATAATAAATAAGTTTTGAATTCTAATACCATTCAAATTTCAACTAAATTGTTTTTTTTTTACCAATATTAATTATAACTAGCAGATTCCCTAAAGACCCTAAAGGTATGCTAATCAATTATAGCCAATTCACAAATCAACACAAAAAAACAAACTCATTTTTGTTACAAACACATTAACAAATTTAATAAACACACACATAGCATTGTATAATTTTATTTATGTGTTAGTAGCAACTTTAAATGCGATTTACTCAAAATAAAGGAAAAAATTTAAAAATCTGTAAGTCTGCAAAATGGCTTAAAAGAAATACCTTTCAAATAATATACGTTTAGTCAAAATCGGGATAAAACGGTAGAACAAAACATCGTACACAAGAAATCGCCTAGCCTGTTAATATTATAGATTAGCAGATCCCAACCTTCGAAATTCGAGTGCAATTTATAGGAAATTTTATTTTTTCATATAATAAAGACCCTAAATGTATGCTAATCAATTTTAGCCAATTCACACTTCAACACTTTTTAAATATCGAATATTGTCGTTATTGGTTTATGTCCAACTATTGGTTTTTGTCCAAAATTATTTTTCAATTCAACGCAATTATTATTGTGAATGAAGAAAACAAACTTACAAACACATTAACAAATTAAATAAACACACACATAGAATTGTATAATTTTATGTATGTGTTAGTAGCAACTTTAAATACATTTTACTCCAATAAAATTTAAAAGTTTAAAAATCTGTAAATCTGGTGGACAGTCAAAAAGAAAGACCTTTCAAATAAGATACGTTTGGTCAAATTCGGGAGAAAACTGTTTTAAAAATCATCGGTCACAAGAAATCGCCTTACCTATTAATATTAAAGATTTCTTATTTATTGTTTTTTGTTTTATAAAAACAATAATAGCTTTTTATTAGGAAGAATTAACTCCTATGAGAAAAATTGCATTATTTCTTCAATCATTAGAAACACTATTAAATCCCTTCGGAAGAGACCAAAGAGAAATACTTTTTGAACGCAGCCGGCATTAGAATATCCAAAGTGAAACTAAAACTAGAAAATTTGGCAATTTTTGTTTTGCTTTTATCAGAAAAATTTTAAATAATTAATTTAAGGATAAAAAAAATGATTTAATACAAGCAATTAAGAGTATTAAATTCGGCTATGCCGAATCTTTGATACCCTCCACCTGGGTTTTAGGTTTACATTAATATCTGGACTTATTGCACTATGTAAAACAAATGTAAATAAAAATTTGAAAAAGTAAACACTTCGATAAACATAATACTAAATTATTGCATAAAAAAACTATGATAGTCCGATCACAGAGGAGATGTGTAAACATCTATTTACACATCAGGGGCAGGGGCTCAGCTAATACGAAAATTATTTATAATTATTTATTATTTCAACTTGTTGTTATAGTTGAGGTTGTTGAATTAGCTTAAATAATTTATATATTAGTAATAGCGTTATACTTGTGTGGTTGTTGAATTATATGTTATACCTTTACATTGTGAAATTTATAACGTTCTTATAGCAGAGGTTGTTGAATTAGCTGAAATATTTTTATATCATAATCTTTGAACCAATACACTCATACTTCACACCGTTTTTGTCTTACTTTTTACTTCTTACGCTGTTTTTCTGATTGTATTGTGAAATAGATTTTTACCGCCCTGAGCGTATAGATCATAAAAAATCATGTGAGTCCGATTACAGGGGTGATGTGTAAACATCTAGCAATTAAAGATTTTTTTATGTAATTTTTTTAAATCAAACAAAAAGCGTCATCTATGTATCACTTATAGCAAAAACTTTTTCAGCTAATTTAACAACCCTTTGCTGTAAAACGTTAAAATATCCCAATATAAACGTATATAAGTGATACATAGATGACGCTTTTAAAAAAGTGGCATAAAAAACAATTTTATATCATAATTTTTTCACCAATACAATCATAAGTCACACACCGATTTGTGTTACAGCTCTCACCGATTTGTGTTACGCTGTTTTTGTGATTGTATTGTGAAATAGATGTATAGATGTTTACACATCCAAAAAACACGAAATTTCTAGCATTTGTTAGAGGTGTCTCCATATTTTACGTTATATTTTAGCAAAATTATGACCGATTTACCCTATTTGAAATACCAACCTGCTGAAAATAATGACAAATAACATTATTCTAATTTTACCTAGCTAAATGGTTTATTTTGTGAATGAGTATGATTTTAACAGATGGGCAGACATCGGACAGACGGGCGGTCGGATATATGCACATCCCTATATTAGCTCGAGTTGTTATAAGGATCAATAATATATATACCTTATGGGTTCGCAAATAGAAACAGAACGACAAACTGATATATACCCTCTGCAAATGCGAAACCAAAAATGATTTTGTAAAAAATAAAAATTTAACTTTACATGCTGAGATTAATATATATTTACGGACAGCTAAACAATTTTATATATTTGAATGAACATTTATATCATATCAAAACAAATAAAGGAAAATATTGATGTATATAGCATCCAATAAATCGGATGTTTGATTATTTTAAAAATTAGATATTATAAAAGATATACAAAAAATTTCTATACCAATTTTATTGTTATTTCTAAGTTTTATAGGCTTAATATATCTCTGTGAAAATTAACATTATATATAAGCAAATTTTAGCTCGACTATCCGATACCCTATACCATGCGTTTTAAGAATTGGTCTTAGACAATAAGCATAAAACAAATCTGGGTGGAATTTTTATTATTTTTTCCCTGTAGTTCTGAAAAAGTTGTTATCGGATATTTATATGGCGACTAGGTGGAAAAATGACGATATTTGATACAGTCACTTATTTTTTGCAAAAACGTATACAAACCAAATTTGAGAAAAATCTGTGCAATATTTTTGTTTTTTATAGGTTTAAGTGAAAATCGGGATGCAGCTTTATATGGGAGCTATGACTAAGAATTGTCCTATAGGGTTTATTTTTGGACTACTGATTAATGGACGTAATACACACACATAAACGCAATTTGATCAAGATATGTATAATAATTTGGATCTTATGGCAATTTAAGTCGATTGTATAAGGGTCATTTGTATGGGGATTAGGTCTGATCAAGCACCGATTTTCTCCAATTTTAATAGCGATAGAAGCTTATGTACGAAATTTCATTAAAATATATTCATATTTGCGACTTGTAGTTTGATTACAACGTTTACATGGACACATACTCGGACAGAAGGACGGACATTCCTTCCTAAATCGACTTAGAAAGTAATTCTGAGTCGATCGGTGTAATAGGTTAAATATTTTTGGTAGTTACAAACATCAGAAAAAAGTCATTATACCCTAATGACAAAGTGGTGGCTCTTGTAAATATTGCCCCATGAAAAATCGCCAAAAAAAAACTCTTCCATAGAAAATTCCCTCAAATTAAAAAAAAAATTTTGCGCTATTTTCGTATTTTTTTAGATTATTTTTCATTTTTAAAAGTGAGCCATTTTTCATTACGAAAAATGACCCATAAATTATATATGAAAAATGACCCACAATTTTTGGGTAATTTTTCGCTTCTTTAATTTTAGTAAATTGTAGTCGAAATTGATAAAAAATTACTGTAAACAAATGTTTGTTTAATTTTTTATCTTCACATCTACCCAATAACAATTAAATGTTGAGTGTAAATATATTGTTTAATGTATTCATATACTTAGTATACAGTGGGCATTAAAAAGAGCTCAATCCTTCCGCCAAACTCGTTGCTTGGATTTTTAAAACCCTGAGCTGCAAGCTACAAATTTTAACAAAAAGTCGCGAAATGTTATCAATTATTTTTAATTGTATACACACCCCCGAATTTATAATGAAAAGTTGGCTGCTGCTTACATGTCGCGCTCAACAATGTTCTTACTAGTCAAAAGATTAGCCTTAGTTTTTAGTTAGCACATAGTTTATTCATAATCAATTTTTTGCTGTCAGCTAATAGCTTTAAAAACAACTCTGAAATTTGTAAAGCCACCATATTTTTTGCATTAATGCCACCTGATATAGTGAAAATCAACTCTGTTTACATTTCAATTTGTGTGATTTCACTCCTTCATTTTTTTAAATTTATATTAACAAGTGTTAAGTTTACGACAAAATTATTTTAATTTGAAAATTATGCAAAAAAAAAATGTTTAAAAGATCCGAAAAGTAAAAAATATTTGTTTGCACTTAAAAATAATTTATATATATTGTTTTGCTTAGTTTGACACACATCAACTGTTTTAACATACATACTTAGTCAGTGTTTGAAAGGTTGTTGATCTGAGTTTAGCAAACGCAGCAGTAAGTGCATTATAAATAATACTCATGCTAGATACTGCATAACTTTTCATTATAAATACGGCCATATCTACAGTACTAATATATAAGGCGATTTCTTGTGACCAATGATTTGTTAAACAGTTTTCTTCTGATTTTGACCAAGCATATCTTATTTGAAAGGTATTTCTTTTTAGCTGTCCACCAGATTAACAGATTTTTAAATTTATAAATTTTATTTGAGTATGAAATTATACAATGCTATGTGTGTGTTTATTAAATTTGTTAACATGTTTGAAGAAAAGAAAAATGAGTTTGTTTTCTTCATTCACAATAATAATTGTGTTGATTTGTAAAATAATTTTGGAAATAAACCAATATTTAAAAAGTGTTCAATTGTGGATTCTATTATAAAATAATTTGTTAAAAACTAAAATTTCCAAGAATTTGCACTCGAATTTTGAGGTCTGGAATCTTCTAGTTTATAAGCAAAACCAATTCATTATATAATTTTATGGACTATTTTTCCATAATGAAAAATAAACATCTTAGTATATAAACTAGCTGAGCCCAGCCCTCAAAATTCGAGTGCAAATTCTAGGAAATTTTATTTTTTCATTCACTTTTTTTCTTTCAAAGTTTTATGCCACCTAAGATGCTATTCAATTCAACACAGGGCGTGTGATATGCAATTATTATAATGAGAACCGATTGTGTTATTGTCATTATTGGTTTATGTACAATTTTTTTTTTTTTTTAATTCAACACAGGGCTTTTCATATACAATTTTTACAAGCACATTAACAAATTCAATAAAGACATTTATGACATTTGTGGCATTCAATGTGAGATGCAATTTAATGTAATTTTATATTTATTTAAAAAATATATAATCAATAAATTATGAGAATAAGTAGAATTATTACAAATATTTTCGATCTTTATCATTTTAATTATTTAGTTAGAAATTGATCAGGTTCAGCATCAAATATTTTTACTTTAAATAAAGCAAAAAAAAAAAAACATTGGCACAAAAGTTGGTCTTTATTCTGCAAGATGGGTTATACAGCTGTTATAATTTATAATATTAATAGGCTAATCGATTTCTTGTGACCGATGTTTTGTTCTACCGTTTTATCCCGATTTTGATCAAACGTATATTATTTTAAAGGAATTTCTTTTTAGCCGTTTTGCAGATTTACAGATTTTTAAATTTTTTCCTTTATTTTGAGTAAATTGCATTTAAAGTTGCTATTAACACAAACATAAAATTAGAATTGGCTATAATTGATTGGCATACCTTTAGGGTCTTTATTTAATGTAAAAAAAATCCTAGAATTTGCACTCGAATTTCGAGGGCTGGAATCTGCTAGTTATAATTATTTTATAACATCATAGTTTTTGACCTAAATGTAATTTAAAGTAAACCATTCCTTATGCCAAAAACAAAAAAAAATGACTTGTATTTAGTGTTAATAGGTAAATTGGTAATGATTAGACAAATTTCCTATTTAACGTAAATACAAATCAATTAAATTTCCTTTATTCAACATAAAAGCCAAACAAAATTTGTGACACAATTTAAAAATAAGTTTTGTTTTTCTTTAAATATCTATGATTTATTTTAAACTTTGAAAAATTTATGGTTTTTTTTATTTTAATATAAATTTAAACGATGCTTAACAAGTGTTACAAGGTTGTTGCTTTTATAGAACTAAATAATAACAAATTTGCACAAAATATATTATTTTGAAAACAACCTGTTATTTTTTTTTTTTATTATTTTGCCACATTTAAATTGCATTAATTGCGTATACAAATGATTCATATAAGATTTTCTGTGGCAAAGGAACAAACATTGAGAAGCATTCTTTAAGAAAAACAAATTGTGAACTCATAAAATAAGCATTAAGCAAATTTGAGTGAGATTTTCATGTATTTGTATGGAATTTTTTTCCAAAATAACAAAAAAATATGGTTTTGCACAAAAATTTGTTTCAAATCGGATGAGCACTGCATGTTTTTTAAATATTGCTAGTAATGAGAGAATTCTTGGTTTTGCCAGGAAAATAAAAACAGAAACAGAAATAAAATTAATTTTTCTTCAATATGGAAAAAGTGTAGTTTTTAAGAAGTCCATAAAATGTTTGCAATACTTTGTATTTAGAAAAAAGAAACTATATTCTGCCTTATTTAAAATAACATTTGAATTGGGGTCCACATAAATTACTTTTTTGAGTAAATTCAATCTACATAATTTAACTTTTGGGGGTTCCTAAAATTAATCGTCCTTAACTTGGTATACATAAAAATTCATCCTCATTTTTATGCCACTGTCTATTGAATATTTTTATGGTAATTAAAACCATGAACGCAAAATATAAAGCATGAAAAGATCTCTGATAAAATTCAAGCCATTTTAGGCATCTTCGGATATTCTGAATTGTCAATCTAAATCTCTCAGCCTGCTAATTCATTTACTCTGTAATGCCGTATGACTTGTATTTAATTTAATAAAATTATCAATCAGACCTAATATAATATAATAACTAGAATCAATATAATAACTAGAATCATATAAAATATCTTTTCTGAAAAAAGTAAATTAAACAAGAAAATTATAGTCGATCTAGACCGACTATGCAATTAGGGTATTCCATGCGTTTCAAAAATTGGTCTTGGGTCCAACTAGTTGGATATAGAAAATAAGCATAAACCGATTTGGTTTGAGTGGAATTTTTATTAATTTTTTGCCTGTAGATTTGAAAAAGTTCATATCGGTTGCTATATTCGTATGGGGTCTATATTGAAAAATGGACTGATCCCGACCATATTTGCTAATATTACTTCTTTTTTTCACAAAACATATACAAACCGAATTTGAGAAAAATCTGTGGAATATTTTTGTTTTTGGTAGGTTTAATGAAGATCGCAAAGCAGCTTTATATGAAGACTATGTTTAAGAATTGTCCTATAGGGTTTATTTTCGGACTACTGATTAAGGGACGTAATAAAAACGCACAAACCTAATTTGAACGAGATCTATGTGATAATTTAAATCTTATGGCAATTTAAGTCGGTCTCATATGGGTCAGTTGTGTCAGACAAAGTCTGAACATGCACCGATTTTCACCAATATCAACAGCATTCGTCCTATGGTCGATAGAAGCTTTTATACCAAATTTCACTAAAATATATTCATATTTCTGATTACAAACTTGATTTAGATGGACATACAGACAGACTGACGGACGGACATAGCTAAATCGACTCAGAAAGTGATTCTGAGTCGATCAATTTAATAACCACATAGTGGTATAGAGAATAAAGAGTACCTTTTTAGAACAGTACCTTTTAGAAAAGTACCTTTTATTAAAGTACATTTTCCTTAAAAAATTAAATTTCTTTAAAATAGTACATTATTTTAAAAATACCTTTTTTAAAAAAAGTAATTTCTTTCAAAAAAAAAAAGTTTCGTTTCTTAAAAAGTATCTTTTCTTAAAAAGTTTTTTTTTTACACACTTTCTTTTAACTCATACTCTCTGTCTATTTGTCTGTCTGTCTGTCTGTCTTGGGGCTACCCCATTCCCCCTTATCCAATTGATCTGAAACTTGGCGCACAGTCTTGTTGTGACTACAGATTAATTTCGGAGTAGTCACGGAGTGATATAAATGTCATTTCCCCTCATCCGATTGATCTGAAACTTGATCCATACACTTGCTGTAAAGAAAGATTAACTTCGCTATAGTCACGCACAGTCAGGCATAGTCACGCACAGTCACGGAGTGATCTAAATGTCATTTCCCCTCATCCGATCGATCTGAAACTTTGTCGATAGACTTGTTGTAACCAAAGATTAATTTTAAGATAGTCACACACAGTCACGCATAGTCACGCACAGTTGCGGAGTGATTTAAACCCCATTTCCCCTCATCCGATCGATCTGAAACTTGGTCCATAGACTTGTGACCAAAGATTAATTTTAAAATAGCCACCCAAAGTCACACACAGTCACGGGGAGATTCAAAACTAATATGCATAAGGAAAGAAAGAGTTTTAATAAAAACTTTGTTTTTATGGGTTAAGTTATTTCTTAAAAAAGTTATTTTATTAAAAAAGCAACTTTTATTAAAAAGGTACCATTTTAATAAAAGTATATTTTTATAAAATGCATTTTTTTATTAAAAAAAGTACCTTTTATTAAAAAAGTATCGTTTATTAAAAAAAGTAACTTTTATTAAAAAAGTACCTTTCATTAAAAAAGTACCTTTTATTAAACAAGTACATTGTACTAAACAACGACCTTTAATTAAAAAAGCAAAATTTTTTAGCATGGTACTTTTGCTAACCATTTCAAAAAATGTAACTTTATAAAAAATTAACCTTTATAAAAAAGGTATCTTTTTAAAAAAGTACCGTTTAAAAAATTATTTTTAAAAAAGTATCTTTCTTAATAATTGCTTTTTCTTAAAATGTACTTTTTCTTAAAACAGTTCCTTTTCTCAAGAAAGTACCCTTTCATGAAAAAGTACCTTTTCTTATTAAAAAAAACCTCTCCTTAAAAAGTATATTTTCTTAAAAAGTACCTTTTTTTTAAAAAGATACATTTTTTTAAGTACATTTTCCTAAAAAATAGCAAATTCTTTAAAAAAAATATCGTTTCTTAAAAAATACCTTTTCCTAAAAAGATTTTCTGTCCCAAAAAAGTACCTCTTATTTTATTAAAAAACAACTTTTATTAAAAATTTACTATTTTGTCAAAAATTTACCTTTTTAATAAAAGTACCTTTCTATAAAATTAAATTTGATTGAAAAAGTACTTTTTTAATAAAGTACTTTTTTAAAAAGTACTTTTTTATTACAAAAAAGTACTTTTTATTAAAAAAAAGTACCTTTTTTACAAAAGTATCTTTTTACAAAAGTACCTTTTTTACAAAAGTAGTTTTTTACAAAGGTACTTTTTATTACAAAAGTACCTTTTTTACAAAGGTACCTTTTATTACAAAAGTACCTTTTATTACAAAAGTACATTTTTATTAAAAAATATCCTTTTATTAAAAAAGTACCTTTTATTAAAAAAGGACATTTTGTTAAAAAAGTCCCATTTAATAAAAAAGTACTTCTTATTTAAAAAAATTACCTTTTTTACAAAAGTACCTTTTATTACAAAAGTACCTTTTATTACAAAAGTACCTTTTATTACAAAAGTACCTTTTATTAAAAAAGGACCTTTTGTTAAAAAAGTCCCATTTAATAAAAAAGTACTTCTTATTTAAAAAAATTACCTTTTTTACAAAAGTACTTCTTATTTAAAAAATTACCTTTTATTAAAAAGTGCCATTTATTAAAAAGTACCCTTTATTAAAAAAGTACCTTTTATTAATAAAGTACCTTTTGTTACAAAAGAACCTATTAATAAAAAGGTATCTATTGTTAAGAAAGTACCATTTTTAGAATGGTACTTTTACCACATTTTAGAATGTTACTTTTACTAACCATTCAAAAAAAATTACTTTTATGAAAAATTTACATTTATAAAAATGTACCTTTATCAAAAAGTACCACTTAAAAAATCATTTTAAAAAATACCTTTTATTAAAAAAGTACCCTTTATTAAAAAAGTACCTTTTATTAAAAAAGTACCTTTTATTAAAAATGTTCCATTTAATAAAAAAGGACTTCTTATTAAAAAAAGTACCTTTTATTACAAAAGTACCTTTTATTACAAAAGTAACTTTTATTTAAAAGTGCCTTTTATTAAAAAAGTACCCTTTATGAAAAAAGTACCTTTTATTAAAAAATTACCTTATGTTAAAAAAGTACCTTTTAATAAAAAAGTATCTATTATTTAGAGAGCACCATTTTTAGAATGGTACTTTTACCACATTTTAGAATGATACTTTTACTAACCTTTTAAAAAAATTAATTTTATAAAAAATTTACCCTTATAAAAATGAACCTTTATCAAAAAGTACCACTTAAAAAATCATTTTAAAAAATACCTTTTTTAAATAGTATCTTTCTTAATACATAATTAAGTTTTTCTTAAAATGTATATTTTCTTACAAAGTATATAAGAGTATATTTTCTTAAAGAGTATCTTCTAAAATTTTTTAAAGTGCATTTTCCTAAAAAAGAACAAATCCTTAAAATAATACCTCTTCTGGAAACGATACTTTTTCTTAAAAAAGTAAGTAAATTATCCTGAAAAAGTGAATATTTTTACAATGGACGTTTCTTTAAAAGTATATTTTGTTATAAATGTATATTTTCCTGGAAATGTATCTTTTTTTAAAAAAGTACCTTTTCTTTAAAATTTAGTTATTCATAAAAAAGTAAATCTTTTTACAACGGACATTTCCTTAAAAATGTATATTTTCTTATAAACGTAAATTTAACTAGAAATGTATTATTTTCTTAAAAAAGTATCTTTTCTTTAAAATTTAGCTTTTCATAAATAAGTAAATTTTTTTAATGCAGTAACTTTTATTAAAAAAATAAATATTCTTATAATAGTACTCTTTCTTGGAAAGTATATGTAAATACAGGCGTTTCCCGATTTAACGAGTATTCGTTTTTACGAGAACTCGATATAACGAGCACCCAAATTTCTTCTATTGAGTACCTTAAATAACGAGATTTTTGACACTGGAGTACTCGAATTAACGAGCAAAATTACATATTTTTGTTTACCAGTTTAAATAATAACGTACGTTCCTTAAACGGGGAATCACATAAAAAAAAAGAAAAAACAAAATAGAGAATAGCCAAATATTACATAGTAAAAGGCAAAAACAAAAAAGAGAATAGCAAAATATTACATATGTAGTAGAAACGCCGTTTCTTTAAAAACATGTGCTAATAAATTTTTCGCATCATCAGTTCATTCGTGTAAAGTGTAATAAAAGAAAAATGAGTGCCAGAAAACGATTAGATTTAAAGACAAAATTAACAATTATTGATCTCCATAAGAACGGAAAACGTGTTGCAGATCTTTGTAACGAATTTCGGTTAAAATCATCAACTGTATGCACAATAAAGATAAACTTTTAAGAAATGTTGACTACATGTGCTACACCTCTAAGAAAAGAAAAGCCGTGAAGGCTGGTGAATTCCCAAACATGGAGAAAAAGCTGTATTCTTGGTTTCTGACACAACGAAACGCTGATTTCCCCGTCACAGGAGCCATAATAAAGCAAAAAGCTAAAGACACACAAAAGGCTGTATGATGGAAATTTTAACGCGAGTCATGGTTGGCTTACTCGTTTTAAACAGAGATTTGGCATACGGCTTTTGAAGCAATGTGGTGAAAAATTGTCAGCCGATTGGACACAAGTAAAGCCATTTAAGAAGCATTTTAAGGAACTCATCGCTGCGAACGCTTTATCAAAGGATGCAATATTTAATGCTGACGAAACAGGGTTATTTTGGAACGTTTTACCGGATAAAACATACGTGTGCAATGATGAAAAAAATGCTTCTGGAAGAAAAGTATCGAAAGAGAGAGTGACTGTGCTATTGTGCAGCAACGCTAGTGGCACCAAAAAGATTAAGCCTTTAGTTATAGGCAAATCGCTAAAACCACGGGCATTCCGCAACAAAATTGTTCCAGTTCATTATGCCGCCTCACAGAGCGCTTGGACGACTTACAGCATATTTAAGGACTGGTTTTTCGAAAAATTCACTCCACGGGTAATTATCACATAGAATTATGTTTTTAAAAAATTCAAAAATTATGCTTTTAACAGGTTGAACACTTTCTACGTGAAAAAAAATTGCCGCTTAAGGCCCTGTTGATTTTGGATAATGCATCATCTCACCCGCCGGCGGAAGACCTTTTCAAGGAAACAAGAGATGGCAAAATATGGGTTTCGTATATGCCACTCTCGCTAGTCAGGAGAGTGATGTTGCTGCTTTTTTTAAAAGTTACTCTCTTTTTGATGCTGTAACCGCAATAGCATTGGGTTGGAAATCGATTTCTGAATTATCGCTTGCTAAATGTTGGAATAAGCTCCTTGAACCAGACGACCACTTTGATGAAGAAGACGATCTTCCCTTATCTTCGTATTTACGGCATGATGATGACACCTTGGCGATGAGAAATGGGGTGCAATTGTTAAACACAATTTTTCCAACGGTAATTTTAAATTGTAAATTTGTAAGCAGATCTTTGTTTACATATGTATGTACATATTTTCTTTTTATATACTTTTTTTAAAATTGAGTTTTCGATCAGCGACTTTAACTTATGGATTGAGCGATCTGACGAATTTACCGACAATATGGAAGAGAACGAAGATCAAATCGAGGAGGAAAGTGAACATGAAGAGCCTAAAATTAAACATGTTGATGCCATAAAAAGCTTTGATGTGTGCATTTAATGGGCCAAACAAAATAATGTGGACTCTACAAAACTGATTGCTTTGACAGAGCTCCAGGAAGATGCAGTAAAAAGCAATTTAAGCCTTCCGAAAAAGCAAACAATTATTCGCAACTTTTTTAACTAAACTTTTTTTTTAATTTAACGTATTACATAATTGATCTCAAAGAAATTGTTTTGAATTGTTTCTTTTAATTTTTTATTTGCTTTAAACTATTTTCTTATAAATAAAAACCCTTTAAAAACACTATTTTATTTTCGTTTTTTGTAAAAAGAGGTCAATTTACTATGGTACTCGATTTAACGAAAAATTCGATTTAACGAGAATGGCTGACAACGATGGTGCTCGTTAAATCGGGAAACGCTTGTAGTACATTTTCTTAAAGAAGATAAATAGTCCTGCAACAGTACATTTTCTTAAAAAGCACATTTTCTTAAAAAAAGTAACTGTTCTCAAAAAAATTAATTTTTTTTTCAAAAATTTATCTTTTCTTAAAAGAGTACCTTTTCTTAGAAAAGTAAATACTCTTAAAACAATAACTTTTCTTAAAAAGTGCCTTTCCTTACAAAAAGTGCCTTTCCTTAGAAAGTACTTTTTCTTAATCAAATACATTTTCTTTTGTTACAAAGTAATTTTTTCTTAAAAGATGGTAATTTCTAAAAAAAAAAAAGTATATTTTCTTAAACAAGTACCTTTTTAAAAAATAACTTTTCTTAAAAAATAAAATTTAAAAAAATACTTTCTCTTAAAAAAGTACACTTTCTAAAAAAGTAACTTCATAAAAAGTTACCTTTTCTTAATGAAATAAGTATTATTAAAAAAGTTTTTTTTTTCTTTAAAAGGGCATTTTCTTTAAAATTGCTATATATTGAAACATTATTTTTTTTTTTCTTAAAAAGATGTGCTTTTCTTTAAAGAAACCATTTCCTAGAAAATAGAAGTATACCTTTTCTTAAAAAAGTATAATTTTCTTTAAAAAAAAGTACATTTTCTTTAAAATGTATTATCATTATTATTCAAGGAGTGACTTAGTTGCCTTACAACGAACTAGTATAATAGAAGAAATTAGTGTCCAGCCATGTGGACAACTGTGACTTTATATGAATGCGTATGACTAATATGATAACAATGACAATATCGCTCATACGTCTGTCTCATAGATGTTTTATTTTATAACCTAAAAATAAATGTTAATGTCATTCAACATTGCCCATTATTTGACGTCATGAAAAAAACGATGAGGAACAATAGTTATGCGCTGTCTATAGAGTGTGTTTTTTTTTTGCCCTCTTTGTGATCTGTCAATTGTAGTTTTTGATTAACATTTTTTTATTATCAATGCAATGTTTGTTTTACAATTTTACCCTCGAGTACCACTAATAAAAGTTAAAATTAAAACTATTGTATTGCTGTAACATAGTTGTTATTATTTTTTTTTTTTTTTGATTCGATTAGGGACCAATTGTTTTGTTGGAAATTGTGTGTTTTAACTGCAGCAATTTCATATAGCATGTTGAGAGTAGTTCGGTGGTATATGGTGGTTATAAAAGGACAAAAGATTCAAAATTGTTCTACTATCATGTTGGGATTTTAAATCTGTCTAAAATCCAATCAAATTGATAAGCATCATCTGAATGAATCTCGATGATAATGACCGCGATTAGGCTAATTTCGTTTTGAGAGTACAAATCATCTCATTTTTCTTGGATAATTAAAATGTAGAAATTCAATGTTAGAATGTGTTCGTTTTCACTTGTTAATGACATTCACACTTGGTTAAATGTAAATACCACTAAATTATTTTTGGTGAAAAAAACATTCATAAATGCCTAATGCGTAAATTGTAAAACATTCGACAAATAGGTGTCAACATGAACACAATCGAAAATTAAGCTCATAATATTAAAAATATGAAATAAGAAATTCGCTCATAACCAACCAATGGATGACATGATTAGAAAGTTTTCTGAAAGTGTTCATAATTCATAAGCTCTTTGCACTGCGATGCATTATGGTGATTAATGTTGTTAATTACTTATTTTCAAATTTTTCTGTCTATCTGTCTGTTTGTCTGTCTGTCCTTCTTTGTGTCCATGCAAACTTTGTAATCAAACTATAAGACGACCCTAGAATGTTTTTGAGAAAAGTAAGTGACTTTATTAATTGTTTCATTTTTTGACCTAGTCCCTATATAAAAATAATATCAGACACGAAAATTTTCAGATCTTCATGCTACAAATTAATATCCATAGCACTAAGATTTGGTTTATGCTTAGTTTTTATACCCAATTATTGCCTCAGCGAAGTTAGTTTTTAGTGTGTCATCTCTTTTAAATTTTTATAACAAAATATTTATTATTATTAGAAAATGCGGCTATTAAATAATTTCGTTATTTTCATTTTATAGAAAAATATTACTTTTTGAATAATTTTATTACTGCGTACCAGCCTAAAAAAATTAAACTATTATTTTTTATATTGGTGAATTGAATTTGCCGCCATTTGTGCTGAAAAGTGTTGGCAACCAAAAGAAAAAGACAGTTTGACAACTTTATGATTAGCCAAAATGGAGCATTTTCATTATTGAATAGAGTTGTGATTTCTTCTTGAATTTTGTGATCACTCTTTTTAATTCAGTTTGGTATACTGCACTAAGTACTTCGCTCTTCTAATTCAATAGCTCTTTAGGTCAACAATAGCTCTTTGGTTCAGCTAAGCTGAATTATATTAATATAAACTAGTAATAAAATGTAAGAGATGACAAAATATTAGTAGAACATTATAGTATTTGCATACATATGGCAGAAAATATTTCCAGTTTTACGTAATCTGGCAACATTGTAAAGCTACACATTTAAGAATAATTTAGCTAAAATATGTATGTATGGCAACATTAAAAACAGCTGTGGTAGGTAAACGATGAAATTTTAACTACAATTCTTAAGTTCGTGAGTTTCTATGAGGTGCACATCACACTAGCTAAGCAAAACCCAGCTTAACACTGAGTAATCGCGTTTACCTGTGGTCGTGCATGCTTGTACAGATAACTGCAAACTTCGATTATAAAAACAATGGTCGTGATGCAGTTTATGTACAGTTATGATGTACCAAATTTCAGGCGTCATTAGTTGCCATTTTGTTTTTTTATATCTAAAAGTTACATACACGACAGCTCACCCTAACCTCCTTTGCGAAGGCAATGGTTTTATAGGGGAGCTATAATATTTATTCTGAAGTTTTGGTCACGCACCACTTCCATTTAAATTTAGAATATAAACAAAAATAGAAAATTGAACTATATACATGAAAAATATTAACGAAATTTACTAAAATAGCGAAAGTTCTAAAAGACCGAAAGAATTAAAAACCCGAAAGAACTCAAAGAGCGAAGGAATAAAAAAACCAAAAGAACTCAAAGAGCGAAAGAATTCGAACTAATTCACATAGTTCAGTAGAAGGAATAGTTCAATTGAACTAGTTCGGTCATGAACTACACATATGTATCAGTTATTGAAGAATATTTCAAAAATATTGAAAGTTTGGCGGCTACAGTTCGAAAATTTCGTCAACTATGAAGAGAATAATAGAAAAATACAGACAAACTGGATCGATTGGTGATACTAAATATACTGTTCGTTCAAAAACAAGCAGTTCAAATGCCAATATCAAAGCAGTTGTGAAAGTCCGAAAACATCAATTCCAGAAGCTCTCTACACCGTATACTCACTGAAGATCTGAAATTCAAATGACACAAGAACTGAAGCCCAATTACCGTGCACAACGATGATAGTACGTTGCATGGATTATTGAACATCAACATCATAAGCGATGAAGCAAATATTTCACCTTGATGGTTTCGTTAATAGTCAAAATTGACACACTTGCGAACCCACATGTGTTTGTCGAAAAAGAAATGCATCGGCCACGTGTCAATATTTAGTCCTTCTTCAAAAATGAAGCTGGTCAAGTAGCGACTGGTGCTGATGCTTGATGTCGCGACATTATAATAGAGTTCTTTCCGCCTAAATTTATTGATACTGACGACATATGGTTTCAACAAGACGGTGGCCACATGCTCTTCCATTATAATTTACTTATTTATTAAAAAACAAAAAATATTATAACTTATTTCAATCACTTCCCAACTTTTTATTTACAATTTAGTGCAAACTGTACGCTGATTGCAAAAATATCGGACGCGCTGCGCCGCGCCACTTCTGTTTTTGGAAGCCAAAATAATAAACTTATAAAATGTTTGTAAAATGTTTTCGCTGTTTAACAATTTTTTTTTATTGCAAGCAAATAAAAAATGCTTAACGATTAGCTTTGATGTTAAACAAGTCAGTGGCCAAGGGTATATATAGGTTTGTCATTCCGTTTGTAACGCATGGAAATAAATTCCGGAGACCCCAAAACCATGTAATTTCTTGATCATTACAACAAGGGAAATTGATTTAGCGATGACCGTCTGTCCGTCTGTCTGTGGAAATCAGGATCACGCCGTCAATACCTAAGCTAGACCGTTCGCTTTTAAATAAAATCGTTTATGAACATCCCAAAGGAGTTGCTATTTAAAATCGTCAAAATCGGTTATAATTAAAAATTAAAAATTAAAATTAAAAATTAAAAATTAAAAATTAAAAATTAAAAATTAAAAATTAAAAATTTAAAAATTAAAAATTAAAAATTAAAAATTAAAAATTAAAAATTAAAAATTAAAAATTAAAAATTAAAAATTAAAAATTAAAAATTAAAAATTAAAAATTAAAAATTAAAAATTAAAAATTAAAAATTAAAAATTAAAAATTAAAAATTAAAAATTAAAAATTAAAAATTAAAAATTAAAAATCAAAAATTAAAAATTAAAAATTAAAAATTAAAAATTAAAAATTAAAAATTAAAAATTAAAAATTAAAAATTAAAATTAAAAATTAAAAATTAAAAATTAAAAATTAAAAATTAAAAATTAAAAATTAAAAATTAAAAATTAAAAATTAAAAATTAAAAATTAAAAATTAAAAATTAAAAATTAAAAATTAAAAATTAAAAATTAAAAATTAAAAATTAAAAATTAAAAATAAAAATTTAAAATTTAAAATTTAAAATTAAAAATTAAAAATTAAAAATTAAAAATTAAAAATTAAAAATTAAAAATTAAAAATTAAAAATTAAAAATTAAAAATTAAAAATTAAAAATTAAAAATTAAAAATTAAAAATTAAAAATTAAAAATTAAGAATTAAGAATTAAAAATTAAAAATTAAAAATTAAAAATTAAAAATTAAAAATTAAAAATTAAAAATTAAAATTTAAAAATTAAAAATTAAAAATTAAAAATTAAAAATTAAAAATTAAAAATTAAAAATTAAAAATTAAAAATTAAAAATTAAAAATTAAAAATTAAAAATTAAAAATTAAAAATTAAAAATTAAAAATTAAAAATTAAAAATTAAAAATTAAAAATTAAAAATTAAAAATTAAAAATTAAAAATTAAAAATTAAAAATTAAAAATTAAAAATTAAAAATTAAAAATTAAAAATTAAAAATTAAAAATTAAAAATTAAAAATTAAAAATTAAAAATTAAAAATTAAAAATTAAAAATTAAAAATTAAAAATTAAAAATTAAAAATTAAAAATTAAAAATTAAAAATTAAAAATTAAAAATTAAAAATTAAAAATTAAAAATTAAAAATTAAAAATTAAAAACTAAAAATTAAAAATTAAAAATTAAAAATTAAAAATTAAAAATTAAAAATTAAAAATTAAAAATTAAAAATTAAAAATTAAAAATTAAAAATTAAAAATTAAAAATTAAAAATTAAAAATTACAAATTAAAAATTAAAACTTAAAAATTAAAAATTAAAAATTAAAAATTAAAAATTAAAAATTAAAAATTAAAAATTAAAAATTAAAAATTAAAAATTAAAAATTAAAAATTAAAAATTAAAAATTAAAAATTAAAAATTAAAAATTAAAAATTAAAAATTAAAAATTAAAAATTAAAAATTAACAAAAATTCGACACAGCCGAATTTGACACTATTAAGGGCACTATACACTTGTCAAATTCACCATCAAATATTGTGGTGTTATTAGTGAAAATTTGTTTGTATATGTAACACCGACTATGCTTGATGGAAAATCAAAAAATTTAGATTTTCTCGGTGACACACATACAATCAAATTTTCACTACTACCACCATAACGCTTGATGTGAATTCGACATCATTTACTTGTTTTAATGTTAAGTTTTCCTTTGTTTGGCTTTTATTAAAACTGGCAACACTGTTTAAAAATTGCAAAAAAAAAAGCTTGACATTTGTTTGCGACAATTTGCCGCTGCATCATCTTGCAAAATTCATGTTTTCTGATAAATTTGCAAAAACGTTTTCTTCCCATTCAAGTGTTTATGAATTGGAAAATTAGAAACAAAAAGTAATTGAAAAATGTCTTTTACTTTGGACGATTATAAATTAAGCTGCGAGCTGTTTGGACACAGTATGGATGTTCGTAGTGTGGCGGCTGGGGCCACCGTCATCGAAGGAGGTCAAATGATTGTTTCGGGTTCGAGAGATAAAACAACAAAATTATGGAAACCAATAGGTGATGGTTATATAGAATCGGTAACCTTGCAGGATCATACAAATTATTTGGCATGTGTGTTTTATTATGAACGCGAACGGTGGTTGTGCACAGCAGTAATGATGCTACGGTGTGCATTTATCAGAAAAATAGTTTGGTACCCATCTTAACTTTAAAAGGTCACGGCTCTACTGTCTGCGCCATAGCGGCTGGCGTAGAGGCTCGAAGTTTGATAACGGGCAGTTGAGATAAGACAGCGCGAATTTGGTCTATTGAACAAACAGGTGATGCAAAATTTGTAGAACTAAAGGGTCATGATGCGGCCGTTTGGGCTGTGGCTTCTTTGCAGGAATCTAAAAAATTCATAACTGGCTCTGCGGACAAGAACATTTGTTTTTGGAATGCGAAAGGAGAAAAGTTACGTACGCTCAAAGGTCACACAGATTGCGTTAGAGGAATTTTGTCGTTGAGTAATGATTGTTTGATATCGTGTGCCAATGATGCCATTATACGTTTTTGGAATGAAGATGGCGAATGTGTCAAACAAATGATTGGTCATACCAACTACATATATGCGGTAGCTGAACAAAAGGCTGTAGGAAATGGTTGTGTAGTGTCATGCGGTGAAGATAGTTCCTTGCGTATGTGGAATTTGGCAACGGGCGAAGAAGTAGGATCACCTCTAATACATCCAGCACAATCCGTTTGGTCTGTAGCCTGTCTTAAAAACGGTGATATAGTTACGGGTAGCAGTGACGGTATTGTTAGAGTTTTTACCAAAGATCCTCAGCGTATAGCCAATGCATCGGCCTTAAAGTCATACGAATTGGCTGTGACCGCAAGAAAACAACAAATGTCGGAAGAATTGGGAGGTTTTATTAAAAAAACTGAGTAAAGTTAAACATATATTTTTTGTTTTTTTTTTTTTTGTTATTTTTGTTTTTTTTTTTTAGAAAACTAAACATTTTTCCCTTTCAGTCTGCCTGGTCCCGAAGCTTTACTAACCAATGGCACCCGAGAAGGTCAAACCAAAATGGTAAAACATCCAGATGGCTCAGTGAAATGTTATATATGGGAATTAGGTAAATGGAATTTAGTTGGTGATGTTATCGGCGCATCAGGAGGATCACAAGCAACTTCAGGCAAGACATTGCATGAAGGCAAGGTAAATTTTAAAATCATCTACTTTATATGATATGTCTATCTCAATATCTTTCATTTAAAAAAGGAATATGATTATGTGTTTTCGGTGGATATATCAGATAGCCAGCCACCAATAAAACTGCCCTATAATCGTGACGAAGATCCTTGGGTATCGGCTCAAGCATTTATACACCGCAATAACTTACCACAAGGTTATTTAGATCAAGTAGCCAACTTTATAATAAAAAATGCTAATAATGCTCCTGTGCTGACCTCGGACACAACTGCGTAAATAAAAACTTTTTGTATCTAACAATCCTTAAATAATGTAATATATTCTTTCAAGAGCTCATCGAGCACACATCACACTAGGTAAACAAACCCCAGCTCAACATTGAGTAATCGCATTTATCTATGGTCATGCATGCTTGTACAGTAGGGCGGGTCGATTTAAAAATCTCCCAAGTGACAAGGACAATCTTATTCTACGGATCAAAATAAGAAACTTTGCCCGAGGAACCATACCTCTAAAACGAATTCTGATGTCCCGACTTTTGACCTGTCTGTCTGTCTCATTTTGACCCATTTAGAGTGCCCCAATCGAGTCCAAATGTATGATAGACCCCCACTATCTTTGGAGGGCCGACCCACCCATGCCGTGACACACCCCGTGGAACCCCCTGAGAGTTCCCCATACAAACATTTCAAAAATCTCCATTTTTGTTTAGAATTGGGGTGACTATCAGTGTTGCCATAATTTGAAATTGTAAAGATGCTAAATTGCAAAAAAAAAAAAAAAATTTTGAAATTGTAAAGATGCTAAATTGCAAAAAAAAAAAAAAAAAAAAGATGCTAAAACGTACTGGAGTCAAAAAAAAGATGCTAAATTTTTTTTTCAAATTTATATTGAAATTTATATTAATATGAAACATAACTTTCGATTTATATTTTTTAAATTTTAATTAAAATTATTTTGGATTTCATCTGTAATTTTTTTTAACATTAAAATGAGTTTTTTTAATTTTAAATTAAATATTTTTAATTTTTGAGATATTTTTTTTAATTTCAAATATAACAGAATTTACACTATCAAAAGATACGATTATATTACAATAATTGGTTTATGGAATCTAATATTTCTGTAATGTCTTCATCTTCAAGTTCTTCTTGGCTCTGATATTTTTCTGACGATCGACGTTTATCAACGACATCACTCGGTATATTGTAAGTGTAACAGCACCCATTTTTCAATTTCAAACCTTTTGTACGTAATACAGAACATAACAACTCGGATTTTAATCTGTTCAAAGTTTGCTTTTAACTAAAGCCATTAAAATAAAAAAAACGTTTAACTTCAGCTTTTGAGAAAGACAAAACTAATAAAGGCAATACAAATAACTCTTTAAATGGATTTTCGCCAATAGAATTTTTGTTAAATTCAATCCATAAAAAGGTTGTAGTTATCGGTTCTTTTACCGGATTTAATGTGTTTTGTATTGAAAATTTTGTCTTTTTTTAATACAATAATATTTTTGGCAATCGACTTTTTAGTTCATTAAAAGCTATTGTTGGTGTTTACATTCTTCTATTTCAAAATGTTTTGTTATAGTACACAAAATTCTCGTATTACACTTTGAGAAAATAAAACATATCAACACCATTAAAATTAAAATTGTATATTCAAAAATAATGAAAAAAGATGCTAAAAGCAACCTTTTATTAATAAAGGGTCCGCCAAATAACTTTTTTTTTTTGAAAATGCTATAAAAAAAAACTACTGAATATTATCTCAAATTTCTTTTTTTATTTAAAAGTACAATCCTTCCGGTTAATAATGGAAAATAATTTCATTCAAATGGCTGCCTCGGCTGGCCATGCAGTAGCCTACACGATCGGTCCAATTTTTAAGCACATTATCGATTATGTGCAGCTGTATTTCACCAATGGCTTCACGAATATTGTCCTTTAAAGTGTCAATTGTCTCTGGTTTGTTGGCGTAACACTTATCTTTGAGGGCACCCCACAAATAATAGTCCAACTGTGTCAAATCGCAGCTCCGAGGTGGCCAAACGACATGAGCTCTGCGGCTGATAATGCGATCTTCAAAAACAGGGCACATCGAGTGTAGCTTCGGCTGTGTGGCACGTAGCGCCGTCCTGTTGAAACCCAATGTTGCCAATATCCTCCTCTTCAGTTTTTGTGAACAAAAATTCGTTCAACATGGCCCGATAACGATCGCCATTGACTGTAACGGCCACTCCTTGTTCATTTTCGAAGAAAAATGGCCCAATTATGCCTCTGGACCAAAATCCGCACCAAACAGTGACTCGTTTTGGATGTATCGGCTTTTCAATGTGTTTTCTGTGCCCCAAATGCGACAATTTTCCTTGTTTACATACCCGCCAAGATCAAAAGTAGCTTCATCTGAAAAGATGATTTTTTTGGCAAAATCAGCATCTTCTGGAAGTCGATCGCAGGCCCACTTAGCGAAGCGAGAACGCATTGGATGGTCAGTTGGCTTCAACTCCTGAACCAATTGGATTTTGTATGGCGTCATACCAAGGTCTTTATGCAAAATTCGTCTAAATGATGCCTCCGAAATGTTCAATTCTTGAGAACGACGGTGAATTGATGTTGATGGCGCTTCACGCACACTTTCTGCCACAGCAGCAATATTCTCGGGTGTACGCACTGTTTTTGGCTTTTCACGCTTTGGTTTATCGATGAGGATGCCAGTTTCTTTCACTTTTTTCACAAGATAACGAACATACGGAGCTGACAGTGCTTCTCTTCTTCCAAAATCCGTACGCAATTTTCACACACATTCTGCAACAATACCATGATTTTCAAAGCAATGTCGCAATATTTCCCAGCGTTGTTCAAGCGTATACACAACCATATTCGTTCAGCGGAAGGATAAAACTAATTATCTGTCAAATCAGACATGAGCTAAGTGTTACCATTCACGAAATAAGCACTAGTTGAAAAAAAAACGTTAGATGGCGGACCCTTTAAAAGATGCTAAGTTAGCATCTAGCATCTTTTCATAAATTTTGGATGCTAAACGACAAAAAAGTTGCTAAATCTAGCAACTAAAATGCTAAAATGGCAACGCTGCTGACTATGATTTAATACATATTAAAATTAACACTCATACGTAAGTATACGTATCTTCTACTCTGCTAATTAATAATAATCATACGCCTTGACTTTGTTATGTTATTCAAAAAGATCGATCGGATGAGGGTAAATAACTTTTAGATCACTCCGTGACTATGCGTGACTACCCTAAAATTAATCTGTAGTCAAAAGACTATGGGCCAAGTTTCAGATCAATTGCATGAGGGGAAATGGGAAATTGAACTATATACATACTTGAAACATATTAACGAAATGAACTAAAAGACCGAAATAACTGAAAGACCGAAAAATAAAAGACCGAAAAAATAAAAGAGCGGAGGAAATAAACTAGTTTGCATAGTTTAGTAGAAGGAATAGTTCAATTGAACTAGTTCGTTTATGAACTACACAAATCTATTATTGAAGAATATTTCAAAAATATTGAGTTTGGCGGCTACAGTTGGAAATTTTCGTCAACTATGAAGAGAGTAATTGAAAAATACGGACAAACTGCATCGATTGGTGATACTAAATATACTGTACGTTCAAAAACAAGTGGTTCAAATGCCAATATCGAAGCAGTTGCGAAAGTCCAGGAACATCAGCCCCAGAAGCTCCCACTGAAGATCTGAGTCTGGACACATAAAATTCAATCAAATGGCAATATGAAATTTAACACTTTTATGTTAAACAAGTCATTAAATCTGATTCCTAACTAACAGCTGTTTTGTTTTTAATTTTAAATTTTCCTTTGTCATCTTTTACTTAAACTGGCAACACTGTATAAAAATTGCAAAAAAAAAAAAAAAAAGAACTTGACATTTGTTTGCGACAATTTGCCGCTGCATCATCTTGCAGAATTCTTTTGTTTTTTGATAAATTTGCAAAAACGTTTTCTTAATATCAAGTGTTTACACTATAATAAAATAAATACTTATTTTATAAACGATAAATTTGAAAATCAGAAACAAGAAATTGAAAAATGTCTTTTACTTTGGACGATTATAAATTAAGCTGCGAGCTATTTGGACACAGTATGGATGTTCGTACCGTGGCGTCTGGGGCCACCGTCATGGGAGGTGGTCAAATGATTGTTTCGGGTTCGAGAGATAAAACCACAAAATTATGGAAACCCATAGATGATGGTTATATAGAATCGGTAACCTTGCAGGATCATACAAATTTCGTGGCATGTGTGTTTTATTATGAACGCGAACGGTGGTTGTGTACGGGCAGTAATGATGCTACGGTGTGCATTTATCAGGAAAATAGTTTGGTACCCATCTTAACTTTAAAAGGTCACGGCTCTACTGTCTGTGCCATAGCGGCTGGTGTAGAGGCTCGAAGTTTGATAACGGGCAGTTGGGATAAGACAGCGCGAATTTGGTCTATTGATCAAACAGGTGATGCAAAATTTGTAGAACTAAAGGGTCATGATGCGGCCGTTTGGGCTGTGGCTTCTATGCAGGAATCTAAAAAATTTATAACTGGCTCTGCGGACAAGAACATTTGTTTTTGGAATGCGAAAGGAGAAAAGTTACGTACGCTCAAAGGTCACACAGATTGCGTTAGAGGAATTTTGTCGCTGAGTACTGATTGTTTGTTATCGTGTGCCAATGATGCCATTATACGTTTTTGGAATGAAGATGGCGAATGTGTCAAACAAATGGTTGGTCATACCAACTACATATATGCGGTAGCTGAACAAAAGGCTGTAGGAAATGGTTGTGTAGTGTCATGCGGTGAAGATAGTTCCTTGCGTATGTGGAATTTGGCAACGGGCGAAGAAGTAGGATCACCTCTAATACATCCAGCACAATCCGTTTGGTCTGTAGCCTGTCTTAAAAATGGTGATATAGTTACGGGTAGCAGTGACGGTATTGTTAGAGTTTTTACCAAAGATCCTCAGCGTATAGCCAATGCATCGGCCTTAAAGTCGTATGAATTAGCTGTGGACACAAGAAAACAACAAATGTCGGAAGAATTGGGAGGTTTTAAAAAGACTGAGTAAAGTTAAACATTTTTTTTTTTTTATTTAGAAAACTAAACATCATTTTCCACTTTCAGTCTGCCTGGTCCCGAAGCTTTACTAACCAATGGCACCCGAGAAGGTCAAACCAAAATGGTAAGACATCCAGATGGCTCGGTGAAATGTTATATATGGGAATTAGGTAAATGGAATTTAGTTGGTGATGTTACCGGCGCATCAGGAGGATCACAAGCAACTTCAGGCAAGAAATTGCATGAAGGCAAGGTAAATTTTGAAATCATCAACTTTATTTTATGTGTCTGTCTATCTAAATATCTTTCATTTCAAAAAGGAATATGATTATGTGTTTTCGGTTGATATATCAGATAGCCAACCACCAATAAAACTGCCCTATAATCGTGGCGAAGATCCTTGGGTATCTGCTCAAGCATTTATACACCGCAATAATTTACCGCAAGCTTATTTAGATCAAGTAGCGAACTTTATAATAAAAAATGCTAATAACGCACCTGTGCTGACCTCGACCACAACTGCGTAAGTAAAAACATATATTTTTTATGCAACAATCCATAAATAATGTAATATATTTTGTTTTTTTTTTTAGAGGCTATCAAGATCCATTTACTGGTGGCAATCGTTATGTACCCGGTTCAAGCAATAACAGCATTCAAACTGTTGGTAATGCCGATCCATTTACAGGTGGATCCAGTTACTCCACAGCCGCTAGTCGACAAGTTCCCAAAGTTGATGTTAATTTTGTTAAAGGTTCGTTATGTTGTTTTGTAAAAACTTTCAAATTACGAAATAAGTATTTTTTTTATCGAATAGGTGACAAACATTTTCCTATTAACAATTATGTTACGTTCGATAATTGTGATCCCACAAAAGTTTTGGAAAAACTCAAGTAAGTCTTTTTGAAATTACTTAATTATGTACAATCTTTTTAGATAGATTTTTTAGAAAGCAGTAGCTACAAAAGTGTTCATTAAAAATCTTAAGAATTCATAAAATTAGTATGGACCTGAAAAAATTGTTTCCATTACTTTTTACAATACCCCTATTATGTATGTGGCCGTCGGCACAATAATGGCATTGCCGTAGTCATTATTGACAGATATCGATTACTATTGTCAGGCACTTGGTATTTTTTAATGCGATTTTAAGGCGTCGTTGAGTTGAAGTGACTTTGTTTTTGTTGATACAAAATTTAACAACGACTTAAACAAAGCTTGTTGCCGTTAGATCAGAAAATAATTTATGATGAAAACAAAAAATAAAAACAACAGCTAAGCAGTTTGAATTATTAATTGCGGAACTTGAAAGTAAACCAACTTTAGCAAATGGATTTCATAGAAGCAATACTTGGTGGACATAACATCAAAATTGAATTCCATTGGACAGCCATTCAGATATAGATTCTGACATTTTAATCTTAATAAAGAGTGGGCAGATGTCTCGTTGATATACATTTAAATAAAGAGTGGCTCCTCCAAAATTATAGATACGATGGGTTGTGGCAATCCTAGACAAAAATCATTCCCAACCGTAATATTGTTGAAAATATTCAACAAATCTGTAGTAAAGAATAATATAAATGTCCGAACTGTGTCTCATAACCATCCTTTGAAGTCCAATGCGTTGATTGTTTTCTTCATCATTAGAACTTTCACTAGAACCCGATATAAAAAATAAATTCAAATTGAAAAGCTGTCAAATACTCGTATATACGGATGATATTTCTTTTAAATTATCGATAATACATCGACATCAACACAACTATTCTTAGTAAATGCCGATTTAGCGTTGAGGTGATGTCGACGTCTGCTCAATGTGACTGCAACTTCGAAGTGACGACGAATGGTAATAAAACTCAGAAGTCAGTTTTTTAATGCGTCCAATTTTTATTATAAAATTAATAATTTCATTAATATAGAAGAGCTATTAGACTACAAAATTTATTAAATATAATTCTCATATTGCGAAACATTCGCACAAATATAACCTCCTGATAGCTTAATCTCTATAATTTCTTTACATATTTCTCAAAATCTGTCATTTTTTATATAGAATATTTTTCTGCTTATGAATGTTGTTTAACTTTGTTACATATTTTAGAGAATTTAATGCCAAACTGCCTGAAACCAACGAAAAAGTATCCAATAATCTATTAGAATCTGTTATTCGATTAGCAGATGCTGCTCCAGAAGTTGATCAAACAGCTATTGAAGCTTTACAAATTTTGCTAAGATGGCCAAGTGGTAAGATCCCTATACTGTTATACATATATATGTATATATGCTCTGATATCTGACTCTTAAATAAACTTGTAATTTTCGATTTTCAGAATTGCTTTTCCCAGTTATCGATATCGTTCGTTTGGCCGTACGCAGTGAATCTGTTTTTTCCATATTAAATTCATTGAATTTCTTAGATGCCCTTCTAACACATTTAACAAGCTCGGCACCAAATCAATTGATGGTCATCCGCTGCTTGGCAAATATCATGAATCATGAGGCTGGTAGACGACAAGTTGATGTGCGCTTAGCTACTTTGATTGAACACATAAATGCCATTAAATCAGGCAGCAATAATTTACAAATAGCCATAGCTACTTTCTATTTAAATTGCACCGTAACACAGACCACAGGATTGGCAAATGGTGAAAAATGTCGTTTGGTTACCGAGGGTTTAATTGAATTTCTTAAATGGACTACAGATTTGGAAGCATGTTATCGTTCTATGCAAGCTGTTGGTAATTTAACCACTACACCCTTTGGCCAGGAAACTTCGGCTTTAGTTATATCCGTAGACTATGTTATGGATAAACTAAGAGGTTTGACAAATACACCACAGGCTGGTGCTTTTGCAAAAATTAACACAGCTGGTACAGCTTTGCTAGCCGCATTTTAAAGTTGGATGGATGAGTAACAAACTATTAAAATAAAAGCTTGAAGCAAAAGCGTTTAAATTTAATTTTTAATAATTATTTTATGCATATAATACACCTCCAACATTATAATCATCTAAATAACTTGGTTAATTTAAACAATAAAATATGTTTCATTTTTCTAATGTTAGTGCTATCCTCCCAATTATTTCATACAAATTTCGAATTTTAGATATTTTCATTTCAAATCTAAAGCTAGTTCTTTAATTTGAGTAAGATTTTTTTTAAAAACTATTTTTATCTATTTTAAGAGGAATGTCTATTTCTATTTTTTTCTTTATCTGTAATCATTATAGAACTCTCGGCTGTAGGTTTCGTTAGTCGTATACGTTGCAATAGCTCTTCTTTCCAATGTTCTTCGGGTACACCAGCAGCCCATTCGGGTACCGCTAAGTTGGGTAAGGAAAAATTGGCCATTGCATTTAAAATCTGTTTAAAAAAATCATATTATATTTTAGTTTAGATATCGTATTTATGGCCTACCTGTTGCGTTTTATTGCCGTCCAATTCAATTTGCAATTCTTGTGGTCGAGGCTGACTCCATACTTCTCTTTCAATTTCGGCATCAATCGATGCAATAACTGGCATATTGGGATCACCATGTGTTACTACTACGGGTTCGTCAACTTCTGCATTGACATTATCGTCCATCCTTCTAGAACCTTCTTCATTGTATTGCTGATAGTCATTGTCATCATGCTCTTCCGGCCTCATATAACCATATTCAACATAATTTTCATCCATCGCTAAGGGTTGGTAGCCATCATATTGGCCTTCTTGCATTATTTCATTATCACTGTCATCACTACCAGGTGGTGGATGATGTATAATGTTAGTTGTTCGTAAATCATCTTCGCCGTGATCACCAGGTAATTCTGGAGCTCCCATGTTTTTTTTTTTATTTTCCCATGTAAGATTGGCACTCACTAAGAATTGATAGCACAAATAACATTAGCATTGCCAGATCAGTCGATTTCTTTATCACACAAACAACAGTTGTATTTACTTAGTAATTAAAAATAGTATTTAAAAAATGTGCTAGCAAAAAATGTGCTAGTTGCACGCGTCTGCAATAGTTGCGCAACTTTTGTTTTTTTTTTTGTGAAAAAGCGAATGATTTTTTCATCGCTTCTCAACATATGCAAGAAAGAGATAACATAGGTGTACTCTTGCAGCTCTAAGAGTCACTGTAATTTGGGGGGTCGCCGCGTGCAAGTCTCCAAGAGACAAAGAAGAAGAAGAAGAAAATTTTTAGATATTCTACAATTTTTCGAAGAAAATTTGTAGATTTTTTTTACGCGGGATTATAATTTGCAAAGCGCGGGAATCCATCTTGACGACGCTATTTTTTTTCAATGAAAAATACTACAGAATGAATAAAAACTCTACAAGTACTCATTATGATAAAAACTAGGTGAAGTGTTAAGAAGTGTTACAAAAATTAGACGGCGAATAAATAATTTATAAATATATATAAGTTTATAATATATATAATAATATAAAATAATATAATATAAAATATATATAAGTTTAGTCGTACCACGACTAAAAACATTACACATCACTAATCTTTCCGTTATATTTGAAGTTATAAATTTTACTATAACTTTTTTATTCATGTGTACTTCCTTATGTTTTACATACAATTCATAATTTTTGCTATCACACTTGCATATGTATTTTCGTATGACAAATATATATTTTATTGTAAAATATATATTTTTAAATTTTTAATTAATATTTAACAACTTATTTTTCTTTGAATATTAATTTTATTAATTTAATTTGTTTTTCTTTCGCCGCAATCAGTGTTGTATTTTCATAAGTTTTGTCATGTCAAAATACACCCTGTTCTAACTGAAAATTTTACATGTGACTTTCCACATGTATTGTACATATGCAATGTTTCATATGTATCATCGTCGAATAAGGATAGATTTCGTCTCTTCGGTTATCTCTGTCTTACGATCAGCGTGGTATTTGCTCAGCATGCAGTTAGGTACATAACCTATAACATAACCTATCGTTTCACTAGTTTGAAGGACTCATTCTCACAGCTCACCCTAATCTCCCTTGCGAAGGCAATGATTTTAATAGGGGTGCTATAAGATTTTACCCTGGATATTTGGTTACGTGCCTCCTCCATTAAATTTAGAATACTAAAAAAAAAAGAAATATGTACCACATAATCAGCCCTGTTCTTGAAACGTTGTTATTTGAATAAGAATGAATTTAAAATAACATGAAATTGAAATTTTGGGTTTCTTGAAACCACTTTTTTTATTTTTTTAATGGAAACATATGTTTGAGTTAAGAACATATGTTATCTAGAAACCGAGGTGCGATATGGTTCTTTATTCAGTTTCACAAAAAACTTTTAAGTATTTTGTGCATGTTTTTTCTTAATTTTATAGAAAAAGTATAAAGAAAAATATTTTCTTTTAAATTAACAACTTATCTGTTCATTTAATTGTTTTTGTTCTTCAATTCCATTCAATTAAAAATGACTTTTCTATTTTTAAAAAGTTAGGCATCACCAAAAAAATTTCGATATTCAAATTAATTGGATTTGACTGGCATCACAACTGTTTCGAACATATGCAAAAAAAAATAAAAATATGTGATTTGATGAAAAATTTTTTTTTAATTCCTTTATTTGTAATAATAAGTGCATAAAGAATCTATGATGTAATTGAAAAAATTTTAGTGAAGAATATATTGTGCAAATAAAAAGTTTTTATTATAGTTGTAGACCTGTTTAGTAGAAAAAAGGGCATTTGTTTTGATTTCACAAAGCCTTTTCTATGTGAATTAAAACAAGAAAAAATATTCTTATTGAAATCATAGAACAGCATAAAACTCGTAAGTTTAAGAATTTTTTAATTTACGAGTTTTTTTTGTGATAGTGATTTCAAGAACAGGGGTGAATGTGTACAACTTTTGCAGTGGGAAAATTTGACAGTACAAATGCAAATAACGAGTTTCAATTTGCCATCCATCGAGCAAAGCTTGCCTCGTGGGTTCTATTATATCGCATAAGAGAAAACGTGTTTCAGTTTTTTTTTCTTTGTGGTCCTGGCGTTGGTACTTTACTTACAATTAGGTTAAATGTACTTTTTGCAGGTGTTTTTTTTAAATTACATATTAAAGAGCTCACCCTAACCTCCCTTGCGAAGGCAATGGCTGTGTAGGGGAGCTGTATCAACCAGATAAAAATTTGTACCCCACAAAATGACAACATACTTAGACCTGGTGTCTTAATTTTTAATAGACACATTGCATGTGTCAGTAGAATATGTAAAAACACGTCGTGTAATAACACCTTAACAAAAATAGTAGTTATTCAGCCCAATTCTAAACAAAAATCCCGCATGAAATTTTACACTTTTCCCATTTTCTCCTATTATAAATAAAAATTCCCTTGGAAAAACAAATCGAGGGGAAAAAAAGTAGGTATTCTCAATGCACTTGAATTTAGTTTTTTCCCTTGAAAAATTTCACTTGCAAAACAGGCGAGAGTTACATAAAAATGTAAATGCAGTAGTTTTTCATAAAACAAAATTTAAATAAAAAAATAAATATTTTATTGTTCTTGTAGGTCGAAGAACACAAATAAAGCCAAATTCAACTTTTGTTAACTTTAATGGAAGCCAATACAGGAATTGATTGTGGTTTTCCATAGATTCATCTCGCAATTGTCTTCTAGCAATCCTTTGACTATTCGTTGTTATTTTACAACACCAATTTCCTCCAACAACACCAATTTCTTTCAAATAGTTTTAGATATTTGCGTTTTTACACAAAAATAATATTGAGAATTGTCAATAAGAATTTCGATGATGCCACTTATTCACCTTTTGTTCACGCGGAACTTATAATTGGAGGATTTTTTTCTCGAGAAAAGTATTTTCCGTAAGAAATTCCGTGACAATCAGGTATGTGATGGAAATCGATTTAGACACTAAAACGATTTAAATTCAATTACAGTTGTGACGCGTTTATATTTTACATTTTATAGTTTCGATTTCAAACTCCATTTTGTTCTGTGGATCCGAGTTGTCACGTAAATGTTTCCTCTTTATGTTTTCTTCTAATAACAAATAGGATGCTGCCAAAATAATCGACATTTTATGATTTTGTATATATTTACTTATAAATTTCATAAATGTTTGATTATTTTAAAATTTTCACTACAAATTGTCAATACATTGTTGTATTTTCAAAAGAAATGATACGGAATGATACAAAAGTGGAAAATGAAATCGATCGAAATTCATCACACCGTTATCGATTTTAAAATCGTTTTCACTTTTGAAATCGATCGAATTCCATCACATACCTGAATATTCTTAATTTTGCTGATAATTTTTATGAGCGAGGTTTTTCTATGCAATAAAACACTTGTTTTTTTAACTTTTAATAACTCTTTATATGGTACTGTCTTATTTGTAATTTTGTTTTTTTCTTCTTTTCTTTAAGATATTTTATTTTACTCTATAGATGATAAAATATTTACTTTAGTATATTTGTTTAATTTAATACGTAGGTATTTAAACTTTATATTATTAAATTATTAATAGCTTTGTTTTTATAATAATAATATATATATATATGCGTGTGTAAAGGCTTAATTCTTATTTCATTATTGATTTTTATTTTAAGCAATATTATTCAAATTTTCAATTGTGTGTATGTAATTTGAATTTTTAGAATTTGTGAAAGAGAAGTTTACTTTAAATTAGAACTACTTACTAAATACAGTTGAACTTAAAATATTTAACTTATAAAAGAGAAAAAAACTCATGTTTTTCACAAAATGAAAATCAAATATATTTTTAAATATTGTTCCTTTTTAATATGTACAAAGTGATAATTTGAAAAAAATTTAAAAAAAATACATACTTTGCTAAGTATTTCTAAAATGATTTTTGTTTATATTTAAATATGACATGGATTTTGAAGTTTTAACGTAAATAGAAACTATTTATGATGTATTGTATGTTTAGGTTAGTGTGTATGTATACATAGTTTGTAAAAGCAATAACAATTTGTGTAAAAATAAATTTAAAATAAAAAAGTTTTAAAATGTGCATCTCAGACGAACTAGCAGTAATTTTTTAAACTTAATTCTAATTTAATTATTTGTATAGATAAAAAGGCTACTTTCACATTTTTTTTGATATAGTTTTATATTGTTTTATTTTATAGTTTTAATAAGATTTTTTTTTTGTTGTTTTTGAGTTGAAATATTTCATGCATGGTAAGCAAAAAAAAAATTTCGGTATTTTTGGGGGGGTTTAAAACCAACTATTTTAAACTTTATTTTTATTATGAAATTGTAATAATTATTCTTTTTGCTTTAAAAATATTCGGTGGAAAGTTTTTAAAAATATTTATAAATTGTATGAAATTATATGGGCTTTATAGTTTATTGCAAAACTATAATCCTAATTGTGATAATTTTTTTTTTGGGAATTTGAAAAATTGTTGTTACCCACAAATAGCTATGTGAGCTTAATTTGTATTGATGGAAGATATTTTGTTAATTAAAATAGAAAATTCCTTTTCGATTTGGAATTTTTTTCCAAAATAATCACTGAAAGTGCCAGAGAGCTTAAGTACACTTTACAAGGCGTCTACATAATCCTAAATACCGAACTTTTTGAATGTACTCTGAGACATTGAAAGTATGTCAATGCTAATTTAACGACCAGACCATCATTGGCAGGCAAACATACTTTCACTTTACTATTTTCTTATAACGTGGTTATTATTGTAAGTATAATTTAAAATTGGAAATAGTTTTTTTTTTCCTTCTTCTAATTCACATAATGCCTTATTATACATATATCTTAGTTTTAAATAATAAAATTAACTTAAAAGTGATGGAAACTAAAATAAATTCTAAAAGCAACAAAACTATTTTATAAACAATTTCCAATTAAGTTTTATCGTAGTGGTAGCGGCATTATTATTATTGTTACTATTGGCATTGTTATTCGTACTAGACTATAAGTATTTATTATTTTTATGCATGCGCGATTTTCCGGGATTGACTTTACACTTAAGCTGCTGTATCAAGTCGTAGATTTTCAATGCCGGTCCCACTTTCATGCCCAACAGGTTTATAATTTCATCTTTTGAGAGCTGCAATAAACGTTTACCATCGATTTTGTTGCGACTGAACATGTCGCAATGAGCCGTACAATCGTTCACCCTTAAAAATTGTGAAACATCATAGACATTCCACGTTTCAGGCACAAGTTCAGATATATTCTCACTATCTGTACAATCACTTAAACGTGGTATATATTTGGTGCTGCTAACGGAGGAATTCTAAAAGAAAATTTATGTTTTGATTATTTTTGTAATGTTATGAATATTGTGGAAAAATGAATGTAAATGTTGAAGAACAAAAACATAATTAAAGACTGGGATGCGGGTGGTGGTAATGTTCCAATAACAGTGCGTTAAAATGTTTAAATTCAAGAAATTTGCTGGTGTTTAATATAAAATATTTTTAAATAAAAAAATATTTTTGTCATTCCAATATTCGAAATCTGTTATATTTTCTTTTTAAAACATATTTAGCCCAATTACGAATATTCTCAAGGAATTTTTCACGGAAAATACTTTTTTCGAGAAAAAATCTTCCAATTAAAAATTCCGCGTGACCGAAAAATATTGAATAAGTGGCATCATCGAATTTCGAAGCCAGTTGTTTTGCTTTTGACAATTAGTTTTCTATTTTTTTTTTTTGTGTGTGCAAACGAAAATAAATTTTCTTTAGTAATTCGCGCTCCAAGAAGGAAAGATCGTTGTTGTCTTTTCTATTATTTCGGATAAAACACGTTTCGGTGTTTGCTTTTTGGTTATCGTGGTTGCTGATCAGCATGCATGTAGGTTATATACCTACATATGTATATGCGTGCGTTTCCGGTTATATGACATACATAACCTCTCTTTTAATTATACCCTATACCACTATGTGGTTTGGGTATAATGACTTTGTGCTGCTGTTTGTAACTACCAAAAATATTTGACATAGACCCATCTTTTATTATACCGATCGAATCAGTATCACTATCTGATTCGATTTAACGATGTCCGTCCGTCCGTCTGTGTGTCCATGTAAAGCTTGTAATCAAATTGCAGGTCGCAAATATGAATATATTTTGATGAAATTTGGTATATAAGCTTTTATCGGCCATGGGATGGAATTGGTGAGAATTGGTCCATGTTCAGACCTAGCCCCCATACAAATGACCCCTATGAAATCAACATAAATTGCCATAATATCCAAATTATCATATAAATCTTAGTCAAAGTGGGTTTGTATGTGTTTGTTACATCCATTAATCAGTAGTCCAAAAATGACAACTCTTAGTCATAGGCCCCATATAAAGCTGCTTCCCGATCTTCACTTAAATCTATCAAAAAAACAAAAATATTGCACGGATTCTTTTCAAATTTTGTTTGTATATATTTTTGCAAAATACAAGAGACAAACATGGTCAGGATCGGTCCATTTTTGGGCCAAGTCCCCATATAGATATAGCATCCGATATGAACTTTTTCATATCTGCAGCCAAAAAATTTATAAAAATCCAACTCAAATTTGGTTTATGCTTATTTTCTATATCCAGTTAGTTGGGCCTGATAGATAGGGTCTCTAAACGCGTGGTATAGGGTATCGTATAGTCGGTCTAGACCGACTATAATTTTCTTACTTGTTAAGTTTGTTAAGTTTGCAAATTAAATAGCTCGCCCTAACCTCCATTGCGAAGGTAATGGTTGTGAAGGATGGCTATACGCGTAAAATCGTGCTACTTGGAGATGGCTGTATAGTTTTTTTGTAACTGGCCAAATAATTCTTCATTGCGGCGCGGCCGTAACAAAATAACCAAAAAAAAAATAAATAAATTTATTTTAAAGACAAATCTAATAAGGGATAATAAATAGGAAATTTTTTGGTATCTGAAATTAATCGGATAATTGATAATTAATTATTGATTCACTCCATCTGACTTGGGTTCCAAGTCGTGTTGGTATTCCCTTTAATGAAAGGGCTGATGAACTGGCCAAAGTGACATTGGAAATTGTAGACCCTTTGTGTTGTTTTTGTACTTTAAGAACCGTTAGGTGAGAGATAATTACCAATTTTTTGTTTTTTAATTTTGTATGACACACTACTAATTAATAAAACTGCATTATAACATTGAATTGAAATATGTTCATTTAAAAATAATTTGACTCAGAAGCTAAAATCAAGCAATGTTTCTTAGGTTTTGCCCAATACTGTATCTCAGTGTAGTGGGTCATTCTATTTTCAATCCTGAGATGCTGAAGGAACCGTGGTATCGGAGGGTAGCTTTGGAACCTTGTAGTATAAAAATAATTAATAGATTATTATCTGGTCATGCTTTTGACAAAAAGTATTTAAATCTCATTAAGGTAAAAGTGACTCCAACCTGTGTGAATATTGCGGCGTTATCGAGAATGCCAACCACCTTATTTTCTTTTGTAATAAATACTATGACATTCGAAGGATATACAATTTTTTTTAGAAAATATACATATATGTCTTTTTCAACTGCTAAGGACATACAATTTAAATGATTTTTTTGACTTAATTGCTTTTATTAAAGAGTCCAAAATGACTCAGCTTTTATAATTATAGTCAATTTTGAGAACTAAATTTTATCCTATGTATTAACGCAACCCCTCACCTTGCCCATTGTTAATCCTATAATCCTTTGTGTTTAGGGATTTTCTACTGATACATCTGCATTTTTTCATAAAAATGCTTGTGGGATAACCTGGCAATTTGAGTGTTTTTAAACACCCCCATCACGAATCTAAAACACAAAAAATTTAATAAAAAAAATTAATAGCAGAACTATGATGCGAGCGCTGGTGGAGGAAATTGGTGTTGTAGAATAACAACAACGAAATAGCTAAAGGATTGCTAGAAGTCAATTACGGACTGAATCTATGAAAAACCAAATCAATGCCTGAACTGACTTTCATTAACGTTAACAAAAGTTGAAGTTTGGCTTTATTTGTGGTCTTCAACCTACAAGAACAATAAAATATTATTTTTTTTATTTAAATTTTGTTTTATCAAAATACTTCTTACATTTTTATGTAACCTCCCGTTTGCAAGGGATTTTTTTTAGGGAAAAAACCAAATTCAAGTGCATTGAGAATTTCTTTTTCCCATCGAATTTTTTTGCAAAGGAATTTTTATTCATAATAGGGGAAAATGGGAGAAGTGAGAAATTTCATGCGGAATTTTTGTTTAGAATTGGACTAATTATGATGCTGGAGATATTTTCGTAAGTAATTGGTACACTCCTTCTATTCTGAAAAAGTAGTTTTTTTTTAGAAAAAGAAAAGGTACTTTTTTAGGAAAATGTACTTTTTAAGAAAGGGTACTTTTTTAAGATAATATATTTTTTAAGAAAGGGAACTTTTTTATTAAAGGCACTTTTTTAAAGAAAATTACTTTATTAAGAAACAGTACTTTTTCAAGAAAGGTACTTTTTTAAGAAATGTGCTTTTTTAAGAAAATGTATTTTTTAAGAACAGGACCTTTTTTAGAAATGTAACTTTTTTAAGAAAATTTAATTAATTTTTTAAGAAAATTTAATTCATTTTTTAAGAAAATTTAATTAATTATTTAAGAAACATTTTTTAGAAAAGATACTTTGTTAAGAATATATACTTTATTAAGAAAAGGTACGTTGTTAAGAAAGGAAACTTTTTTAAGATAAGATATTTTTTAAGAATAGGAACTTTTCTAGAAAAGGTACTTTTTAAGAAAATTTACTTAAAAAAGGACTTTTTGAGAAAGGTACTTTTTTTTAAAGAAAATATACTTTTTAAGAAGAAGTTCCTTTAAAATAAGGCTACTTTTTTATGAAAGGGACTTTTTTTAAAGAAAATTTACTTTTATGTGAACAGGTACTTTTTAAGAGGCACTTTTTTTTAAATATACTTTGATAAGAAATTAACTTTTTTAAGAAGATATTTTTTTAAGAAAAATATTTTTTAAGAAAAGGTACTTTTTCAGAAAATTTACTTTTTTAAGAAAAAGTACTTTCTAAGATATGTACTTTTTAAAAGAAAATTTACTTTTTTAAGAAAATATAACTTTTAAAAAAGGTACTTTAAAAAAATGACTTTTTAAGGCACTTTTTAAAAAAAGGTACTTTTTAAAGAAAGGTACTTTTTTTTAAGAAAATATACTTTTTAAGAAAAAGTTCCTTTAAAATAAGGCAACTTTTTTTTTTAAGAAAGTGATTTTTTTTTTTTAAAGAAAATTTACTTTTATGTGAACAGGTACTTTTTAAGAGGCACTTTTTTTTAAATATACTTTGATAAGAAATTAACTATTTTAAGAAGATATTTTTTTAAGAAAAATATTTTTTAAGAAAATGTACTTTTTTCAGAAAATGTACTTTTTTAAGAAAAAGTACTTTCTAAGATATGTACTTTTTAAAAGAAATTTACTTTTTTAAGAAAATATAACTTTTCAAAAAGTTACTTTAAAAAAATGACTTTTTAAGGCACTTTTTTAAAAAAGGTACTTTTTAAAGAAAGGTACTTTTTTTAAGAAAATATACTTTTTAAGAAAAAGTTCCTTTAAAATAAGGAAACTTTTTTTTTAAGAAAGTGATTTTTTTTTTAAAGAAAATTTACTTTTATGTGAACAGGTACTTTTTAAGAGGCACTTTTTTTTAAAATATACTTTGATAAGAAATTAACTATTTTAAGAAGATATTTTTTTAAGAAAAATATTTTTTAAGAAAAGGTACTTTTTTCAGAAAATGTACTTTTTTAAGAAAAGGTACTTTTTAAGGTACTTTTTTAAAAGAAAATTTACTTTTTTAAAAGAAAATTTACATTTTTAAGAAAAGACACTTTTTAAAAAAGGTACTTTAAAAAAATGACTTTTTAAGGCACTTTAAAAAAAAATGCACTTTTTTAAGAAATGTACTTTTTTAAGAAAATGTACTTGTTTAAAAAAATGTACTTGTTTAAGAAAAAGTACACGTTTAAATAAATGTACTTTTTTAAGAACACGACCTATTTTATGAAAAGGTACTTTTTATGGAAAGGTACTTTTTAAAATAAGTTACTATTTTAAAGGTATTTTTAAGAAAGGTAGTTTTTTAAAAGAAAATTTACTTTTTTAAAAAAAAGATACTTTTTAAAAAACATAATTTAAAAAGGACTTTTTAAGGTACTTTTTAAAAAAGTACATAAAAATAAAGGATTTTTTAAGGCATTTTTAAAAAAAAAGGTACTTTTTTAAGAAAGGTACTTTGTACTTGTTTAAGAAAAGGTACTTTTTTAAAAGAACAGAAGCTAGTTTAAGAAAAGGTACTTTTTACGGAAAGGTACTTCCTAAAATAAGTTACTATTTTAAGAAAAGGTGCTTTTTAAAAAAGGTACTTTTTTAAAAGAAAATTTACTTTTTTAAGAGAAGATGCTTTTTAAAAAACATAATTTAAAAAAAGGACTTTTTAAGGTATTTTTTTAAAAAAGATACTTTTTTAAGAAAGGTACTTTTTTTAAAAAAATGTACTTGTTTAAGAAAGTTACTTTTTTAAGAAAGGTACTTTTTTTAAGAAAGGTACTTTTTTAAGAAAATTTACTTGTTTAAGAAAAGGTACATGTTTAAGTAAAGGTACTTTTTAATATAAGTTACTATTTTAAGAAAAGGTGCTTTTTAAGAAAGGTACTTTTTTAAAAGAAAATTTACTTTTTTAAGAAAACATACTTTTTAAAAAACATAATTTAAAAAGAGGACTTTTTAAGGTACTTTTTTAAAAAGGTACTTTTTTGATAAAAGGTACTTTTTTAAGGTACTTTTTTAAGAAAGGTACTTGTTAAGAAAAGGTAATTGTTTTTTAAGAACAAGACCTATTTTAAGAAAAGGTACTTTTTAAAAAAAGATATTTTTTAAAAAGGTACTTTTTAAAAAAAGATACTTTTTAAAAAGGTACTTTTTTAAGAAAAGTGTTTTTTAAAAAGGTACTTTTTAAGAAAATGTACTGTTTTAAGAGCCTTTACTTTTTAAGAGTTTTTTTTAAAGCGAATTCACTTTTTTAAGAAAAGTTTACTTTTTAAGAAAATGTACTTTTTTAGGAAATTGTACTGTTTTATGAAAATGAGCTTTTATGTATATTTTTTTCTTTCATATTGGCGATTTTTTGTATATATTTCGGGTTACATGGAGTATAGCCATTATTTGGTTTAAAAGGTCCGTAAAACCTGAGTTTGAGAGTTTACTGAAAAACCAACATCGTACAAGATAGAGACTGTCAAAGAATGAGTTAGTACCATAAAAATCACCATCGTGATAGCTAGAAAAGCTAATGAAGCAGATTGATTTCTAGAACCCGAAAAAGGATGAAACCATTGCCCAAGTGTTTTTTATTTTATATTTATTAAAAATTGGAGTGTAATTAATAATTATGATTTTTTTTTTTGATTTTTTTGTTAGCATAAAGTTCCACCCTCACGGTTGATTCACGGTTGACTTTGTGAGAAAAGTGTTTTATCAAGAGTTATTGGACGATATCCGAACAATTTCAAATTATTATAAACAAATCAAGGTTCTCAGCCTTGATAACAAACAGGTTCTCACTCTTGATACAACAAGAGTTAGATCTAGATCACTTACTAGAGTGAACAGCCGTCCTTCATGTTATTCTTAATATTAGTTTTGTTTTGAAATATAGTTTTCCCTAAAAATTGATTCATCTCGAAAATTCTTTAGTCCAAAATGTTTCTTTACGCCTTATGAGTCGAAAATTTTTCTTTACGCCTAATAAGTTCGATGCGATGAAAATTTTTTCATATTCTTCACGTTGATGTGGAAAATTTGGCAAGAAAATTTTGTAATTAGACATTTAGTTGCTTTCTAGGATTTAAGTTGCTTTCAAAGATTCTTAAGTTTTCACTAAATTCACTAAAAGTTTTAACTTTTATCCGACGTTCATGAAAGGCTAAACTTTTCACTTAAGTTGCTAAAACATTAAACTTTTATCTAAAGTTCGTAAATGAATTAACTTTTGACTTAAGTCCTATATAAAAACAATAGTTAATAATAAATTCATTGCGCAAACTCGTATTAACGAAATTAAACAATTTTATATGAATTCATAAACTGTTGAAAAATAATCAGAAAATTTATATAAATTCATTTAAGATAACAAATATTGGAAAAAAATTGGTTCATTCGATTTAATAAAATATTGGCAGTGAATTTTTTCACTGCAATTAAAAGAAGAAACTAAACACAAATTTGCACTTTCGAAATTAATTAGTTTTTTATATTTAAGCAATATTTTATACTTGGCTATTCCAAAATATAAAATTAAAGAGGATATAATGGAATTAAGCATGCTCTGTTTGATTGTAATATTAAATAAATAAAAAAAAACAACTTTAAGAAGAGAATTAAAAAGGAGTTTTAAAATAGATTTTTGTTGATTTTAAGAGGAATATGAATTACGAATATTGATCGATCTATGATTAGAATATGATGGTGGTGTTGAGGATGGAGATATACGCACTATTATATGGTTTAACTACCACTTACCCCTATGTAACTAGTTGCTTTACGTGTAACAATAGGTGGAGCAGGTGATTGAGATTTCTTAACTGTAGATTTATGGGATTTACGTACTTTATCATTGTTTGAAGCGGCCGCCACAGCTGCGGCTGCAGCTGGGTTCACCAACAACGTTGAGGTGGACGATGAAGTTGTTGTTAAACTAGCTAAAGCCGTTTGACTTGTGGCAGATAATAAATCATTTTGTAAGGATGAGTGATTCGATAGCAGACTATTACTATCTTCATCATATTCTTCACAATCGTCTGCATCATCATCATCATCATTGTCCTCAGCTGGATTAGCTGATGTACCCGTCATGTGAGTAACATTTGTTGTTTCATAGAATGCGGGCGTATGATGTTCTGGTTCCAATTTCAATTTTATACTTAACTTAGGAATATGGGTTGTTGTTTTTAATGCTACTGTACGAGATTTAACTGAAAAGTTTTTCAAATAACAATTAGGTGAACTTTTTTTAAAAATAATAATAATAATAATAATACCTAATGTTTGAGTTTCTTGAGGTGAGGTGGTGGTTTGATTATTTCTATTACTAGACGCTGGAGTGGTGGATGCCTTCTTTTTACGTTTCTTTTGTGGTTTGGGTTTAGTTGCAGATTTTGGTGGTGCTGGCGCTGGGGTTGGTGGTCCTTCTAATTTATGATTCACTAAAATACACCATCCTACAGGATATATATCAGCCGATTCACAATCTAACCATTGATCATATTCATCCGTCCAACCGTCAAAGTGTATTTTCAACAGACGTCCCACAATACGTGACACAGTGGCTACACACACTAAACGTGGATCCATAAGATCAGCACATTCTAAGCTCATACCCACCTTAAATGTAATAAAATGCAATTTAAAACATTTCTCGTTAATTAATTTCTGTAAAAAATCTAAAATTTACCTCAAAACCATGATTAGGTACATCACGATTAAATAAATGTTCGCCAGCTGGCATAGAGTTTGTATCATGTAAATATGTTTCCCAAGCGAAATTACTGGCATTGTAGCCATTAGGCGGTGTTAAGGTTATACTGTTAGCAGAACAAAAGCCCACAGGAAATATATTCGGTGACTTTTCATGATAACAAAACCTTTAGAAAAATAAATATTTTTTTTTTAGTTTTTATTAAATCGTTCTTAGAGTATTTCGTCACACTCTCCAAAAATACTAACCAGTCTGAACCTGTAGCATCTGGTTGATAAGAATCGATACGTATCATCATATAACCAAATTTTAAAACAGCCATCACTGTGGCCACACATATGGAGGAGAGATTCAAAGGATCAACAGCTTCAAGTTTCATTCCTTCAATAAAAGTCTTTTCTTTGCCGTCCAAAAAATATTCTTCAAAAGTGAAATTCATTTTGAAAAGCTCAATCGTAGCATCATCCTCATGTACTTCGATCATGGCCTCACGACCGGCTGGAACAGACAAACATAAATGTAAAACACAAATTCAAAAATTTCAAAAAAATAGAATTTTGTTTTAACACGCTACATACCCAACATTCTTTCTAGATAATCTTGTGGAGCTGCCAAGTTATGTCCCACTGTTGTAGCCCATCCAACCGGATGTATAATGGGCGAATCTTCGTGACACCAGAAACCATCATCAGAATCAAAATATCGTAGAAATAAACGTTTACCAACAATTTTCGTTACCGTCGCTAATCGCACCTGGGATATACGATCTTTATCGACACATTCTAGATTAAGACTCAGGCGAAAACGTGATTGCATGCTTTCGTTAATTTTATTGTAAAAACTAGAAGGTAACGTTCGTGCTCCGGATAAACGTGAAACTAAGAAATCTTTCCAATCCTTATATTTATTTTCAATTGTACGTGGAGGTATTAGAGGTTTGCCACGCGTTGCACACCAGCCAACAGCATGGACTTCAGCGTTACAGAGATTCACCCAAAAATCATGACCATCATCATCAAAACCTAAACGAGGGACAGAGCCAATATGGAGAAAGTTTTCTATTACAAATATCTACAATCTGAGAATCATCATTCAGAAGGAAATCTGAGATAGTTTTGAAATTAAGATATGATAAAGGACGGAAAAATAAGGGATCTGTTTTTAAATGTTTTCATTTTTTAGTTTTCTTGCATATTTTCTTCATTGTAACTATGCAGGAATTTGGTATCACTTGCGCACTAATTCAGCCAAGTCAAAGGCATGATTAATTTTTTGTGATTTATAAGAAATCATCAACATTTTCACTGGTTTTGTATGGGGACTTACAGCTACGTGCAACTAACTAGGAACAGTAGTATCCAATAATTTATTTGCCATATCTACAATATTAATAGGCTAGGTGATTTCTTGTTACCGATGTTTTGTGCTATAGTTTTCTTCCGATTTGGACCAAACGTATATTATTTGAAAGGTGTTTCTTTTTAGATGTTCACCAGATTTACAGATTTTTGAATTTTTCCTTTGTTTCGAGTAAATTGCATTTAAAGTTGCTACTAACACATACATAAAATTATACATAAAATTATACATATTATTAATGTGTTTGTTAATGAGTTTATTATCTTCATTCACAATAATAATAAACCAACAAAGTGCTGGTTTGTGAATTGGCTAAGTTGAGAAATTAAATTGCCTAGAAATTGCACTCGAATTTCGAGCACTGGAATCCGCTAGTTAAAATTAATATTCATGAAATTAAATGCTAGAACTTGACACTGTTTAGCTAATTCAACTCTGTTCATCTAAAATTCACCAATCATAACACTTATTTTGCCGTTATTTTTCCTTGGTGGTGTTTTTTTTTTTTTTTTTTTGTAAAATAAATCAATCGTGGACTAAATCAGAACCAGTGATAAATTTTTCTATATTTGCAAATTCTGATAAATTTTAAAAGTTAAATTTAATTGATTGGGATAACATGGAGTGTTTTTCATTGTTTGGAAAGCATTAACAAATCTTGTGATGTCAGTACTCGGAAGATTACTGTACAAATACATCAAAATGGAAGAACTTACCGGTACGTGGCAGCAGCCTTAAAAGTTTCTAAAACCATGATTAGCAACGCGGTGCAATATTTCAAGAAGCATTCGACTACAGAGCATGTGGCCCGTAAACCAAGAAGCCGATTTACAACAGCTCACATAAATACGAGAGATTCCGGTTGCAGCCTTTGGTCATAATGAGGCAAAACCACATGTAGATACAGTAAAACGACGACTCACTGTGGCTGACATTTTGATTTCGTTGGGCAAAAGTCAAATTTTTTTTGTCACCGATTTTTAAAATTTTAACGCCATTTTGTAGGTAATATATCCAAATTGAGGTAGCCAAAAAATTAGGCTGTCAAACTCAACTGTTTTTAATTTCAGAAAAATGTGATTTTTTTTTAATTTTATCAAAAATAAATGGTTACTACTCCCAAGTTATCATCGATAATGACCTGCGGTCCCTTTTAGAAGGTTGGTAGGATTGTAGTCTTTAGTTGTTGTAAGAGGTCACAGCTCTACCGTTTAATATTAGGGGTGTTATGAAATCTATAATATTGATAGGCTAGGCGATTTCTTGTGACCGATGTTTTGTTTTACCGTTTTATCCCGATTTTGACTAAACGTATATTATTTGAAAGGTATTTCTTTTTAGCCGTTTTGCAGATTTACAGATTTTTTAATTTTTTCCTTTTTTTGAGTAAATTACATTTAAAATTGCTACTAACACATACATAAAATTATACAATGCTATGTGTGTGTTTATTAACTTTGTTAATGTATTTGTAATAAAAATGAGTTTGTTTTTTGTGTTGATTTGTGAATTGGCTATAATTGATTAGCATACCTTTAGGGTGTTTATTTAATGAAAAAATATAATTTCCTAGAATTTGCACTCGAATTTCGAGGGCTGGAATCTGCTAGTATTTATTAAACTACTATATTTTTTGTCAAATTTCAACTTTAGTGCAATAGAACTTTTTGGAAACAAAAGGGAACAAGGAACGTATACCACCCGGAGAAAGGTGAAAGTGTCCTCTTTAACCCTATATATACTTTTACACCCGCCAAGACCAGCCGGTAGAACACTTTTTTAATTTTTATTTATTTATTTATTTATATTTCAAACCAAGCCCAATTGGGCCAAGTATGGTTCACAAACTACTCAATAACAATTAAGCACTAATACTAAATTAAACACTTTTTAATTAATTTCGGGTTCAAAAATTAAAAGTTCCTATTTGCGTTCAAAATTAAAGTTTTTATTTACATTTAAAAATTGAAAGTTTACTAAAGAAATAAAGATTTTAGAGATTATTACCGAAAGCATATTCAACAAGTCTGTTCCTAAAAACATTAACTGAAACACCAAAACATCTTAAAGATCGCGGTAAGGAATTCCAGATACTTGTGACTCGCACCTGAAATGATCTTTCATAAATTGAAGTGTTGATAGGGGGAAAAATTAACTGTGGATTTCGTAGAGACCGTGTAAATCTAAAATGCCGCATTATATATTCAGGACAATTTGTTTTGATAACCTTATAAAAAATGTAACAAAATACGAATGTGCACATATTTAATAAAAGTACATCCTAAGAAGTCAACTACATAACTAGTAACATGGTCACGAAATCTAAGATTATACACAAATCTCATACAATTCTGTTGAAAAGGTGTTCATATATACGCATTTCCCCACAGTTGTATCCAGTAAAAACTTCAGCGCAATATAACATATTGGACATTAACAATGCATGTGCAATGCGTTTTTTTTACATAAACTGGCAGATAAAGATTTAACGAATACAACCTCCGTAGTGTAAAATTTATATTCGAACATAACTAATTAATATGTGGATTGAACTAAGATGGCAATCAATTAACACGCCAAGACATTTCATACATTCTACAAATTCAATTCTTACATCATTTACCTTGATAGCCAGATTAACTTCAGTTCTAGGTGTTTTGAAAATCATAGCATTGGTTCTTGCCGAGTTAATACCAATGTTACAGATCGACATCCACTCAGAAATATCTGATAACAAAACATTAATAACGCGATCCAACACATCATGAAACTGACGTTCCCCAGGAAATAAATTTTGAATGTCATCTGCAAAAACGAAAACTTCACAAGAGAATCCATGAACAATTCTGTAACAAGGGTCCAATAACAGACCTTTGCGGAACACCACTTTTTACTCTCGACCTCTCAGAATCAACCTGCTTAAAATGTACAAACTGACTTCTTTCTGACAAATAAGAAAAAATGAGTTTGCATGCGGGTAGCGAAAATTTGAAATAATTACAAAGATTTTCTACTACTAATACGGTCAAAAGCCTTAGATAAATCCAGCGGTATTAAAACTCCTACATGATTTTTAACTACAATTCTTCTAATTGAGTCCGTAAGAGCTACTAAAAGTGAAGAGGTATTATAACCATGACAAAACCCTGATTGATAGGGATCTATTAAAAGATTTCCATCCAAATATTCCAACATTTGTTCTTTCATAATATGTTCCACAATTTTAGATAAAATAGGAACTATAGATATTGGTCTCAGTTCACCGACATTACCGCTTTTCGCAATAGGGACAAACTTAGCTACTTTCGAGTCAGTAGGATATATAGAACATGTTAGTATGTTGTTAATCACATACAACATATGTTTCTCGATGAATGGAAAAATTATCTTAATAAACTTTAATGGAAAACCATCTGGACCTGAAGCATTTGATTTAATCTTCACAAACGCAGAGCATAATTAATTCAAATTAAAAGCCTGAAATGCAAACCCACTATCCATAAAATATAAAATAGATTTGAAAGGATCAAATACATCTACAGTTCTGTACTTAATTCATCCGCATTCAAATCACTTACAGATTCTAATGTTTCCAATCCTCCACCAGATCTATCAAATTCCACATGCCTCTAACATCAAGATTCCTAAATTGGCTTAAATGAGCATTTCTCTTTGCATTGCGAATAACAGTTTTGGTCTTGTTCCTAGATCTACAATAAATTCTCCAATTCTCTTGAGATGGCATACGAAGGCAGGCTTTAAAAGACAAATCCCTAAGAGAAAGGTGATATCTGATATCCGGCGAATTAAACCAGTTCTCATTAACTACGTGAATCTTGCATCTTTTGGTTGGGATCTGGGAATATAAACTTTCTACACATTCCATTAGACCCCTAAGTTGAAAGTCAATATCAGGGCTACTATAAAATTCAGAGAAATCATGCATAAGCACATGGTTATTCAACAACTCAATGTTCACGTTATTTTTTTTTTTTTTAATTAATCAACACTCAGGGGATGCCCCCTACAGATGCAGTGCATTGTGTTGATCTCAGGAAAATAGGTTAAGGAGGAAAGAGGGAGTAGTGTGTTCATTTTTTTTTTTTTTTTTTTTTTTGCAACGACAGACCAAAGCCTCTGGTGGGAATCGAACCCACGATCCCTCGCATGATAGGCGAGCACGCTACCTACTCACCTACCGGGGCGCTTATATTATATCTGTGATCACAAGCGGCGATAACCGTCTAAGTCGACATAAGAATGATTTGAGTTATAAATGCTACAATATTCTACTAACAACGCTTTTATACAACGCTTTATATTATAACACTTAAAAAGTTATTTATGAAAACATACTAACCTAAGTCGAAATGTAGCTTTCATATTCTACTAACAATTCTTTATATTTACGTGAAATCCCCATTTCTCTAACTCTGTTTTTAAAAAGATATTAATAAAAATATACTGACCTAAGACTTAATGAAGCCCCATTACATTTATAGTATATAAAAAGTTATTTTTTTTAAAGTATGATTTTCGACTTAGGCGGTTAATGCTTGTGACCACAGATATGTAGACTCAAGTGACTTGTTTATTGTTGTTTCTTTTCAATAAATAAGTAGTATATTCATTTAAACCAGGGATGGGCGTTTACGCGTAAACAGACGCTGTTTACGTTTACTCTGTAAACAGACGTAAACAGTCGTAAACAGACGTAAACATGTAAACAGACGTAAACACGTAAACGAAACAGCTGATTCCTTTGACGAAATGTGAAAGAGCTGCCACAACTTAAGTTTAAATTTAAACAAAGTATATAACAAAACAAATAATACATCATTATAATAAAAATAATACTGAAAATAATAATAAAAATTATAGTATAAAATAATTTATTCATTTATTTTTAGCTTGTTAACAAATATATGGTAATAATTTTATTGAAAGTTATCATAAAACATTTACAATGCCATAACATGGCAACACTTTTCAACAATTACAAATCATCCAGTAAAGTTTAATAAAAATGTCGGCCTGCAATAACGCCAAAAGAGATATTTTTGTGGATTTAAGCTTTGAGTTGCACAAAAATGGAAGAAAATATATAGCGCTATTCTTGTTTTGCAGAAAAACGCTAGCAAACATTGCAACAGAAAGATTAAAGGCGCATAGGTGAGCTTTATTACTTTTTAAATATTTGTGCTAAATGTGGTTAATATTTGCCTACCATTATGAACAGAAATCGTTGTAAAAAGAAGTCTAATGAGGACAACAAAAAGGATGATATGAACATGAGTTGTATAACGGATCTAGATAGCAGTGTTGATATTTCCTTAATGGATATTTCACAAAATGAAGATTGTGAAATAATATTGATTCCAGATCTTCCCAAGACATCATCGACAACACTAGTTACATACACAGCATCTATAATACCAACAACATACACACCGTCAGCAACAACATCGTCATCATTATCTTCAGTTTCCACAATATCATCATCATTATCTTCAGTTTCCACAATATCATCATCATTATCGTCAGTTTCCGCGATATCATCATCATCATCAGCTTCCACTGCACCACCAAATTTTAAAAAGCCTAAATCAAAGAAAAATGGCGTGTTGCACAATTTTCTCGATAAGACCTCTAAAATAGATGAGGAAGAAATTAATGAATTAGTAGCCAGATTCTTTTTCGGATGCAACATTCACTCAACGTTATTGAATCAAAGCATATTAAAGATCTACAGAAATTAAGACCAGCTTATTCCAAAGTTTTAACAAGCAGAAAAACACTTTCAACAACTTTATTGGATAAAGAATATGAGAGGCAGATTGTAAAAGCCAGCAACCAAATTGGATTAGACTCAGTTCCTCTAATCGATGGCTGGAAAAATACTGCGAGTAATAGCAAGCTAGTAGTTACCATGCTTCATAATACTGGTGGAGAAAAGGCATTTTTAAATGCGTGGGACTTATCAAGCGAAAGTGAGACGTCAGAGAAGCTATCAGAGATCATTGATGAATCAATCGAACTAGCAAAGAAAATGTACGGCACTGAAGTGTATGCAGTTGTTTCAGACAACGCTGTTAATATGATCAGGATGGGCAAAATCGTTAATATCTGGCATAACAACTGCAGCGCCCACGTCGCTAATCTGCTTGTTAAAAATATAGTGGATAAAGATACCGCAAACAAAGTTACAAAAATTTTGAAAGAATTTCGCCATCCAGACCTTGAAAAATTAATCATTGAAAAAGGTGGTACTAAAATCAAAATCCCTGCAGAAACTCGTTGGTGCTCTATGCGCGATTGTTTCCTGTATTTGAAAAATAACGTAAAATTCATGCGCCAGTTGGTTGCAGACTCATCGCAAAAAGTTAAAAACGACATAAAAAATCTCCTGTTTGATGATATGCTTTTTGAAAAGGTGGAGGAGGAAATCGCTTTACTGGACCCAGTTTGCGCGTTATTAAATAATGTACAATCCTCAAATTGCTGTGTCGCCGAAGCTGTTAATTACTGGTTATCATTAAATGAACCTAATAGTTTGAAAAAAATATTTTGTGAACGCAAAGATCAAGCGCTTAATGTATATGCCCTCAGTGCATATTTCTTAAATCCTTTTTATGATAGAGAGAAGCTCTCTACAAAACAAACAAATTCAGTAACAAGTCTCCTTTTCGCAGAGTTGACTGGTGAAGGTTTGCGTGAATTGGATTTGTTTTTGAATCGCAAAGATTATTTCAATGTGTTGTTCTCAAAAGATTTGGGCAATGATGCTGGATTGTTTTGGCGCATGGCGTCTTTAAACTATCCATCATTGTCTTCTCTGGCATGCAAACTTATAAACATACCGGCTTCATCAGCTCAAATAGAAAGGGTTTTCCCAAACTGGAGCTACATACATTCTGATATAAGAAACCGACTAACTTTTGAGCGTTCAAAAAAATTGATACACATTTATTATAGCTTGAAAATGAATAACACCCCTTGTGATGATGATTAAATATGTATATTTCCTTAACAATAAGGATTTCCTTTTGTTTTTTTGTTGCAAATGTATACATATGTTATATTTATGTTTTTCTTACATAAAAAATAAAATTATGAACAAATTCTTTGATTTCTTCTTAATTCTAGTAAGAAAAACAGAAAAATATGAGCTTGTTTACGTTTACTTGTCTGTTTACGTTTACATCAATTGAAATCTGTTTACGTTTACGTTTGTTTACGTGTAAACAGCAGTCGTAAACAGCGTAAACAGTTTACGCGCCCATCCATGATTTAAACTACATTTTCCATAACTGAGTTGTGGACGCAGCTAAGAGAGAATTCTGTTAAGTGAGTCAGTAATTAATTTAACCAAAATTTTTTTTAACGCGTCAGTAACGCATTTAACTAAAATTTTTTAAGTGCGGTTCTCGCTCAAAAGCATCCAGCTTTTGGCATTTTCCATGAACGCATTTATCCGTGAATTACTGTATTTGTAAGTAAGAATGGAAGCACAAAGTTAATTCTTTTTTGTAAATGGGGAAAAAACAATACAAACAAGTAGTATGTGAAAATATTTCGAACTTAGATATATTCATGTCATCATTTGTACCACTGCGATTGACAAAGATTTTGGAAGATTCAGAGCCTTCGACTAGTACAACGCAGACAAAGGATATTTGGAGAAATGAGACATCATCTTCTATGAAATACTGAAGGCCAATCAAATTTGAATTCAAAAAAGAAACTCATGATGCCATTAACAAAGAAGTTACTGATATCAAGGCCCAAAATGCAACACTAGAGCCATTACAATTACAGTTAGATGGGCAGCAAAATGAAGTAAGTTAACAATTAATGCCGACAATGATAGATTGAAAAGGAGGCCAGGCTTTGACTAACAAGAATGCTGCATCCAGCTGCATCATATGCCAAGCAACATCAAGCCAAATAAACCAAGTCCCGACAAAATCATTAGACAATACTGATGCATATAAATTTGTATTATCTTCTTTTCAGACCCAGAAACAGCATCTGAAATAACAGGAGTAGATTTAAAATAATCTTAGAATTACTTGCGACCAATGGAGAAATTGAATCTAGAAAATTTAAAGATTGTGCTAAGGAAATTGCAAAAATATATATAACCAAGTACCCATGTAGAAATATGTATGCAACAGTTCACAAGATCTATCAGAGGAAGTTCAGGAAAAAAGGAATAAGGATTACAGATTTTATAGAGAGCACAATACTAAAAAAATTTCACAAAATTCCACAAATGATCTATTTAATATATTATTGCTAATGTAAGATCCGTTCATCTCCAGTATTCGAAATCAATGTAAAGTGGAACATCGGGATTTAGATGAAGAAGTCAAAAAACTGCTAAAGGTGTGTTTACACTATGTGTATTTTCCATATGTAAATTCAGTTTTACGATCCATACGTAATTCCGTGTGTGTGTCAAAATTAGCGTTTTACATACGATTCATAATTTTTGCGTTCAAACGTACATATGTATTTCCGTATGACATAACCTCTAAATGTAAACAACAGCTGATTTAATTTGTGAATTTACAAAAATTTATTGTTTAAAATAAAGTTATATATTTTATATATTTTTAAATTGTTAATTAATATTAAACAATTTATTTTTCTTTCAATATTAATCTTTATAATTTACTCTTTTTTCTTTCGCCACAAGCAGTGTTGTATTTTCATATGTTTGTGTTGCCAAAATAGAACCTGCTCTAATTGAAAAATTTACATACAATGTTTGAAAGGGTTCACACTATGTGTACAAATTACACGCGCTAAGAAACTAAGAAAAAAACAAGCAAAACACGTAGTGTGAACGCAGCTTAAGGAACAGAAATAACACAGAATAGAATATGGAACATTTGCAATCAATATTTGAATCAAATGAATTATTCATTATAATTGCCTTTCATTGTTATTTAAGTACGAAAAACATAGTATTAGTAAAAATAATAAACAGAACCTCCCATTGTTACCAAAGCTATTTACATCTATTGCAGTTTTTATTTTTAAAAGGTTTTCTTACCCACATCTATAATATTAATAGGCTAGGCGATTTCTTGTGACCGATGTTTTGTTCTACCGTTTTATCCCGATTTTTACCAAATGTATATTATTTGAAAGGTATTTCTTTTTAGCCGTTTTGCAGATTTTTAAATTTTTTCCTTTATTTTGAGTAAATTACATTTAAATTTGCTCTAACACATATGTACATACATAAAATTATACAATGCTATGTGTCTGTTTATTAAATTTGTTAATGTGTTTGAAATCTGCTAGTAATAAGTCTAATAATGTTTTGGGCCGAGAATTGTCGCTCGACCGCATAAGAGGTTGCTTAAAGAAAACTCAGCTAATACATAAACATAAAAATTATAGAGATCAATATATGTGAATTTGAATAAAAATTGTTGGTGTTTTCTTATATAGCACAAAAATTAAATGTTTGTGCATGCCTTTGACTTAGCACAAAGGTCTTAAAAAACCCGATCACGTGATACCAAAATCGTACATAGTTACTATGGAGCAAATAAGGGGTGTTTTTTAAGCTTAAAATCACTTGAAATTGTAAAAAATAAAGCAAAAAATTTAATTTTAATCAAAAATTTTTTTTATTTGAAAGATCCACACATGGCAATATTATTTCGGGCGTGTGGCCACCGCCACTATCTGACCGAAGTGCATTCTGGACTCCAATTATGGCCCACTCTTTCTAACATTTCTCGAAATCAACTTATCGCCAAATTTTGATTTCAATAAATCGATGATTGCGGACGCCGTATATCACGTAGCGCCATCCAGTTGAAAACACATCTCGCTCGGATCAATGTCATCAATATTTTCAAAATAAAAAAAAAGTGGTAACGATCGCCATTGACCCTAAAGCAAGCTCGGATTCATTTTTGAAGAAATAAGGTCCAATGATGCCACCAGCGTGTAAACTGCACCAAACGATTGGTGGATTGGTCTCACAAACCCGTTAAGCCAAAAATGAACCTCATTGCGGAACAAAATTGTGCGATAAAACATCGTCTATAAGTTGAGCGATGATTTACCAGAATATACTGATCATACATGTCAAAAAGTGAGCGCAATTCGTTTGACACTTTCGTAAGTTCTATCTAAGCAAAAAAAAAAAAAACACCCTTTATGAAAAAAAAAACTAAAAAAAAAAGAAAAATGGAAAAATGGGTTATTTATTTGTAAATGTAATTGACCTTTAGATTTTTCTAAAGCGGGCTTTAAAGGTCCTCAATTTTTTTAGATAAATAAAAGATTATTTACTTAATTTTTATTTTATCCGACGTTTCGTTGGTTTTTCCCAATATCTTCAGGGATGAAAATTTTTATTCAGCCCAATTCTAAACAAAAATTCCGCATGAAATATCTCACTTCTCCCTTTCCCCTATTATGAATAAAAATTCCTTCGGAAAAAAAATTCGATGGGAAAAAAGTAGTTATTCTCAATGCACTTGATTTTAGTTTTTTCCCTCAAAAAATATCGCTTGCAAAACAGACGGGAGTTTACATAAAAATGTAAAAAGTATTTTGATAAAACAAAATTTAAATAAAAAAATAATATTTTATTGTTCTTGTAGGTTGAAGACCACAAATAAAGCACACCTTCAACTTTTGTTAACTTTAATGAAATCCAGTTCAGGCATTGATTGCGTTTTCCATAGATTCAGCCCGCAATTGACTTCTAGCAATCTTTTAGCTATTTCATTGTTGTTATTCTACAACACAAATTTCCTCCACAAGTGCTCGCATCATAGCTATGCTCTTCATTTTTTATTTAATTTTTCTTTAAAATAAATTTATATTCGTTTGCACACACAAAAAAAAAAAATAGAAAATTTATTGTCAATAAGCTTCGAAATTCGATGATGCCACTTATTCATTTTTTATTCACGCGGAATTTATAATTGGTGAATTTTTTTCTCGAGAAAAGTATTTTCCGTGAGAATGAAATTCCTTGAGAATATTCGTAATTGGGCTGATTAAATATATAATCTTTTTTTGTCAATTTTTTGTCATTTTAAAATATCAATTGTAATGTAAAACATCAATATAAAATAAAATAAACCAAAATAGAATATCACAGTTGCTTTTTGTTTTCTTTCAACACCTTTTTCCCCCTTAAATATGACAGCTAAAAAAATTACGGTTCTCTTATTTTTCCTACCTCTTATAACGTATGTCGGCTTCAGAGGGATCTGAACTATAGATTCTAAAAAAGAAATTCACCTGCATTTTTTAAATTGTTTTAGGAAAACGTTGAAGAAATTAGAGAATTTTTCTTTAAAAAACAAAACTGAAATATTTTCTTCAAATCTAAGTTTTTCTTATAATCTAAAGTTTCTCTTCAGTTTAAATTCCTCCAGAAAAGCTTGAGTGTAAGTCAAAATTTAGCAAGTTTTAACGAAGCATTTGTTATTGCCCTCTCAAAAAGCTGAAATAATAATATTTTCTTTATATATTTTACCTTCATATCTCATCAGTGCCTTATAGCCGTGTATATCTAAAATGGTAGCCACCCAAAATGAATGTGGTGTCTGACCCGGTTGTATCACTTCCAGTTGATCACAATCTGTGTTTTCCACTTCGACTTTCATGTCAATACCCAAATTATCCCATACATCATAGCCGGGCGCATGATGAAAACACGTTACCGGCGCTGCATAGAAATCCTGTCGACTCAAACGTGGTGTCCAATCGTATGAGTGTGAAGGATCGTACAATCTCCTGCGGATACTAATGATTTTTTCCATTTGTGGACAAGATGATGGCAGACGTTCGTATTTGGGTATTTGTGGCAGTTCATCTTGGGGCATTACATCACGATACATTCGCAGAGCTTTCGGTGTTTGTGACATTTCTGCTATTTGTTGATTGTCGGTCGTATATTGTATGCCACCTGTTGTAGTTGTTGTTGTTATCGTTTGTGTTGAATTTATTAATGATTCTACATTTGCGGCAGCACCGCCATTTGCCACTAAATTAACAGCATTAAGTTCAATATTGTTGTTGTTGTTGTTTATGGGTTCACCAAAACCATTAATTTGAGTTATTTTCGATTGATCGGTTATGCGAAAACGGTAATTTGAATTTTTTATATGTGCTACTCGTAGTGCTAGTTCGATATCGTTCTGTGTCTGTTGTTGTTGTTGCTGGAGCTGTTGTTGCTGCTGTTGTTGCAGTTCATTATCATTTAGATTGTTTTCCATATTTTCCAATTGCTGCTGTTGTTGTTGCTGCTGTTGGTTTGTTGTCGTTACTGTTGTTGTTTTATTATTGACCACCAATGAGTATAATTCACCACGAGCACATGACATACTACAAAAACGTCGAGATTTTGTGTAAAATGTATGTTTTACACCAATTGCTCCACAACGTTCACAAACCGCTGAAAAAGAGAATAAATTAAAGTTTCATAATGCGTTGACGAGAAAGGGAAAGTCAAGAGTAAAATTTGATAACAATATTCAATTTCCAAAATTCAAGTGCACTTTAATTCCTACAACTTTGTATTTGCGACCCGAAGTTTGAATGCAATTATAACAGGGGCACAAAGGCGGACGGACGGGCATTCTTTAAAACGAAAAATAATTCATAATTAATAAGTATAGAGCAAGAATTTTTGGTTGCAACAAACATCATCACAAAAAATCATATGGACAGTTCTATTTATATTAAACGAAAAAAAAAGCATTTAGGGCCGTACTCGTCTCCTCTTTGAATTTGATAAAATTTGGCATTGATAAAATTTACCAAGTAAAGAAGTATTTTAGCTCTTAAAGTTTCTAAAAAATGGCATCTTGAAGAACGATTTATTTATTTTAAAAAATCTAATCAAGTGGACTGGAATATCTGTTTTTCAAAACTTGTTAACCTACAGTCAGTCAATAAAGTTTGTATGCAAACTGTAAATCAAAATTCAACTCAAAATTTTTCGCACACCCTGTATTACCTTGCCGTCTTTATTTTTCTGTTTTGTTGTTTATTATGTTAGCTTCCAGCATCTAGTTAGAATAACCAGTTTTTAAAGCACCGTTAGATTTGCAAGCAATTGTTTTTCTGAATGATGTAAAAATATAGTCAATAAAGTTTGTATGCAAAACGCACAGTTAAGGTGTGTGTAAGGTGACTAAGTGAACTTCAGAACAATAATATTATATTTTGATTAGGATTTACAGTATTTTTAAAAGTTTTGGTTGTATCTTTGGAAAAAATACATTAAAAACATACATCAAATAGCACCAATGGCACCACAGGGCAAAGAATTGTCTTCGGATCTCAGAGAAGTGATATAAAACTCTAACTGGAGCACAAAACTCAAAGACAAATAGCCGAATTGGTGGAAAAAGTCATGCAACCGTCCAAAAAGAAAAAATAGAAAAGTACAGAAGGCAAGGAAATAATAATAAGCCAAGATCTGGTCGACCAACCACATTCACATCCAGTGAGAAACGAATTATCGTGCGCAATATGCAAAAAAATCCGAAAATTTCTCCACCAAAATTACAGATGGAAATTGAAAATGAGGTGGGAGAAGTTTGTATTACAACAACAATTCGCAAAGTATTCCATCGGCTGGATACCATAGCCGTCAAATTTGCAAAAAGCCCTTTGTAAGCCCAATAAACCGAAAAAGAGACTCTTATTCTCAAAACTATATGATACAGCCGCCCAAAGCTTTTGGAACACCATTATTTTTTCGGACGAAAGCAAATTCGGATCAGATGGACGAGCCAAGGTATGGCGAATACCCAATTCTGAGCTGGAACCAAATAACATGATGGGCACAGTCAAACACGGTGGTGGATCAGTACCAGTTTGGGGGGTGTATGGCTGCCTCTGGAGTGGGTAAACTTGTTTTTAGAGATGGTATAATGGATCGGTTTGTCTATTTAAATATTTTAAAAAATAACTTGCATATAAGTGGTGCTAAACTTGGGATTGCCGAGTCACTTGTGTTCCAAGAAGACAACGATCCAAGCACACCTCGCTTATTGTCAAAGAGTAGTTCCTCTGTAAAGCAAAAAACAACTTAAAACCCCACCCCAGTCACCCGATATTAATCATATTGAGCATTTGTGGGTCCACCTGGAGCGCCAAATCAGAAAACATGACATAAGAGGCAAAGAAGACTTCAAAAAGGCCCTTTTAGAAGAGTGGGAGAAAATATCACCAAGTGGTACCACGAACCTGGTGTCATCGATGCAAAACCGTTTAAAAGCAGTCATAACAAATAAAGGCTTTCCAACTAAGCATTGAACATTGGATAATTAACTGTTTGACCTATGAAAAAATTAATTACCTTTTCTTGACTTAGATTTGCATACATACTTTTTTGACATATTTTTGAGGATATTTTCGCTTAAGTTGTTGTTATTTGAAGACGTTAAGTTTCTCTTTATTTTTGTTTCGAAATAAAATTTCCAATATTTTCTTTTATAAAATCAGATTTTCTTTCATCTTTGTACAGTGAATATATATTTTTTGATGTTATAAGAATAATCTACTCGCTTACATACAAACTTAATTGACTGACTGTATAACTTTAATCAAGGTCTTAATTAAATGGTATTGATACATGACATGTGTCCAAATTTTATTTGTGAAAGATCAAAGGTCATTATCACATGATCAAGATTTTGTGATCTTAAAAAGTGATGTTTAAAAAAAAATTTTTTTTTTAAATATATTGTTGCTGATGTAACGTTTTTATTGGTTCCTAATATATAAAAAAAATATTTAAATATATGATATAAAAAAATACTATTTTTGTACAAATCAACGAATTTAGTAAATTTTGTTACATTTTTATAAACAAAAATGTTAAATTTACTTTTTTGTGCTGAATTTTATACTTGTCTTTGAATATTTATTTATAACAGAGGTACCAATAAATTAGCACAAATAAAGAAAAGATAACACTGTGGAACTTTTCGGGGTCATTTTCTGGGGACTGAGAAATTAGGCTAGTATATAAAACCTTCAAAGGGCTTGGCGCTCTCATGACAACCTTTTTTATTACATTTTATATTTTATATATTTTTTCTTAGGAATAGAAAAAAAAACATCAGCACAACTATGGAACGTATGATAAATATGAATTTTCTTGTTTAATAAATATCATACGCTCCATAGTTGTTCTAATGTTTTTTATATTCCTAATGAATAGACCTCGGAATTTTGAATATTTTTAATTTTTCGTCCTATTGACACCAAATTTTGTATTTAGGCGTTTCAACGTTTAATTACAACAAATTTGAGTGCATATCAAAAATATGCAAAATATATGCAAAAACATATGTAAAAAATATGCCAAAAATATGAAAAATATGCTAAATGTATGCTAAATATGATAAAAAAATATGCAATATATGCTAAAAATATACAAATTATGCTTAACATATGTAAAATATGTTAAACATATGCAAAATATGCTAAAAATGTGTAAAATATGAATAATCCTGAGAAAATCCCAAAAATTTGGAAATACTAAACAACTCATAGAACTGTACTGAATTGGGATGAAATATTAAATTACGAATTATTAAATTACAAAATTACAATTGCTACAATTTTGACAAACTGTATGATGGTTTCTTTTTCTATCGCGCTGTCCGTTAAGAAAAATGCCAAAAAATAATAAAAAATTAAAAAACTTATTTAGGAAATGGTGCAATAGCCTTTCTGAGAAGTGTTTTAAACAAGATGGAAGTGATTTTATTTGCATTATTTGTGAGAGAAAGGTAAAGTATTCAGTGTACCAACATTTTTTATGAATTTAAAACTACATATAAATGTTTTAACGTTTTCATATCTTTAGATTGTGTGCCAAAAAAGTAACAATTAGTTCAGCATCCTGCAACATCTGGTCACAAAAGACTCAAAGCATCCAATACAATTATCGATGATATTGCCAGTACATCTAGCTACATACCAAGTAACACACCGAACGACATTGCTGGCAATATTGTTGCTAATACCGAAATTTCCAGCAAAGCATTTCAAGTCGACCTATGCGAAGCACTTGTTGCGACAAATATACCATGGAATGTTTTAAGCAACGCCACATTCAACACCTTTTTTAAAAAAATACACTGGTCAAACGATTCCGCACGAGAGCACTCTCCGAAAATGTTACCTGGATAAATGCTATGAGCAAGCTATCAAAAAAAAAACGGGATAACTTCAAAGAATACAATATTTGGATATCAGTGGACGAAACTACAGATAAGCAAGGGCGGTATGTCGCCAATTTAATTGTTGGTAAATTGAGCGAAAAGGAAGCATAACGCGACCATTAGTTAATGATGTCACCAGATTAGTTAATGATGTCATTCGTCATTTGCGGCCACACGGCAACGAGTCGAAAGTTTTGTTACTTTTGACAGACGCGGCCGCATATATGATTAAGGCTGGCCAAAATCTGAAAATGTTTTACCCTAATCTTATTCATGTAATATTCATTGCTCATGCATTTAATTTGATTGCCGAAAAAATAAGACCGTCATTTCCTCTGCCAAACGCCTTTATTTCAGCAGTAAAGAAAATATTTCTGAAAGCTCCTCTTCGCGTTGAGTTATATAAAAATTTACTCGAAAAAGAGCTGCCGACTAAACCTGTCATAAACCGATGGGGGACGTGGTTAAAGGCGGCATCATTTTATGCTGAAAACATTAACGGCATAAAAGAGGTACATAGTAATTTATGCAGTAAAACATTTTAATATACATTTCAATAAACACATATTTAAAAAAATAATGGTTTTTCAATTCAATATCTATTTTAGGTTATTGATATGCTTGATCCTGAAGAAGCAGAATCGATAAAGCAGGCAACGGAGCTTCTCAAGAATCCAAAGCTATTTGTCGATCTTTTATACATAAGGTCAAATTTTAATAAGCTGCAAGAAATATTAACATGCTTAGAGGCGAAAAGTCTACACTTGGCTTAATCGATAGAATTATATGAAGAAGCGGCAAATGTTATTCAAGATACTATTGGTTCAATTGGATCTGAATTAAAAAAGAAATTTGATGCAATAATAAAAAGAAATCCAGATTTTGAAATTATTTTAAAATTAAATAATATAATTAATATCGGAACAGAAGATGTATCGTCAGAACCAGTTGAATATGAAAATATATATTCAAAAATATAAATACGCACCTATCACATCGTGTGATGTAGAACGAAGCTTCTCAGCATATAAGATGATTTTTAGTGAAAAACGATAACAAATTTAGAAAAGATTATCATTATATATTGTACAACTAATTATGCTGAATAGTTTGCACTTTTTTATAATGATAATATTAAATTATCTTTATACTTATTAACTTATTATTTTTGTCAATTTTTAATACCAGACAAAAATAGAACAACAATAATAATATAAATGAAATAGTGAAATAAGAACTAAATCTCTAGTTCATGGAATTATTTTTTTTTTGTCTATTAGCAATTAAATCGTGTTTCATTTATTATGAAGATATATTTACTTAACATATTTTGCATACGTTTGCATATTTTTAGCATATTTTACATATTTTTGACATATTTTGAATATTTTTTTGCATATTTTTAACATATTCTTTTTATGCAAATATGCAAACAAAAAATTAATATGCACACGTTTTTCGATTCTATTTCCACGAAACGAATTTTTGGTGCAATCACAAGTTTCATATATTCTTTCTAAAAAAATATGCTAATATGCAAATTCCGAGGTCTACTAATGAAAAACAAAAAATATAAAAGGCCACTGGCTGTTGCACTACGGTGTTATCAGCAACAACATATTTATGCTCTGATTTTGTCACCCACCTTTTATTATATCAATTGATTCAGTCGATTTAGCGATATCCATTCGTCCGTCCATCTGTTTGCCCATGTTAACCTTTTAATCAAACTAGAGGTTGCAAATATATACAGTGGCCGACAAAACTCTACATACGACCACAATTTTTGACATTTTATGAGAGCAAAAGCGTTAAATAAAAAAATAATGATGCAGTTTGGTTTGAAATCTATTTTTATTGATATGCCCACAAAAAAATATATTTATTTCAATGTAAACATTATAAATTATTAATTATGAAAAACAAATAAAAACCAAAGGTTCACAAAATACACACATCAAACACACAAAGTTCAGTTCTAAAGCAGCCAACACATATTTTCATTTTTATATCAATTATGTGTGTTTCTAAATTTTATACGGTGCCGAACACAACCATGACTGTGTTTTGTTTCAATATTTCGTTATCTACACGAACATTTTTCTATCACGTGTTTTTTGTTTCGAACACACATAACCCACACAGATTCGAATGTAGCTTTATTTTAAGTTCGTGTTCTTGCACGTATACAGCTAAAAAAACATAACATGTTCTTGAACGCGTACATCTAAAAATTAAAACATTATCCACTCGCGATCGGAGAAATCTGAAACAGCCCTATCAAAACGACAACAATTGTTTCAACCAAATTTATTTAAAAAAATCTAAAATAATTCATTATCAGTTATAAAGAAATAAAAATAAAAAGATAATCATATAAATAAAAAAAATAAAAATTAAAAGATAGTAATAAAATAGAAAACAGAGAAATTTTATATGTTGTTTATGACTTAATTTAGATTTTTTTTTCGATCGCGAGTGGATAATGTTTTAATTTTTAGATGTACGCGTTCAAGAACATGTTCAATTTTTTTTAACAGTACTCGTGCAAGAACACGAACTTAAAATAAAGCTACACTCGAATCTGTGTGGTTTATGTGTGTTCGAAACAAAAAATACGTGATAGAAAAATGTTCGTGTAGATAACGAAATATTAAAACGAAACACAGTCAAGATTGTGTTCGACACCGTATAAAATTTAGAAACACACATAATTGATATGAAAATAAAAATGTGCTTGTCTGAGCTATGTTTGTTTACATATCGCACCTGTACCTCTAACGTGAGTCAACTCAAAATTTACAAATTTTCAGTAGAGGCAAAAAACGTTTTTTTTAATATTTACTATAAAATTTAAAAACAGTTGTTTTATTGTAAAGAATTGCGAATAATAATTATACAACAGTAGTTGTTTTTGCGATTTTTTCACTGATCATCATAAATAACAAGTTTTTTGGGTGAAACTCAAAATATGTCTTTTTAGTGGATTCTAAAGAAGATACTCTTATAACACAAAGAGTGTTACAACTGTATTTTTTTGCGAAAGACTAGAAAAATCGATGTAAAATTTTTACAGTGGATAGATATGACCACTGTGTATAGTTTTCTTGCAAAAAGTGAAAATTGAAAAATTTTGAGTTGACTCACTTCAGAGGAACAGGTGCGTGTATGTACGAGTTTTTTATTCAGTGTGTGTTTTTTTCTGAACTCTGATAAAAAGCATTGACAAAAATCTACATACGACCAGCATGCTAACAGGAAAGTGCCGTTATTTATTTTTTTAATTTTCTTGCTGTATTAAAGGTTTCCTTAAAATAGTATTCAGTTGAAGTTTAGGCAGATTTAATAAATATTTAATTATAATAATGGCTTCTCGTAAAGAAATTTCAATTGATATCCGAAATTGTGTAGTAAAATGCATAAATTAAGGTGAATTTTTTGGCGAAATAACAAAGCTTTTTAATTTAAGTAAGTTCAGACAATATTGAGAAACTTTAAAAAGGCTGGTACATTTGAAAACAAAGCGCGTGGTGGTCGCCCGAAGAAACTAAGTCTTACGTTAGCTTCAGAAGCGGGCAAAGATCAAAAAGTAAATGCCACAAAATTGGCCGAAGATATCGCAGCAAGATCGGAATTAATTGTACATCCAAGAACTATACAAAGATCTTTAAATAATAATGGTTATCATAGCAGATCTCCTTGTGTAAAACCTCTAATTAGCGAAAAAATCTCAAACTTCGTTTGGAATTTGCGCAAAAATATATTCAGAAGGACATGGATTTTTGTTCACAGACGAGTCGAAATATAACATATTTGGAAGTGGTGGGAGAGATAAAATATGACAAAAAGAAGAATACAGTGATGGTTCCGAAGAACTCATTAGTTAGTGTGAAACATGGTGGAGCCAGCGTGATGGCTTGGGGTACTGTCGCTGCTTCTGGAGTAGGAAAGTTAGTGTTTATTGAGGGTAACATCGATTGCTATCAGTACAAATCCATTTTGGAACAAAATTTAAAACCATCGGTTGATATTTTAAGTCTTGGTCCGAAGCACACGGCTCAAATTGTCAAAGATTGGCTGCTCTACCATGCCCTACGACAGCTGTACACTAGAGTGGTCCTTAAAAAATGAAAATGCGATTTTGAAGATAGGCGGGATCCAGTTTGTTACCTTTCCATATAAAACTAATAAATATGAAGTTTGGGGACAATCGGATAATTTTCTATTGAAAATTTCAAGTGTGTTTATATGGGGAAAATATGACTTTTTTTGAGATTTTACGAAAATTTCGTTCTATAGCTTAATTTTTCCGACAGGTTGTTGTAAGAATTGGAATCAGTATTAAATTATCTATTCAAAAAGCTATAAAAATTCAAAATCGAATAAAAATACGGCAAGAAATAGCAAATGCCCCAGACCAATTTTGTGCCAAAAAAAAACTAGGTCATGAAATTTGATAGCATTTTTTCCAACTTTGAGAAATTTATTAAAGCCATAATTTTTTTGTCTCTATACTTATCAGATATGAAGTATTGTTTTATTACCACGTTGTTAACCTATTGCGCATTGAGACCGAATATGGGAAATTTTATTGATAAAATTTTGAAAACTCCTTTTTCAAGTTTTAAAAAATTTTCTTAAACAAAATTTAAAAAAATGGATCTGGCACTTTAAGGTTTTATTAAACACATGTCAGAATTTTTGGACAAGGATTTTATTTTTGCGGATTTCGAGAAAAATGGGATTTTTGTAAAATATTCTGTAAATGCACTCTTTCTAAATACTTTGTATCAAAAATTCATCACTTTTGTACTTTTAAATGTTATATTTTATCTTAGTAGCCTAGGGTTTTGGAAAAAAATAATTTGACCCCATTAACCCTTTTGGAATTGGGGTCACATATGACCCCAAGCTAACAAAAGACAATTTATTCAAAAAATTTAAATATTTTGTAAGTGCTGTTGAATTTGTAGATTCGACGCTTAAAGTATAATAACCAAATGTGTAGAACTTCCGTTCCTAAAATTTGGGATAAATGCGAGAACGTTAACCCATTATTTGCCAAGGCCAGCTTTGGATTTTAAGATATTTTTAAATAAAAATGACCGAAAACGAGCTTTTCTATTAAACTAAATGAAGCCACTATTTAGAATTTAAGAAAAGTAATTCGGTTAACTTAACCCTTCAGTGCTCCTGGGAACAAAATAATCCATTGTGATATATTTATCTCTGGTGCAATTATCTGCTTATTGCTCGCGAATATAAATTAAAACAACTTTTAACCAATTTTGTTATAAAATTATTTTATGCATAAAAACCCACAAATGACCCAAAGCTAATAAAAGATTTTAATAATAAGTAATAAATTTTAATACCCGAACAGAGTTTTTTATGTTAGTGTACAGATCGTATGTAGACTTTTGTCAATCAATTTTTTTTAGTTTTTTGTGAATTAAAATTTAAGTTTATAATAAATTTAGATTTTTTTTTGTGTTATATTAATAGAAATACATCTGAAACAAAACTGTATCATTACTTTTTGTCATTATGGTCTAAACATGCCCAAGTTTCGAAAATAGGGGGTTGTATGTAGACTTTTTTCGGCCACTATTTATATATATATATATTTTGTTGGTCATAGCATGAACGGTGTTAAAAGTGTTGAAATTCGATGAATTAAATTGTCCTAAAATTCAAAATATAATATAGATCTCGGTCAAAATTGGTTTATGTGTGTTATTACACCCATTAATTTGTACTCCAAAAATAAACCCTATAGAAAATTTTTAGTCATAGTCCACATATAAAGCTGCTTGTTTCAGATTTTTTCTAAGTGACTACCAAATATGGTCATGATCGGTAAATTTTTCGATGCAATCCAGATATAACAAGTAAGAAAATTATAGTCGGTCTAGACCGACTACACGATACCTTGTACCGTGCGTTTAGAAAAATGTCATAGGTCCAACTAATTGGATATAGAAAATGAGAAGACTGACATTATTATTCATTTTTATACCCTATACCACCATATGGTTTGGGTATAATGACTTTGTGCTGCTGTTTGTAACTACCAAAAATATTTGACCTAGACCCATCTTTTATTATACCGATCGAATCAGAATCACTTTCTGAGTCGATTTAACGATGTCCGTCCGTCCGTCCGTCTGTGTGTCCATGTAAACCTTGTAAATAAACTGCAGGTCGCAAATATGAATATATTTTGACGAAATTTGGTATGTAAGCTTTCGTTGGCCATGGAATAACGATATTGAAATTGGTGAGAATCGGTCCATGTTCAGACCTAGCCCCCATACAAATGACCCCTATGAAATCGACATAAATTGCCAAAAACGATCCCTATGGGACAACTCTTAGTCATAGGCCCCATATAGAGCTGCTTCCCGATCTTCACTTAAATCTATAAAAAAATAAAAATATTGCACTGATTCATCTCAAATTTTGTTTGTATATATTTTTGCAAAATACAAGAGACTTTACCAACCATGGTCAGGATCGGTCCATTTTTGGACCTAGTCCTCATATACATAGAATTAGCATCCGATATGAACTTTTTCATATCTGCAGCCAAAAAAATTAATAAAAATGCCACTCAAATTTGGTTTATGCTTATTTTCTATATCCAATTAGTTGGGCCTAAGAGATAGGGTCTCTAAACGCATGATATAGGGTATCGTATAGTCGGTCTAGACCGACTATAATTTTCTTACTTGTTTTACTATCGAAGATGAAAAAGTTTATATCTTATGTTATATTAATATGGGGAGGACTAGGTCGAAAAATGGGCCGATCCGGATCATACGTGATAAAGTCACTTATTTTTTGCAAAAAAAAAAACATATATAAACCAAATCTGTGCAATATTTTTTTTATAGATTTATGTGAAGATTGGGACGCAGCTTTATATGGGGGCTATGACTAAGAATTGTCGTATAGGGTTTATTTTTGGACAACTGATTAATGGGTATAATAAACACACATAAACCAAATTAGACCGAGATCAATATGATAATGTGGGTATTATGGCAATTTAAATCTCATAGGGGTCATAGATCGCAATTTCAATAGCGTTTGTCCTATAGTCGATAGTAGCGCACATACCAAAGTTCGTCAAAATATATTCATATTTGCGACCTGTAGTTAGATTTCAATGTTTACATGGACACACAGACGGGCGGATGGACATCGCTAAATCGACTCAGAAAATGATTTTGAGTTGATCGGTTAATAAAAGATGGTTAAATATTTTTGATAGCTACAAACATTAGCACAAACTCATTATACCCTGACCACTAGGGTGGCCCTTAATAAAAAAAAGTGTTCTAACTCTCGGTCCCACCCCCCTAGAAATATGCGAATAGCAAAAAAACTGAGATATACAAAGATTTTGGTCAATCAAAAAAAAAATTAGAGGTGCCTCAACGCGACTGAAAATTTCAAGTGTGTTTATATGGGGAAAATATGACGTTTTTTTTTAAGATTTTACGAATATTTCGTTCTATAGTTTAATTTTTTCGACAAGTTGTTATATGAATCGATATCAGCACTAAATTATATTTTCAAAAAGTTATATAACTTCAAAATCGAATAAAAACTCGCCAAGAAGTAACAAAAGCCCAGACCACTTTTGTGCCAAAAAACTCTAGGTCATGAAATGTGATGAATATTTTTTCAACTTTAACAAATTGATTAAAGCTCGGGCTCTATACCTAAAAGTATTCAGATGTGAAGTAAAGTTTTGTTACCACCTATTGCGAAATGAGACCAAAGATGGAAAATTTTTTTGATAAAATTTTGAAAACTCCTTTTTTAAGTTTTAAAAAATTTTCTTAAACAAAATTTAAAAAAAATGGATCTGGCACTTTAAAGGTTTGTTAAATATATGTTAGGGACTAAGTAAATTCCTCTGCCAGAATTTTTTTTAAATGAATTTTTTTTTTTGCGGATTTCGACAAAAATTAGTTTTTTGTGAAATATTCAGAAAATGTACTCTTTCAAAATACTTTGTATCAAAAATTATCAGTTTTATACTTTTAAATGTTATATTTTATCTTAATAGCCTAGGGTTTCTGAAAAAAATAATATGACCCTATAAACTCATTTGGACTTGGGGTCGCATACGACCCCAAACTAATGAAAGACAATTTACTTAAAAAAATCAAATATTTTGATTTTTCCATGCTAAAAATTTTGAATAAATCGAACAACGCTAACCTATTCCTTGCCGAGGCCAAACTTTGCATTTTAGCAAATTTAAATAAATTAATTGTTCTAGTAAACTAGATAAAACCATTACTATAGGTTGGGAAATAAAATTGTACTGTATTATCCGATATTAAATATTTCATATCGACAGGCAACAAATTTATAACAATGCCACTTAAATTTGGTTTAGTTGGACCTACAACCCTAGGACTAAACTCATGGTATAGGGTATCGTATAGTTGGTTGGTCTAAACCAACTATAATTTTCTTACGTTTTTCTTAAATTTTAAATGTATCACTTTTTTAGATTTAGTTTAACAAACTATATGATTATGACCTTTCACATTTTGCAAAAAAAAAAAATAATAATTTGCCATATTACTTGTAGGTAAGCCACTTTTACAGAAAACTGTTAGAATGTTGACCAACCTTCGGGAGTTTTTTTTTAAAGATTTTTGGCGCTGCCATATTTTGGGATCTTTAAAAGTCAGGTGTCTAACTTCTGGAATATGTCATAGTGGAGTATGATAAATCACTTGTACCAATATTTAATGTAATCTAAAGAGGGTGCAGCCGACCCTTTCGTTGCTTATAAATAGAGGACCCCATATACTACTTTTTTTAGTTGTTCTTTGTTGCAAAAAAATATCTTAACGGAGTCTATAAAATCCTAAAAATGTTAAAGCTCCTTAAAACGTTATAAAATTTTGTAACATTTTGGTAACCAGTTTGTGCTTTAAACGTTAGAGGTGTCAATTGTCACAACAAAGGTTAGTAGTATTTGTTTTTTTTTTTTTTTTTTTTTTTTTGTTTAATAAAATTTTAATTATAATTATATGTTTTCAAAAAAGAGAGATTATAATTGAATTTAGAATGAAATTAATTGAAAATGAAAACAAAACAAATAACAAAGTGAATAAAATAAAAGTAAATAAAATAAACCTACCCATGCCATCTTTTTGTATTGGTATAACTGAAGGATCAATATTGCCTTTATAGGCAATTGGTGTTTTTAATACTAAACCGGGTCGATTAACCGGTTCAATTTTACGTGTTTTACGTTGCGAACGCAAATTACCACCACCAACATGAGTACTTGGACCACTACCACCAACACCACGGTTAGTTAAAGAATTTGCCGATGTTGAAGCTGCTTGAGCTGCAGCTAAAAGATTACGGTTTGCTGCAGCAGCAGCTTCACTCAATATTTTATGTTCATCACTCATTGGCACTAGAAGATCATTCTCGTCGACATCATGTGACTGTGTTATATCAATACACGTTGTTGATTTATCATCACTGTTGATAAAATCGGTGCCATCGTATGAATTGGAATCGGTCATCATTACAAAGTCATCAATGTTAATGATTTCCTGTTTGGGCGCAATGCCCGATATGCCACCATCTTCATAGCCATCATCCACCATTTGATCATAGATTTGTTGATGATGAAGATGCTGTTGCTGTTGAAGATGCTGTTGCAGCTGATGTTGGCCATCATCTGTTGTTATAAACTGTGCCGTTGTAATGGGTTTGCCATTACTATTCACGAGTATGCCACCAGCTGCAGTAGCAGCATTTAAGGCATTATTTAAGTTTGTTGTAGAATCATCATCATCCATAGCTGTGTAATTTTGAAAAACAGCGGCTGCCGATTGTTGTAAAAGTTGTTGATGTAAACCACCCATATGGGCAAAACTATAAATATCGTTTGCATTTGTTGCCAACATTGTAGGCTGTACACCTAAAGCAACAGCAGCCGATGAGGCTGCACATGCTGCTGCTGCAGCGGCAGCTGCTGATGCATTTGATGCGGCCACCGCAGCAGCAGCAGCCACAGCTTGATTTTGAAAATCCCCCCCAACTAAACTCATCATAGGATTTAAATCCTGTATCCATTGTTGTTGTGTTATATTGAGTGTGTGATTGAAAATATTCCAATATTTGTTATTAGTTTTTCAATGCATTTTAGTTTAGTTTTAGTTTATATTTGTGGTTTTTTGTTTTTCGGTTTGTAAATTATAAAGTAAAATTTTTTTGTTATGGGTTTTTAAGGGGGAAAATGGGTTATATTTATATATATATATATTTTTTTTTTATTTTTTGATTTATACAGTAATAAAACAGCCAAGTTGAAATAAACGTAGATTTTGAACCGAATATGAAAAGAAAAAAGAAAAAAAATATATAGAGAAATAAAATTTGGAAACAAAAGTAGTTTTAAAAAATAGTAATACATTTTTTTTAATTTGAATTTTAAATATTAAATTTAATAATAGAAATGAATACAAAAAAAATAAAGCAAAGTTTAACAAATTCAAAAACTAAAAATTAAAAATAGTGTTTATCATTGATCAGTACGATCAATGTAAATATATAAAAGTTACAGAGCGAAAGTTAAAGGTAGAGTGGATATTACTTTTTTTAGTAGTGGAGATTTGAAAATCGGTAATTTCTTAATCGTTTTTCGCTGCACTTACCATAGTTTGTTGTTGTGTTAAATCATCCATTACAGATAGACCAACGGTTGGATGAAAAAATGATGTTGCATCTTCGAGTGAAATACGTTCTGGATTGTATTGACTCATCCACATCATTCTCAATTCAGAGGGATTCATTTTTTATATATTTGAATTGTTCCCTTTTATGACTGTCATTTATTCAGTTTATATTAAATTAACCAGACGCCAGAAAAATTGCAGAATGTTTTTATAAATTATTTGTAATTTTTCTAAAAATAAAATAAATAGAATTAGTTCAGCTTTGTAAGATGTTTGAGCTTATTTTTTTTAACTGGATTTTTATTTTAAGAATTTTTTTTTTGTTTTATAAAAAAAATTTATAAATTTTCAAATGATGTACATATAACATATATTGGCGCCATTTAAAATAGCTCGTTTACTAACGAACATTATATTATACAAAAATTTTTATTTCGTTTTTATCATGTAATTTTTTATTATTTTTTCTTTTAAAAAATTAATTTCCGACCCCATAAAGTATATATTCTTGATCCTCTTAACAGCTCGAGTCGATATAGCGATGTCCGTCTGTCCGCCTGTCGGTTAAAATCACGCTCAATCATAAAATAAACCACTTAACCGGTTAAAGTTACGCTAATATTGTTTGCTATTATTTCGAGCATGAATTTGGCGTCATTGTGATGAGATATGACCTAAAATTTGCAGACATCTCTAAAAAAAAACTATAAATCCAGTGTGTTTCTTATAATATTTTAGTGTTTGAACATAATTGTTGTACAACAACAGTCACAGTTACAAAAAAAGCTACAAAAAAAATTATACAAATATATTAACCATACCAACAAACACAACTACCATGAGCTACATAAAAATTAAAAATTAAATATTAAAAATTAAAAATTAAAAATTAAAATTTAACAATTAAAAATTGAAAATTAGATATTAAAAATTGATATATAAAAAAATTAAAATTATAAATTAAAAATTAAAATATAAAAATTAAAAATTAAAATTTAAAAATTAAATATTAAAATTTAAAAATAAACAATTAAAAATTGAAAATTAGAAATTAAAAATTGATATATAAAAAAATTAAAATTATAAATTAAAAATTAAAATATAAAAATTAAAATTTAAAAATTAAATATTAAAATTTAAAAATTAACAATTAAAAATTAAAAATAAAAAATTAAAAATTGAAATATAAAAAAATAAAATTATAAATTAAAAATTAAAATATAAAAATTAAAAATTAAATATTAAAATTTAAAAATTAAAAATAAAAAATTAAAAATTAGATATTAAAAATTAAAAATTACAAATTACAAATTAAATGTTAAAAATTCAAAATTCAAAAAACTAAAAATCAAAAATTAAGACTTAATTAAAAATTAAAAATAAAAATTAAAAATTTTAAATTAAAAATTATAAATTAAAAATCACTAAAGCAAAAAATTTAAATTTATTATTAGAAGAAATCCAAAATCCGTGAAGTTCCATACCCCTGACATGATGATGGACATTAATATCGTTAATGTAGCGTCGATGCACTGCATTTATTAAAAATAAAGGTTATCCAACAAAGTAAATGAATTTTGCTATGGTTTTTTAAGGAAATAAAAGGAATGACAAAAAGTAGTTCTGAAAAAAATTTTGATAAATAAGTCGTCGTGAAAATAATGAAAAGAAATAAAAATTTAGTGTGTTCATATTTTTTTTTTTTATAAAACTTGCTATTTAAAATGTCGCCACTGTATATTGTTCAAATAATTAATGAAGTTATATAGAAATAAATTTCAAAACTTTGGAAGCTCTTAACTCGGAAAATCTGGATTATGCCCGTAAATTAGATTATAATGAACTGGGCATTTTATTGGACAGCGTTTAAAAAAAATGTGTAAAAACAATTAGTAAGCCTTCTGTTGTGAATCGATTTATCGAGCGTTGGGCGGTTGTTTTCTGTTCCACATAACAAAGCAACTTTTCACTACATTAATTTAATTCATTTATTTAGTCTATGGAAATAAATCCTTACAGACAATGTCAAAACAAGTAAGAAAATTATAGTCGGTCTAGACCGACCATGCGATACGCTATACCATGCGTTTATAGAATTGGTCTTAGGTCCAACTAATTGTTTATAGAAAATAAGCATAAACCAAATCTGAGTGGAATTTTTATTATTTTTTTTTGCCTGTAGATCTGATATGAACTTTATCGAATGCTATATTTATATGCCGTTGAAAAATAGACCGATCCTGACCACATTTGGTAAAGTCACTTATGTTTTGCAAAAACATACAAACCAGATTTGAGAAAAATCTGTGCAATATTTTTGTTTTTTGAGCTTATTTTTGGACTACTGATTAATGGATCAGAAAGTGATTCTGAGTCGATTCGCATAATAAAAGATGGGTCTTGGTCCAATATTTTTGGTAGTTACAAACATCAGCACGATTTCTTGTAACATCTTCTACACTCTCAGTTACCAACCGATTTTGACAAAAAAATATACCATTTGAAAGGTATTTCTTTACAGATGTGCACCATGTTTTTTAAAACTAAAATTGGGTCAGTTTTTGGTTCATTTGGCTCATTTAAAGTTGCTACTAACAAATACATAAAACACATATTTAAGCTATACAATGTTGTGTGTTTGTGTTCATTAATTAAATTTGTAATTTGAATTGTGAATTGTCTAAAATTAATTATACCTTTAGGTTCTTATAAAATTATTTGTTAACAAAACCCATTTATATACTAGCAGATTCCAGCCCTCGAAATTCGAGTGCAAATTCTACGAAATTTTATTTTTTCATTAAATAAAGACCCTAAATGTATGCTAATCAATTATAGCCAATTCACAAATCAACACAAAAAACAAACACATTTTTATTACAAACACATTAACAAATTTAATAAACACACACATAGCATTGTATAATTTTATGTATGTGTTAGTAGCAACTTTAAATGCAATTTACTCAAAATAAAGGAAAAAAATTTAAAAATCTGTAAATCTGCAAAACCGCTAAAAAGAAATACCTTTCAAATAGTATACGTTTGGCCAAAATCGGAATAAAACGGTAGAACAAAACATCGATCACATGAAATCACCTAGTCTATTAATATTATAGATTATGTGTAAAACCCAGAGTTCAGAAAAAACACACACTGAATAAAAAACTCGTACATATATGTAAAAAAACCAGAGTTCAGAAAAAAACACACACTGAATAAAAAACTCGTACATATATGTAAACAAACATAACTTAGACCAACACACACATATTTTTATTTTCATATCAATTATGTTTGTTTTTAAATTTTCTTCGGTGCCCAACACAACCATGACTGTGTTCGTTTTAATATTTCGTTATTTACACGAACATTTTTCTATCACGTACTTTTTGTTTCAATCACACATAAAGCAAACATTTTTGAGTGTTGCTTTATTTGAAGTTCATGTTCTGGTACGTGTACTGAAAAAAAACACAGAACATGTACAATAAACAGGTTCGAGTTCAGTTATATTTTAAGTCGTGTTGTGGCTCGTGTAGTAAGAAAAAACAGAACATGTACAATAAACAGGTTCGAGTTCAGTTATATTTTAAACACGACTTAAATCAATTATGTGTGTTTCTAAATTTTGTACGGTGCCGAACACAATCATGACTGTGTTTCGTTTTAATATTTCGTTATGTACACGAACATGTTTCTATCACTTAATTTTTATTTCGAACACACATGAACCATACAGACTCGAGTGTAGCAAGCCAAAATTGCTACCGACTCCGACTCCACAGCCCTGTTTCTAACACGTCCACTCGAAACTTTCTCACTTATTTCCACCATTGTTAGTAACGACGATTTGAAAGCGCCAGTGTTGGACGTTCTGATTATAGCTGTAACAACTCGGTTCGTAGTTTTACGTGGCAGAGCTTTGCGATTTTTACTTTTGTTGATCAAATCTGTGTTTTCTTTATTGAATTGATGGCTTTGTGTACAAGTTTGCTAGAGCAATCCAGGATATCGGCGATTTGAGACTGATTTTCGCCTTTTTTCTGGAGTGCAATGGCGACATCTACCCATTTTCGCAAATATATAATTTTCACTTAAAGCGTACACTAAAACTGATTCAATTTGACTACAATGTTTGAAGATTGAGTACTGATCATTAAAACAAAGTGTTCTATATCTCTGTCCAACTGCAATGCCGTTTTAAATCAGCTAAAAGACCAACAACAAAAACTATGAATGTTAACAGTAATTTTCTTTTGCTTTATTTATTTAATCAGCCGATGTAAACAGCACGACGAAAAATAATTTTACTGTGCTCAATCAAATTAAGAAAGAATTTTTTGTTCCTTTTTTTATGTGTGCTATTTCTCTATCCATAGCTGTATGTGTTTTGGTTAAACCAATTCTAGAATAGGGTTTGTAGTTTGTGTTATTTTTTACAATTGAATACTACGTTCAATAACAATTTTATATTTGGCTTTTGCGAATTTTTATGGGATCCAAATATACTAATAATACCTTCTTATAGAAACCATCTCGCTCTTATTAAGTATTCTAGGCATAAAGAGACGAAGAAAAGTGCTGAATGTATTGTTTATATTTAATTTGATTCATGGTAATTTATATTCTCCCCAGCAGAATCAACATAATTACTTCACAGCGGTCTTTAATATACTCAGAGTTCCCGATCGTAAGATGTATTTTCGCACAAATTACGCCAACTCTGATCCCTTTCGCTGTGTTTGTATCGAATTTAAATAGCTTATAATGAAATTGACTTTCAAAAAAAGTTTAGATTTAATCAAAAAGGATAAAATACTTAATCTAAAGAATAATTAATGAATTTTTAGTAAGTTCTTTTCATTTAAAATTCTTATATATATATGTATATATGTTTGCAAATGTCACTGATGCAACTTGAGATGTCTTTAAAGTTAATATATTAAATAAAATAAATTAAAAAAGCCCTAATTTATTTTATTTATGAAATATGAAATAAAATAATTTCATAAATCCAGGATGTGTTGAGCCGTGTTCAACAGGAAAATATAACAACCCTGTAGTTTCGCAGCACAACGAAAAACACTACACAATAGACAATGCAAAAATATGTAAAGCAAAAAAGAACACAATATTATTAAGAGAAAATATAAAATATATATTTATATGAACCAAAAGTTAAAAACAAATTTATTATTATTCAACATAAAAAACACACACTGACAATTCGAAAATGCGCTTAATACCTTTGAAGAATTTTTGCACTCTTGTTTTTATTAGGTCGAGGCTTAAGACAATTTGTATGCAAAAAAAACCTTTTTTTTAATTTTTTATAAAGAATTTTGACAAGGAAAGTATTTTTAGTTTAATATATTTCTCATTCATATAATTCTATTTAAAATTAAATGTGTCCACTAAAATTGTAATTATTATTTTCCTCTTAAGAGGTTGCACACACAAAACATTTTTTAGTCAAAATAACAATAACCGCAACACTCGTGTACTGTTTGTGTACCTCAACTAAAAACTAAAATTCACACATTTGCACCGACAAAAGTCAAACGACCGACATTAAAAAAACATAATTTTCCCATGCAGTTTTTTATACTTTACTCACCAATTTCACTATAAACTTTTAACAATTTCGTTATTTTACACTGCGGTAAGCATTTTTCAATAAGTTTTATAAATTTTAATAAGAATTTTATGGGAAAAAATTGCGTTAGAAAATTTTTTAATAGCCCGATTGTAAAAAAACGCGAGTAAATTTGCCAGCCACAAAACTTGTAATTTATTGTTGTCATTAGTGATGCCAGATGTTTAGATATAACAAAATAATACATTCAAGTTTGGACAAATATTAATATATAATTTAGAATATCATTGAATAAAATATTGAAAATTTTTTTAAATATTTCTCAGAAATTACAAGATTTAGAAAATATGTTGGGATTAGAATTATTTAATCAATCTGGTAGCTACGTGAGGTGCCAAATTCATTGTTTATAACAAAATTGTGAGAATATTCAGTTTACAAACTTCAAAGTTACCAGATGTTTGCAAAATTAAGTCATGCTATGCTCTATGCTATAGTTACAGATATGCATGAAACACATAGACGACACCGGCTACACGAACACACGACTACAAATGCTGCTGGCTGCAATTGTAGTCGTTTAGTCAGCTACTTAATTTTTTTGAAAACGACAGCAACATAGAACAACAATATACACAGCTGTTTTTATTCTGTGTAGCAATGTTACATGGCAAAATACAAGTTCCAACTTTGGTTCCTCAAATATCAAATTTTGATATTTTACCTTTCCAAACTCAATGTTCCATTGTCTGTATCGATGTTTTTGCTCTCTTATTTCATTGACAGCAGTCGTGCTGTAATGTTGTTTTGTATATCGGAGTAAAGAAAATAAAATAGAGACGAAAATGACGAAAATTTAACATAACGAAAATTTGAAGAATTTTATAATAATGAATAGTGATAATGAAAATTTGAAGAGTTTTGTAAATAATAATGAATAGTGATAATGAAAATATGAGGAATTTTGTAAATTAATATTAAAATTTATAAATTAATAATTTATAATTAATTTATAATTAATAATTTATAAATTTTTAAAAATTTTATAGCTGAATATAAAATTTATTTTCTTCCGCGCATATTTGTTTAGTACTAGTATATTCAATAAACACACAGAACTGATGTTTCGTGTTTGGTTCCACGGTCTGTATTAAAAAATGGAAACATGTTTTTTCGCATGTTTCTCTTAATGTTCGATCGTGTGTACGCAGCATTATACAAATGCATTTCTATTTCAGTAGTGCCAATTATATTTCTTTACTTTATTAAAATAGAAAAACATGCATGATTGTATATAAACTTGACTTAAATAAGCAATTACTTATTTATGATGCATTATTGTAACGTAAAAATAAATAAATAAATTTATTTAAGCTCTTTTGATTATTTTTTTAACAAAATAAAATATTTCATATTACTAATTTCTTTTACATATTTTGTTATATTGTCAACACTATTTTTGTTTAGCATCCAATAAAAATAGAAATTATCCTAAGTGGACTACAGCGACAAAAGTCGTCGTGTAGCTGTGTTGGCATCAAAATAATCGTTTTCATATAAACGTGTGTATATTCAGCCCAATTCTAAATATTTCCAGGGAAATGAGTTCCCGGGGAATTCATTTTTCCCGAGAATAAATCCTCCTATTCTAAACAGGCGGGGAGAAGAATAATATGGGAGAGAGAATTTCGATTATTCGAACACAGCTGTTTTGCTTCAGTTGTTTTTTGTTTACAAATTTAAAAATTTTTGTGGAAATTAATAGTAAAACTTTTTTTAAAATCTTTAATAAATGAAAATAAATACAAAAAATGTTCAGTGTAGCGTTTCTGATGGTAGCTGAAGCAGAAGAGCAGCAGCAGGACAAGACGGAGCAAAGCATGGCAAGAAGAAAGCTAAGTGATGCCAACAACCCACTTGAATTGCCTGCTGAGTTTAATTTCCACTCCAAATTGCGCCATACATACCCGGCTTAGCTCCTCCTTGCTTCCTTTGAACATCCCGCATGCAACATCAGGGTGGCTTGCATTGTGTTCAAAAGAACATGAATTTGTTTTTTTTTTGTTGCTTTTGACCTGAAAGGCAACAGTAATGCCATAATAATATTATTATACAAAATTTTAAATGATATATATTACTATTTTTCATAAAAATATTAAATACTTACATTTTTCGCAGCACTCCCTCTCAATTTTTTGGCGGAATTATTCCCAAATTATTCTCCCTTTTATTGACATTCAGAATAGCTACTTTTTTCCCGGGGAAGAGATTCCCATTTTCGAAGTTCATTTAGAATAATGGTAAAGGGAAAAGAGAAAAAATTCCCGGGGAGATTTTATTAAGAATAGGATAACAGGGAATAGGGAAAAAATTCCCAGGGAATTGTTATTTAGAATTGGGCTGATTATTTTTGACAGGCTGTAGTCGTGTAGCCGCTGTCGTCTATGTGTTTCATGCAATACGCAAGGTTTTTTCGAGCGTTGAGATAAGAAATTGTGAAAAATATATAAAATTGCGCCAATAATTTTACTACATATTTTGATAATGCGGGTAAACTGCATAGCCGTGCTTACATTTGCGGTCGTTATTACACGGTTGTGTTGCCAGCGTTAACAAGTCTGTTATGGACTATGACGGAAAACTACAGATAAATAACGTTTAATCAGTCGTTATTTTCACGTTAAATCTTAGCATAGTTAATTAAAGCCTTATATTAATTACACAAAACGTTACGTACATACATTTAAAACCTCAACACATCTTTTTTGTGTGTCCAGGCTAACTAGTGAATACTAAGACTAACAAATATTTAAGCTATTACTAGTAGTTATATCATTCCAATCAGATTCTTAAGTCGATTTAGTAAATTACCGGTATTTCATCCGTCTGAATGAAATTTTATATATGCGTCTCTTTCGACTCAAGGAAATAGATTTTTTTTGTATCTTTACTTAAATTGCAAGATAATAAATAAATTAATAAGATAATAAGTAAATTCGATGACTGTTAAAATGACATTGGTAGATGTACTCGTAGAAGTACAACTATAACTTCAGATATTTAAATCTCTAATTTAACAATATATGTATACATTTTTACATGATATGGACATGGTAGTAATTAAATTTAAATTTATCACAAAATTTAAAGCTTTATTTACATTATTAATAAAGATTTTACTAATACATAGTTCGTTTACACAAAATAAAAACAGTAAAGGGCAAAAAGGAAATAGATGAAATTAAGTTTTTCGTGGAGGCAAACCTAGTATTTTGTTTCAGCAAGCGCTTAGAGTATTCATGAAATAGGTTGTTGTTCAACATGTTACAACAATCTTGTTTTAAATTGCGTTGGGGAATAAAGTAATGGCACAAGTCTAGTTTAAGGGCGATATCCCGTTATTTCTGATTTTTTAGAGGGTTTGAGGGATTTTGGGATGATTTAGAAAAATTTTTTTTTCCGGGGCATCATATTTTCCGAATCATTTTAAAACTTATTTTCTATCAAACTAGCTTAGAAATAACAATATATTTTTCCAAAAACCTTTAAAATATAGGTAAAATCCCTAATATATCCAGTTTTAAAGGTCAAGGTATACATCAAAACAAAGCTTGTTGACCCAGATTTTTTCGGTTTTTGTAAATGCACACATTATATAGATCATTTTATGAGATAATGCCATGCTTTCAAAAATAACTCCGCAACAAAAATTTAAAATCTTAAATAGGTCATAATTGGTTAATGGATTTTATAATTATCAAATAAAAGGACTCATCTAAGCTTTCAAATGATATATATATTGCTCAAATCCGATATTATAAATAACAAAGTTATATGCAAATCATAATTAAAGCTTTGGCGGTCCATAATTCGGAAAATAAGGTGCTCCGCAAAAAAAATAGATTTAAGCCAAAATAATTTTTTGGAGTCAGAAATATTATCAACAATATTAAGCCAATAACATGCAAATATTTAAATTTATTTATTACGTATCACAACGATAACTAAAATTCTTAGTTAATTTTATAAACACTTAAATTGTTTTTAATTTCTTATATAATATATTGATTGTTAATTACTAATTACACCTGAGGTCATTTAAGCCGTTTTACAAATTTCTTATTTATCGTAACAGTATGGCATCCCCATATATTTTTTTTTATTATACTCCTGTTGACGGTCCTGCTTTATTTTTGTTTACATTTTAGAAATCGTTAAATATTTCAGAATTAGAGATAATTATTAAAATAAAAAACTTTGCCAGCATCGTGCCTACAATAATAGCCTTATATACTTCATTATCTATGCAACGTACCATTCCTGGTCTTAGTGAAGAAAAGTCCCTAATCATGAATTGGCATTAAAGCGTATATCACAATTGTTGGAACATTTATCGGCCATTACCAAATTAGAATTTGCTGCTTTATTGACATTCAGCAGCACCTGTGATCTGAATGTTGTTTTTTCGTGATTATGATCAAATTAAATAGTGAAAAAAGTAGACAGGCGACAAATTATGTTTGATGTCTGATGAAAAGTGTTGCCACAATTTTTACTACCAACCGGGGAACTCAGTCCCAATCTCAAGTAGTGATATTTACCGATTGTGGTTTGGGCAAGGACCATATGTAATAAAATTTATATCGTACATTGTGCATTGGCCAGTTCCGTGGAACACGCTTTATAAACATTTTAATTGTTGCTGGACCTTTCAACTTTTGTATATATTCTTATTTTCCCTCTTGCTAAGCGGTTCCATTTTCAGTTAGAACATCCTCTATGATATATGGTCCTTGCCATACAATTGAAACATCCTTCTTTGGAACTGAGGAAACCGTCTAAACGTGATTTAAAAATATCCATAGTTCCGGTTCCTGTTCAAACTGTTAACCCGGCGGGCAATTTTGTTTATTAATTTCAAATTTGCTATTATTTTTCACTTAATAGTTTTATTGCATGTATTTGATTATATTATGTTAAGACCAATGTACGTACTACTTAGTTTAAACGTAGAAAATAAACCTTGTTGCGGTACAAAAATGAGCCGGATTTAAATAAAAAAAATTTTTTTTAACAGCCCTCTTTGTGTATAAATATTTTAATTTATTAATTTTAAAAGCGAGATCGCTTAAAACCATTTTTGTAAACATAATAAATGTTTAGATAGTTATAAAATTAGTACAATTTACAATTCTGTGGTCACAAGCATTAACCACCCAACTCGAAAATCATGTTTTCGAGAAAAATAACTTTTTATATAAATATAATGGGGATTCATTACGACTTAGGTCAGTATGTTTTTATTAATTACTTTTTTAAAAAAGTTGTTAGAGAAATGGGGATTACACGTAAACATAAAATTTTATTAGAAGAATATGATAGCATACATAACTCAAATCGTTCTTAAGTCGACTTAGGCGGTTATCGATTGTGACCACAGAATTGTTATGTTATCTATTATAAAAAAAATTATAGCAGTTATTAATGAAAGGAAATATTCTTCATATCTGGTCACATTTTTTTCTTATCCAAGACGAATATGCTTGTATTAATAACTTTCAATTTCAAAAATTTCTATGCTTATGACAAAAATTTTTCACCTCAGTAACATCAAAAACTTATCGGAAAACAGTCTCCTGTTCCAAACTTCATATATTTATAGAGATATTAAAAAAATTTCTAACAGTTTAAAGCAAACAATAAACGAAATCATGATGAGCACCGCATCTGAAGAATCTGAAGGCGAAGTTAGCTTTCCAGAGGAGGAGGAAGAAAAGATTAATATCGGTGTAAGTTGTTGGTACATATGTATTCCTAAAATTTTTGTAAAAAAAATCAACTTAAAATTCTAATGTTGAAGCTTTATATTGGAGGTCGTAATAGCAAAGGCGAACGAGATGGTCGCGGTTGGGCAATATTGCCAAATGGCGACCAGTATGATGGCCAATATCGCCAAGGGAGACGTCATGGCATCGGTCTTTATGTATTTCAAGATGGTTCCCGTTACTTCGGTCAATATCGTTGTGGTAAATTCTGTAGCTTTTATTTATACACTCACAACGAGGAAAATTTCTTTTCAGGTCATCGCTCTGGTCGAGGTATCTTTATTTACCCTGATGGTAGTCATTATGAGGGTTTTTGGCGTAAAAATCTTAAACACGGAAAAGGACGTTATAATTATTCAAATGGTGACACGTATAATGGCAATTGGTATCGCGGTCAAAGACATGGTGTTGGTATTTACACTAGCAAATCTTTAATGGCCAATGCAACTTGTAACGCTTTAAGTTTCAAAGGAACTTGGCGTCAGGGGGTTCGTGTGGGACCATTTCAACTAACTTTCGGCAACGACGAAAAATTCACTACACTCCATGGTACCTGGGATAATTTATATCCACAAGGCCCATGTGTTTTCAGTTTCAATAATCGTTATCTACTAATGGGTTTCTTTCAAACACCCGGCCGTGAAGATTGGTTGGCGTCACAGGCCAAAGCGAAATCACTTGGTAATGATTTCATGGAAGAAAATGTGGCTCTGGAGGAAAATGAAAACTTACAAGATATTTGGTCTGATCAGCCTTCTATGTGGTTTGCACAAGAAATTTGCGCTTATGACTACTCATTGCTGCCGCAAGAACCGGTGCCTTTGCCAATATCTGATTCTGATATTTCGGTCTGCACATTATCTACTGTGCCCACAGACGCCACCATAGAAAAACCTTTCCCATATATGGGCGAAGGAGAAGAGGGTGAAATCGAATGTATACCATGTGAATGCTCGACGAGTGAAATTGAATCATCAAGTCAGTTGTATGCACCTAAGGATCCATGTGCTATAGAGATTTCTACACAGAACTGTTAATAAAACTGTAATTGTATCATATTATTTTTGTTTGAAAAAATTTATAAATATTTTGTGTAAAAAATTATATTTAGTTTATTTATAACTTACTGTAGGAGGCGTAGACATCAAATGCATTGAAACTTAGTTATGCGATAGAAGAGACAATCTCATATTTCGGCGGAATTAAAGCTTACAAAGGGGATTTTATTGTGGTTTCTATTCATTTTTGCGGAACTAGACTGCATCATGTCTATTTCCGTTTAAAATCTTTACATTTTGGGAAACTTTTTTGTGCTCTTCAACTCTCTTTTTACAAAAGCCCAATATCTTTCTACTGGCCTAAGCACCAGACTGTTTGGAGGATTTACCACCCTTGGTACAAAAAGCAGTTATTGTTCTTGTACCACTTAATAGCTCCCTAACCATAGCGACAGTCTGCCAAATCTTTTGGAAATACTCCTTAATATAAAATTCGCAACTCCATATTGCCTGCCGTATTAGGAAAATTTTTATGAATACTGTTTTTATCTTCGACATTTCCTCGAACATTAGCAACAGGATTATGCAGCAGAAGCATTTGTTAGGAAAAATTATTTCAATTTCCGTGATCTGTTTTTGCCCTCTACATTTTTGCAACGTTCCTGTCAGGAACTTTTCAGATTTTGTATGTTTTCAAACTTGTATAAGCTTAAACTTATCGCACCTATAGTTCGCGCACTAAACTAATAGGGCTGCTTTTCTATCGGATGTATTGGGAGCTCTTTTCAATATGCTTCCTATTCTTTTTTGCCTTAGAAACATCATGTGGACCTTTCTTTCATTCCTATTAATGGTCAAATTCTCCTGATAGTTTTTAATAACATTGGTAAGAGTTTGACGGCAGACCTTTGATTCTTTGGTCAACTTTTTGTGGGACCAAGTTGGATTTTGTTTTAATTAAACAAACAACAAATGAACAAGGTTGTCATTAAAAATAATAACTGACATATTTTTTTAAAGATTACTTTATCAAAAAATAATTTAAATAATGCTTGGGAAAAAAGTGAAGAGAAAAAACGTGTATTAAATTTTTTTTTTCAATCTCACTCCTTATAAAAAAGCCGATTGTTTAATAGAATATTAAATTATACTAGCAGATTCCAGCGCTTGAAATTCGAGTGCAAATTCTAGGCAACTTTTTTCAACTTAGCCAATTCACAAACCAACACTTTTTTGGTTTATTATTATTGTGCATGAAGAAAACAAACTTTCAAACACATTAACAAATTTAATAAACACACACATAGCATTGTATAATTTTATATGTATGTGTTAGTAGCAACTTTAAATGCCATTTACTCAAAATAACAGCTAAAATCTGGTGAACAGCTAAAAAGAAATACATTTAAAAAAATATACATTTTGTCAAAATCGGGATAAAATGGTAGAACAAAACATCGGTCACAAGAAATCACCTAGCCTATTAATATTATAGATGAGCAAAATTAGATCCATGAATATCTGTATTGTGCTTTATCGGAAATGGCATCACTAAATCACACTTTTGTCTAAGTATTTTTTCAGCACAAGCTGACCTTTTATTATACCGATCAATTTAACGAAGTTCACCTGTGTGGCCATGTGAACCTTGTAATCCAATTACAAGTCGTAAATGTAAATATACATATATTGAAGAAATTTGATATGTAAGTTCCTTACGGCCATATATACATAGGTATTGATCGATATTGATGAAAACCAGTAAATGTTCAGAACCAGCCCCATACATGTATTTTATGAGATCGACCTTAATTACGTAGAATATTACATACGTGTATCGTAATCAAATTTGTTTTGTTTGTTCATTATATCCATAAATAACTATTTCAAAAATATCAAGTAGGTAATTGGTTCGAATAGAAGTTTTACTTACTCCTGCAGACAAGCCTTATGGCTTCGTGGGATAAGCTTTAAATCAATGTCAAAAAGAAATTGTTATAAAACATTTAGGGAATATGCTATTAAAATACATTTTGATTCTTTTCATAGAGGAATTTTATTATAGAAATACTAATTTTTTCTTAATTAAAAGGAAGTCAAGGAAACAATTTTATCGGATTTGACATTAATTTCTTCAAAGCAACGAAACAGAATAACTTCAGCACAATTAAAAATATACGAAACTGCTATAAAAGCAATAATAAAGAAGATTTAATTTAACACATATAATAATACTTGCAGATTCCAACGCTCGAAATTCGAGTGCAATTTCTAGACAAATTTATTTTTCAACTTAGCCAATTCACAAACCAACACTTTTTTGGTTTATTATTATTGTGAATGAAGATAACAAACTCATTGACAAACACATTAACAAATTTAATAAACACACACATAGCATATGTATAATTTAATGTATGTGGTAATAGCAACTTTAAATGCAATTTACTCAAAATATAGGAAAAAATTAAAAAAATTGTAAATCTGGTGAACAGCTAAAAAGAAATACCTTTCAAATAATATACGTTTGGTCAAAATCGGGATAAAACTGTAGAACAAAACATCACTAACAAAAAATCGCCTGGCCTATTAATATTATAGATGTTTCAAAAAATTTCTTAAGATAGTATAAAAATATGGAGCCTAATAAATATGAAACAGAAATTTTTTTATGAAACAGATGAAACAGATTTTATGAAAAATATGGCACAGAACTTTTTAAATCGCCTAATTTTTTTGACAGTGCAGCGCTTTGTCTTCCTCACTAATATAACGGCAAATCAATTTTGCGCACCTCTTTTCTATGATCCAACTAATAGCGACATTGGTACGAATTTGTTGGCAACAATTATCTCATTTAAGGTGCTATTACATGATGTGTTTTTTACATATGTACTGTCAAATTTTCCCACAACAAAAGTTGTACACATCGTGTGATACATATGAAACATTGTTTATGTACAATACATGAGGAAAGTCACAGGTACATTTTTAAATTAGAACAGGTTCTATTTGTGCATGACAAACAAATGAAAATACAACACTGCTTGTGGCGAAAGAAAAACAGAGTAAATTTTAAAGATTAATATTAAAAAAAAAATAAATTGTTTAGTATTAATTAACAATTAAACAATATATAAATTTTTTTTAACAACAAATTTTTGTAAATTCACAAATTAAATCAGCTGTTGTTTACATTTACATTTGTTTGTTTTACATTTGTTTACATTTACACGTGTGATAGCAAAAATTATGAATCGTATGTAAAAGACAATTTTGACAGACATGAGGGATTTCATATGGATAAAAAAAGTGACAGTACATATGTAAAAAACACTTCGTGTAATAGCACCTTTAGTAGTCACTTATTTTTCGTAAAAATATACACTTGGTAGAAAAATTATGCGTACACTTGAAGATGAAAATTTTAAATATTAATAAAACTTCTAATGAAATATTTAGAGTTTCGAACTTTTTATCATTGGAGTTTAACTTCTTTAAAAAAAAAAAACAAAAATACGGAACTTTTCTACTTAAATTTTTTTGTTTAAAACGCCACGAATTATGCAACCACTTTTATATTTTATTAGAAGACAAACTTGTGTGAATAAATTTAATTAAACTTAATTATATTTCTTTTGGAAACTATATTTTGAGATGAGTCCCAAAATCAAAGAAATCGTTGCTGACTAGAAAAAATATTTTAAAGCTTAGAAATGAGGGTAAAGCCTTTCGTGAAATAGCTCGGATCATAGGCACTCCTTCAAACTGATAGAAAATTATTGAATCTATAATGGATCAAATTGGATACATACATTTTAAAATAAAATGTAAAAAAAATGCACAACAACGGGGTCTTGGAGAAGATTTTTGGCTCCAACAGGTTAATGATCCAATACATACAGTGCAAAATGTCAACCAGTGGTTGGTCCACAATACTACAAATCAATTAAAATCAAAACCATGAAATGTCAAAAAACGTAATTTTAGATGAGTGGAGTAAAATAAGTAAGGAGGATACTTTAAAGTTTTTTTTTTTTAAATTAACCAACACTCAGGGGATGCCCCCTACAAATGCAGTGCATTGTGTTGATTTCAGGAAAATAGGTTATGGGAAGGAGGAGGGAGGGAGTAGTGTTTGTGGATATTTGACTTAAATTTTATTAGATTATAACTGTCAGGAAAGACCTCTGCGGGGAGTTTATTCCACATACGGCTAGTTCGACTGATAAACGAATTCTCTCTGTAATGCGTTGTGCGGTCAACTGGAGCATAGCGGGTAGAGCGAACCGAAACTCGGGCACTTGGAATACGTTCGCTAATCTCAGAAGAACATTCCCCATGGTAATATCTATAGAACACTGCTACACAACCCACATTCCGACGATGTTCCAATGAATCAATAGAGTTGGATACCCTACTGTCATTGATGAGCGCCAACGCCCTCCTTTGCACACGGTCAAGTAGCTCCAAAATGGACTTTCAAGCTCTTGCCCATATATTGGAGTTGAATTCCATTTTCGGTAGGATGTAAGTGGTATAGATTTTAAGGAGATCAGAAGGAGTGAAGTAATTTTTACACCGTTTTAGAAAACCAAGACACTTGAATGCTTCCTTCGACACTTGAAAAACATGCTCGTTCCAACGAACATCACAGTGAATTCTCATGCCTAGAACATGAAGAGTATCCGATCCCTCAATACCTATACCACCCGTATATACAGATGACATTGTTGATTCCATGGCCCTATGGTTCAACATACAACATTAAGTCTTCAGCGCATTAAAATCAACCCTATTCGCTTTACCCCACTCGGAGATTGTGTGTCATTCATTGTCTGCCTTTTGCCCTCAAACTCAAAGTGGCTTGGCCTACAATTAAAGGAAAATGAATGACAAATGTTGCTGTCATGTCGAAAGAGTATATAGAATTAAAACTTTGACCAAGAAGGTCGTTCAGAAAGATAAGGAAAAGAGAAGGAGAAAGAACGGAACCTTGGGGTACCCCAGAATTAAGCTGAAACTTATTAGATAAAACCCCATCAATAACAACACGTCTTATTCGGTCTCTGAGAAAACTCGATATAAATCGGATTTGTGGATATTTGACTTAAATTTATCTAAATTGTAAGTGACCGGAAAGACCTCAGCGGGAAGTTTATTCCACATACAGCTTGTGCGGCTAATAAAGGAATTTTCGCGGCAATGCGTTGTGCGATCCACTGAACAATAAACTGCAAATCGATGAGATCTACTAGATGAGCGAGTGGTGCGTAGTAAAATATGGCCCCTAGGGATGAATTCACTTATCTCAGCATAAAATTTGTTAAAGGCAATAAATCTAATACATAAATTTATAAGTCATTAGAAAAAAAATTCAGCTTAGTTAATTTTTTCTTATTTGTTTCTTAGTATAACAGTTTTAATTTCTGGTGTACTGATACTTTTACAAGCTACTGTATATAAAACAAATTTGAGAAAAATCTACGCAATATTTTTTGTATTTTGATAGATTTTAGTGAACATCGGGAAGCAGCTTTATACGAAATGGTCTTATAGGGTTTATTTTGGGACTACTAATTAATGGGTGTAAGAAATACACAAACACAAATTTGACCGAGATCTATATGATTATAAGGATCTTAAGGCAATTTAAGTCGATTTCATAGTCATTTGTATGAGGGAAAGGTCCGAACATAGAGCGATATTCACCAACTTCAATGGCGATCGTACTTTGCCGACAAATGCCTATATATAAAATTTCATCAAAATATGTTGATATTTTCGAGCTGTAGTTTGATTACAAGGTTTACATAAAGACACAAACAGACAGACCGACGGACGGACGGATATAGCTAAATCAACTCAGAAAGTGATTCGGTATAATAAAGGTGCGGCTAGGTCAGATATTTCTGGTAGTTGCAGGCATCAGCACAAAGTCATTATACCCTGACTGGTATAGGGTTTAAAGAGTGTAAGACCAAACTTATTCTCCAAATAAACTGGCCTCCATATTTTACTAAATACTATATTTTGTAATAAATTTATTTTGCGTATGTTTTGGAACATATAAGATCTCTCGAAATATGGCCTCGATCGAACCATCAAAGAGGCATACATTTCAATCCCACTTATATGTTTTATTATTTTTTTTGTCAATTAACTACCACACCCAGTACGGTTGGGCCTAAGAGCCTTTCTCGAAAAGGCCTAGAGCGACTATAAATCTCTTACATTAATTATTGTGTCTTAATTGACCGTTTTGCTGTAAACGTTAAAAATTTGAATTTTTTTTGGTCTGAGGTCAGTTAGGCAGATTCGTTTCTCATGGCAACAATACGACAACATTCTGTTGGCACCACTCTATGACAAGATCAGTCCAATGACTAGTAAAACCTTTCTCCAATCACTGTGCGATAATATTAATAGGTGTTTTTCTTGTAGTTTTCTTGACCTTGGTCGGTGTCCTTGGCGATTCGAGTCATCTCGGTACATAGAACAGACTCTCATGGAAACATATAAATAATTAAATCTGTGTTATTCGAACCAGTTGTTAATTATAAAGTACGTACTTCTTTTACCGCAAGAACAATTTGCTTGCTATGCTTAAAATTTTGTTTTTGAAGTGTAAACATCTGTATTCGCAGGGGGGTAAATTTCAAAAACAGCATAACATGTAAGCGTAACATGTGAGCGTAACATGTGAGTCGTAAGACAAAATGTGATTGTATTGGTTAAAAAATTATGATATTATGATAACCTGTTTGAAAATTAAAAATGAAAAATAAAAAATGAAAAAAAAAAAATGAAAAATAAAAAATGAAAGATGAAAAATTAAAAAAAAATTAAAAATTAAAAATGAAAAACGAAAAATTTAGAATGAAAAATAAAAAATGAAAAATTAAAAATGAAAAACTAAAAATGAAAAATGAAAAATAAAAAATTAAATATAAAAAATGAAACATGAAAAATAAAAAATGAAAAATAAAAAATTAAAAACGAAAAATTAAAAATGAATAATGAAAAATGAAAAATAAAAAATGAAAAATAAATTAAAAATGAAAAATGAAATGTAAAAAAGGAAAAATAAAAAATGAAAAATGAAAAAAAAAATTAAAAATGAAAAAAAAAATGAAAAATAAAAAATTGTAAAAAAATAAAAAGGAAAAATGAAAAATAAAAAATATAAAACTAATAAAAAATTAAAACTAAAAATTAAAAATAAAAATGAAAAATAAAAAAATGAAATATGAAAAATAAGAAATGAAAAACTAAAATTAAAAATGAATAAGAAAAATAAAAAATGAAAAATGAAAAATAAAAAATTAAAAATTAAATATAAAAAATGAAAAATAAAAAATTAAAAATGAAAAATAAAAAATTAAAAATTAAATATAAAAAATGAAAAATAAAATAAAAATGAAAAATGAAATGTAAAAAATGAAAAATGAAAATGAAAAATAAAAAATGAATAATGAAAAAAAATTAAAAATGAAAAATAAAAAATGAAAAATAAAAAATTAAAAAAAAAAATAAAAATTAAAAATAAAAAACGAATAATAAAAAATGAAATATGAAAAATAAGAAATGAAAAATGAAAAACTAAAATTAAAAATGTATAATGAAAAATAAAAAATAAAAAATTTAATATAAAAAATGAAAAATAAAAAATGAAAATTGAAAAATAAAAAATTAAAAATAAAAAATTAAAAATGAAAAAAGAAGAATAAAAATTGGAAAATGAAAAATTAGGAAAAAAATTAAAAATGAAAAATAAAAAATGAAAAATAAAAAATGAAAAATAAAAAATGAAAATTAAAAATGAAAAATTAAAAACGAAAAATTAAAAATAAAAAACGAAAAATTAAAAATTAACCGGTTAAAATAATAAATAATAATAAATATTTTTATATTAACAGAGCCCCTGCAGTTGATTGCTATAAGTGATACGATTTCTGTTTGATTTTAAGAAAGTGCTATAAAAAATCTTTAATTACTAGATGTTTACACATCTCCCCTGTGATCGGACTCACATGATTTTTTTTTTCTGTGCCATAAATTATTCCTCAACATTTAGTCTTATCTTCATAAAACTCCCGTTCTGGAAACTGGAAAAAGTCAACATAGATGCATGTTTCGTCATTCATTATACAACAATCACTCTGATTATATGATTCCAATTCTTTACTAGACCATATAGTACAAGATAAAATCCCAATCAGTTATTTAAGACTTAAATCATTTCCAGATAAAAAAAAAATATACCTAATTCAAATAAATCTCAAAGAAATCACATTAAGATATTTAGTTAAAAAGAAAAAATTACATCGAAACTAATTTATTAGTCTTTGTTTTCTAAATAAATATCAATACTTTTATAACTTACATTTAAAGTTAACTTTTTTTGGTTTAAGAGCCGGTTATACATTCAAAATGGTTTTCTTTCAGTTGTGATACTACGTATCATAGAAAAAACTAGCCATAGGATAACGTATCACAAATGCTAACACTGTACAAAACACTTGTAGGCCCATTAACAATTGTGTCACCACTTTTTCGTGAACGGGCCCAAAAACGACCAATACAAAATTTATCAATGTAAAGTTATTCGTGATTACTCGACCATCAGGCATTTCCTGCCACGATATTAATTTAAGGGATTTCAAAGCAGTCACCATTATCCTTCCGAGAGTATTAAGTTTATCTTTATGGAATTCCGTAGTACTTATGTGTAAAAGATCGGTTTGTGGATCGTATTTTGGTAGGCGATGTCTGGGACATGGTACAAATTTAAATAATTGTGGTGTTGAGTAGAGGAAATTAATAATTTGTGGTAGGAAAAAAAGTATTAAGGTTTTGCTGAAATGTCCAACGATGCCAACAACAGCAAAAGTCATGCCAGCAAAATAGCAGAATGTATCGCCAACGAAAACTTGAGAGGGATATCTGAAAATAAAACAACAAAAACATTAAAACATTAATTTCTGAGAATGTAGTATGAATCTTAAAAAAATACGCCGATATCAGGGAACCCATAGTTTTTATATTTGGAGTTCTTGGAAAATGCTAAGTCTAATTAGATGTTTCACTTTTTGTTTAGACTATTTACACATAAATATCGATTTTATCGAAAATAAAAAATTATATTATAAAATGCGAATAAATTTTAACGGAACAAAGTGGTTCGAAAATATCTATAAAAAATTATGATTTATGCTGCATTTTGAAATACTTGCGTTCATAGTACTTACTGGGAGCTATTTTTCAACATAGTCTCCTTTTTTACTTCATTCACCGATTCTCAAACTTTTTGAGCCCTCCGCAAATTAAAATTTCGAGATGTATTCAAAATACACTTCTGTTGTAGAGATGACCTCTTCATTCGACTCGAATATTTTTCACCGATCAATTTCTTTAAATTTCGGAACAGGACAACTCACTAGAAGCCAAGTCTGGAGAATAAGGTGGATGCGGCAACAGTTTGAACATCAATTCGTATATTTTGGCATCGAAAGTGCACAAGCTGCACCCGAGCTTTAAATTTGATGGAAGAAGTGCAGAACATACTCTATTGTTATTTTATCATATCAGCCAATTTCTCTGTATTTGCTTTCTTCTGAGCATATTCAAAATAAGGTGGAAATAGTACCTCTTGTATCTTCTTACCAAACGAATATAAAAATGTGAAATTTTGTATGATTCCACCACTTTTCTTAAAAATATACTTTTTCTTAAAAAAGTACCTTTTCTTAAATCGGTATCATTTCTTAAAAAAGTACATTTTCTTAAAACTTCATCTTTTCGTAAAAAACTATCTAAAAAAAAAACAAGATTGGGTACGGCTACCACTTTGAAACTGTTGCCGATACTGAAACATTAAATCCGAATACCAATTAAATTTAAAGTTAATTGGTTTTCTTGTTGGCCACTTTTTATTATAAAAAACAATGATGCTTAAAAAGAATTAATTACTAATTGAAAAATTTCATTATTTTTCTTTTACTAGAGTAGAAAACCCCTAAGTACCAATAAAATTCATTATTTAACGCAGCCGGCATCGTAATAATACCCAAAGTTTGATCCCTATAAGCTTGTTTTGAGATTCTTGGCTACAAATTATTAATATTAAAAAAAGGAAATTTTAAAATAATTTTATTAAATAAAAAAAACAAAAATAATAAAAACAGGTAAGAAACTAAAGAATGAAACTACAATTTTTAATTTGTAATTTTTAATTCTCAGTTTATATTTTTAATTTTTAGTTTTTAATTTTTAATTTTTAATTTTTAATTTTTAATTTTTAATTTTTAATTTTTAATTTTTAATTTTTAATTTTTAATTTTTAATTTTTAATTTTTAATTTTTAATTTTTAATTTTTAATTTTTAATTTTTAATTTTTAATTTTTAATTTTTAATTTTTAATTTTTAATTTTTAATTTTTAATTTTTAATTTTTAATTTTTAATTTTTAATTTTTAATTTTTAAGTTTTAAGTTTTAAGTTTTAATTTTTAATTTTTAATTTTTAATTTTTAATTTTTAATTTTTAATTTTTAATTTTAAATTTTAAATTTTAAATTTTTAATTTTTAATTTTTAATTGTTGATTTTTAATTTTTGGTTTTTAATTTTTAATTATTAATTTTTAATTTTTAATTTTTAATTTTTAATTTTTAATTTTTAATTTTTAATTTTTAATTTTTAATTTTTAATTTTTAATTTTTAATTTTTGATTTTTGATTTTTAATTTTTGATTTTTAATTTTTAATTTTTAATTTTTAATTTTTAATTGTTGATTTTTAATTTTTGGTTTTTAATTTTTAATTTTTAATTATTAATTATTATTAATTTTTAATTTTTAATTTTTAATTTTTAATTTTTAATTTTTAATTTTTAATTTTTAATTTTTAATTTTTAATTTTTAATTTTTAATTTTTAATTTTTAATTTTTAATTTTTAATTTTTAATTTTTAATTTTTAATTTTTAATTTTTAATTTTTAATTTTTAATTTTTAATTTTTAATTTTTAATTTTTAATTTTTAATTTTTAATTTTTAATTTTTAATTTTTAATTTTTAATTTTTAATTTTTAATTTTTAATTTTTGATTTTTAATTTTTGATTTTTAATTTTTAATTTTTAATTTTTAATTTTTAATTTTTAATTGTTGATTTTTAATTTTTGGTTTTTAATTTTTAATTTTTAATTTTTAATTATTAATTATTAATTATTAATTTTTAATTTTTAATTTTTAATTTTTGATTTTTAATTTTTGATTTTTAATTTTTAATTGTTGATTTTTAATTTTTGGTTTTTAATTTTTAACTTTTAATTATTAATAATTATTAATTTTTAATTTTTAATTTTTAATTTTTAATTTTTAATTTTTAATTTTTAATTTTTAATTTTTAATTTTTAATTTTTAATTTTTAATTTTTAATTTTTAATTTTTAACTTTTAATTTTTAATTTTTAATTTTTAATTTTTAATTTTTAATTTTTAATTTTTAATATGTGTGGTAATACTTGCTTAGGCCAATTTGACACGTGCAGTATTAATTCACAACACAACTGCAATAACTTCAACAATAAGAAGAATTACAACATATACAACATATCGTAAGAAAAACAACAAACATAAGAAGAATTACAACATAAACATATCGTAAGAACAACACCAAACACACTGAAAAAGTTTAGTTTTTCAAGAGTTTTTTCAAAGATTCATTCATATCTCGTGACCCCTTTAACCGATTTTGACGATTTTAAATAGCAACTCCTGTTAATAAACGATTTTATATAAACACGAAAGGTCTAGCTTAGATATTGACGGCGTAATCGTAATTTCCACAGACAGACGGACAGACGGTCATCGCTAAATCAACTTCCCTTGTTATAATGATCAAGAAAATATATGGTTTTGGGGTCTTCGGAATTTATTTCGATGCGTTACAAACGGAATTACAAACCTATATATACCCTCTGCCTTTTTTAAAGTACCTTCTTTGATTTTTTTTAGAAATACTGTTTTTAGAAAATAAATTTTTTTAAAACTACCTTTTCTGAAAATAGTAGCTTTTATTAAAAAAGTACTTTTCGTAAAAAGTACCTTTTCTTATAAAAGTACCTTTTCTTAAAGAAATATATCTTCAAAAATTACAATTTCTTAAAAAGTACGACGGCGGTGCCAGAACAACTCGACCTGACGTAAAGATGCCGTAAAATTACTTTGGTGAAAAGTGGCAAGCTCATAAAATATATCGAGGGTTTATATTCAAAAAGTGCTATCTACATTTGACAGCAATATTAATTTTTGATTTCAAATTGTTCTCTGTCAAACATAATATTAATTTTGATATCATACATGATTAGTACGGCTACTTCTTAATAGATATTGTAGCAAATCGATCTACAAATACTTTCAGATCTTATTAATAAATTGGTTTTACACACTCTCTTTAAAATAATTATTATTGATGCAGATAGCTCTTTTTGAATATAAGCCCTCGATATGTTTTAAGTAAACGATTTCAGTGAATTTGTGAACATGAAAAAAATTGGTCACCGGCATGTAATTCAATATATTAATTTAAAAGCTGAGCTAGACTCTACTCTGGGGGACTCTGCTCTTTCGTTTACGACTATAAAATATTGGTTGGCAGTTTTAAACGAGGCCGTACGAGCTGCCAAAACGAACACCGTAGTGGTCGAGCAATTGAGGTGGCCATGCCAGAAACGGTTAAGGAAATCCACACAAAATGGTATTGGATGATCGTCAGCTACAGGTGCGTATACTTGCTGAAATGATAGGCATTTCAAAAAAATGCTATACATCGCATATATTCTCCGATATTTGGAGTTGAGAAAGCTGACCGCAAGATGGGTACCACGTTTGCCCACCATAGAACAAAAACGGCATCTGAATATGTTTCAATAGCCGAGGTTTTGCAACGAAACCATGGGTTAGACATCGGATTATTTTCTATTTCCAAAGTTGAAAATGGCGTAGTGGTAAAACATTAGCCGACACTGAAGAGGAGGATCTGCGGTTGATGGCTATTTTAAGGAGCTAGACAGCCCTTAACATAAACAGGGTATCGAAGCTATTGTATATCGCTGTGAAAAGTTTATCGAGCTAAAAGGAGATTATGTTGAGAGAAAAAAATTCCCAAATTTGTTGTTTTCTTTGTCAGGTCGGGTTGTTCTGGGACCGCACTCGTCTTTTTTCTATCTTTTCTTTAAAAGTAAATTTTCTTAAAAAAGTACCTTTGCTTAAAAAATTACAGTTTGCTAAAAAAATAGCCTTTTCTTAAAAAAGTAAGAGTGTAAAATTCGGCTATGCCGTATTTTATACGCTCCACCTGAGTTCTACATTTACATTAACATCTGAACTTACTACATCGAGTAAAAAATACGTGGCCTTTCATAGAGATGGCGTGACAAGTGCCAATTATTTTCTGTTTATTCAGTAGGGCCAACTATTAGAAAATTTGTGTCAAAATTTAATGACATTTCATTAATTAGAAAAAAGTTACCGTTATAAAAATTATGCTGCTTTTAAAGTTTGAGAAAAAATGGATTGCAATGAGTTTCGTGTTTTGATTGTTCTTCTTTATTTGCCTATTCGTCATACGAATGTTGGCGACCAATACAATTACATTTAATTACATGTTACAAACCTAAAAATTTCATAAGGTTCTCAGGATTTCGGCAAACTCTCCTATATCTCTTGCCGCAATCAGAAGATATCCTACATCTCGGAATCCAGTCCACTCCTAAATATTTGAAATCCAAGCCATTTCTTTTCTTCGTTTAGAAGGCTTTCCGTCTATTCTCGACTTCGTGATGGTTTGTAACCATCTGTACTTTGGATTTCTCATAATATGTCCAAGGTAGGCTATTTTCCGTTTTTTTTTTATAGTTGTTATGAGCTCTCTATTTCGATGCATTCGTTATTTGATAAAAAAACGCTCCATGGTATTTTTAGTATCCGTCGATAAATCCGTACTTCGAAGGATTCTAGGATTCTAAATAGTAGTTATTTTTTCTGCCCACAACCATATATTTGGTTTTCCGAATATTTATTTTCAAACCATATATTTCACTATATGTAACCAATCTATTCATTAAATCTAGGAGGCCAGTAATACTATCAGCCAGTATTGTGGTATCATCGGCTTATCTAATATTTGTATGTTGTTTATGGATTACTGGAAGATCCTCTCGAAATATACATGAAACAATAGTTGGGACAGCATACAACCTTGCCGAACGCCTCTCTACATTGAAATGCATTCAGACAACTCTCCGTGAACCTCAATTTGTGCGGATTGGTACCAATAAAGATTTTTGATGCATCGGATTTCCTTGTCATCTATACCAATTGATGTCCATTAATTTGTCGTGTTGCACTGTGTTAATCACTTTTTCGTAATCCACGAAGCATAAGAAAACATGCTTTTGTACATCTCTACATTTTTGGACTAATATCTGTAGAGAGAAAAGCGCTTCACGGGTACCCATTCCTTCTTAAAACCCAAACTGACACTCCCCCATTTTCTTTTCGCATTTTGAGTATATTCTGGAGTTAATTACTCTTAGGAATATTTTCAGGGCGTGGCTCATTAGACTTATAAGTTTGTAGTCATTACAAGATTTTGCGCAGTTTTTCTTGGGTATGGTTATAAATGTGGATATTAGCCAGTTTTGCGGATACTTTCCTGTATCATAAATGTGGTTAAACAACTTTGTTAGTAGGTCAATATTATCCGTATCTATCAGTTTTAGTACTTTAGAAGGAATCTCGTCAAGGCCAGTGGATTTTTATCTTTTAGTGATATTATGGCGGATTCTATTTCGTGTTTCGGTATTGAAGTTCCTGTAAGTGGCAAATCTATTTGTGTATCAAAAACTGTGCGACTGCTGTCTGAAAAAACTTGTTCTATATACTCTTTCCAAATATTCTTTTTTTCCCTCAATATCAAATACAGCTTCATTGTTATTGTTATATAAAATATAAAGTCTTTTCTTTCTGTATACTCCGGCGACTTCTTTTAATTTTTTGTGTAAATTATAATTGTCATGTAAATTTTGTAGCTTTTCGATCTCCTGGCATTGTCCGTTAAGTTGTTCATTCTTGGCTATGCGTATTGCCATTTTAATCTCCCTGTTAATTTCATGATATAGCTCTTAATATAAATGTTTTCGACGTTCTTCCATTAGTTGCACTATTTCCTCCGTCATCCATTCGTTTTTTGGGGCTTTTTGTTGATTCCTAGAGTATTTTTCGCAATTGACTTAAGCGTATGCTTAACTTTATCCCATACATTCTCTACATCTTCTCTATCAACGTTGTTTAGTTCTACATTTATGCGTTCCTTTATATTTGCTCTGATAGCTGGATCATCGAGCCTTTCCGTATTTAATTTCTTATGCAATTTTCTCTTAATAACAGCGGATTAAACATTGTTTTTTGGTGGGAAAAAATACTGTCCAAGCCTAAGAATGGATTGGTAAATATTCAATTGGTCAATCTTCGCCATCATATTTAATGGTTAAAAGGTGGTATTACAAATTTAAACGTGGTCTCACGAACTCAAATGGTGCAGATCTTCCTGGTCGTCCAAATGAGGCAGTTACCACAGAAAACGTAAGAAAAGTGCATGAGGTTGTATTGTCAGATCGAAAGATTAAAGTGAGTGAGGTTGCGGGCTTTATAAGGATATCAACAGAGCGAATTCGACATATATTACATGATCATTTAAATATGAAAAAGCTTTTCGCTCGATGGGTGCCGCGATTTTTAACAGCTGAACAAAACCTGAAACGTGTTTATGATTCAAAGTATGCTTTGGAGATGTTTGCAGTAAATTCAACTGAATTTTTACGCCGATTTATAACAATGGATAAGACGAGGATTCATTATTATACACCGAAGTCCAATAGACAATAGTCTGCGGAATGGTTACAAGCGTGCGAAAGCCGACCAAAGTGGCCAAAGACTTAACAATCGACTGGAAACGTAATGACCAGTGTTTTTTCGGATGCACGTGGTATATTTATTATTTGGAGAAATGAAAAACAATAACTGCCAAGTACTATGTTGAGTTATTGGACAGATTGGACCCCACTTAAAAGAAAAAAAATCTTGTACCATCATGACAATGCACCGGCGCATTCATCTGCTTTGGCTTCAGAAAAAAAATTGAAGTCTTTACATTACGAATTGCTTCCCCACCCCCCGTAATCTTCAGATCTGGTCCCCAGCGATTATTATTTGCTACCAAACTTTAGAAGATGGCTCCAGGGAAAGAGATTTTCCACAAATGAAGAAGTCATATCAAATACGGTAGCCTGTTTTGAAGAGTTTGACAAATCGTATTTTTTCAAGCGTATCAAGATGTTAGAGGATCGTTGGAAGAAGTATAAATAAAATTGATTTCGTATCCAAAAAACTGTTTTTCATTGTTAGACCACAGAGTTTTCAGTTCATGTAGTATTGCACTAATTATAACAAATGTAAACAACATATTTGAAAAACTAAAAAATTTGATAAACTTAATACTAAAAAATTATAACAACAACACACTAATTTCTGGCATTTTTTGGAGGTGTTTCCATATTTTAGGCCATATCTTTACACAATGATGCCCGATTTATCCCATTTTCAATACCAATCTGCTCGAAAATGTAACAATCAACATTGTTTTAAGTTTACGCAAATAAAGAGTTTATTTTGTGAATATGCGTGATTTCAACAGACAGACGGATGGACGGCCGGACGAACAGAAGATGCATTACAAACGGAATGAAAAACTGATATATACACTTTGCATAGTGGTGTGAAGGATATAAAAAGTACCTTTTTTTAAAACAAATACCTTTTTAAATAAAAGTATTTTTTAAAAGTATCTTTTCTTAAAAAATTATTTTTTTTTTGAAAAAGTATTTTGATAAATTAAAAATAATATATAAGCAACTGAAATCAGTGTAAACCACTGTAAAAAATGTTAATTTCAGTCCAAATACAAAAGTTAAAAAAAGCATTAATAGCTACTAGCAGATTCCAGCCCTCGAAATTCGAGTGCAAATTCTAGGAAATTTTATTTTTTCATTAAATAAAGACCCTAAAGGTATGCTAATCAATTATAGCCAATTAACAAATCAACACATAAAACAAACTTATTTTTATTACTAACACATTAACAAATTTAATAAACACACACATAGCATTGTATAATTTTATGTAAATGTTAGTAGCAACTTTAAATACAATTTACTCAAAATAAAGGAAAAAATTTAAAAATTTGTAAATCTGCAAAACGGCTAAAAAGAAATACCTTTCAAAAAATATACGTTTGGTCAAAATCGGGATAAAATGGTAGAACAAAACATCGGTCACAAGAAATTGCCTAGCCTATTAATATAGTAAAAAGACACACTACAAATATCTTTTTAAATAAAAACACGTAGTCAGGATTAAATATTAAATATTATAAATTGTTTATTAAATGTAAGGGAAATTAATTAGAATTGTAGTGCACAAATGACGCGACCGTTTATGACGACGCTTGAAATCCAACTGTCAAATAATACGTTTATATAAAAGAACATGAGAACAAAAGAAAATAGTTAACTAACAAAAAAAATTAAATAGGGTTGCCAACAGTCGGCTATCCTGCTTTAGAAGCGACCTCGCATCGGTCACTTGGGTAATTCGTCCCCATCTGAATCGCATTCATCTTCATCAAACATATGCGGCAATGTCCAACATGGCTTTAATCTGTCACGTATCGATCATTACCAAGAACTTTAGAAACAAAAAATGGACCCTTGTAGCGTGGTTCGAATTTACGTGAAGTACCGGTGCTCGGGGGTTCATTCTCAGCAAGTACAAGTTCGCCAACATCATAAACGTGAGGCTTGGAGTGTTCTTTATCGAAGCGTTCCTTAGCAAGTTGCCTTTTACCATTGATTCGTTCGGCAGTTTCCTGTCTAACAATCTGCATTTCTTCTTCACTAAGGTTAACACCATCATGTACGGCAAGTAGAATTTTATTGTGTAAAATATATCTTGGAGAATAACAAAATAAAAGTTCGTGCGGACTTTTACCAGACGTTTTGTTCATCATCGTGTTCAAAGACCATTGGATGTTCGTTAGATGTTCATCCCAGCGTTTATCGTTCTGCGTTGTTGGTAACAGCATAGAAAGTAAAGTTCGGTTTGTTCGTTCTGCATGACCGTTAGCCCAAGGAGTCTTTACTGCATTTAGTACATGCTTTATATCGTTTTCAGAACAATACTTTTCGAATTCTTTCGATGTAAAGGACGTCCCACAGTGGCTGAAAATCATTTTTCATTGGCCAAAATTCTGTAACTTTTGAACCGATCAAAATATTTTAGTACTGTTTTTTTTAATAGATAGATAGATAGTTGATCTTGACTCAGTGTGAATTTCATTTAAATTGATTGAGTACTTTTTAAGGAATTCTAGGTCAAAGTTTAACTTTTGATTTTTTTTAACTTTTAGCGTGATATATGTTTTTTTTTATTTATTTTTATTTATTAGAAAGTGTCATATTTGGAGTTAAATAATTATTATAAACATTTTTTGTAATAATGAAATTTTTTTAATGCTTACACTCAAAAAAATTTTTACACTCAAAAAAATTTTTACACGCAACAAAATAGTAAAATTCACTAGAAATTTAACTAGTATTACTAAAAAATTAAAAATGTTTGCTATCAAATTTGCAATTTGCTGACACTCAAGGAATATTATTATTACTACAGAAAAATTTATTAGTGTTTGCTGCCTAATTTGTTACACTAGCTAAATAAATCTGCTAAACATTAGCGCAATGATTCTAATTTTTTTTTTAATTTTGATATGAAAATATGGGTTCTTATTTTTTGAATCTTTCTTATCTATTAAAACATTGCATTCATATGTGGGAAACCTTTTAAGAATAAAAACTGCAATAGATTTAAATAGCATTTGTAACAATGGTAGGTTCTGTTTATTATTATTTTTTACTAATACTATGTTTTTCGTACTTAAATAACAATGAAAGGCAATTATAATTATTATTCATTAGACTCAAATATTGATTGCAAATATTCCATATTTTGTTCTGTGCTATTTCTGTTCTTTAGTAGTTTTTTGGCTTCTTCATCTAAATCCCGATGTTCCACTTTCCATTGATAGATAGATCTTCATTTGTGGAATTTCGTGACATTTTTCTAGTATTGTGCTGTCTATAAAATCTGTAATCCTTGTTCCTTTTTTCCTGAGCCTCCTCTGATAGATCTCCAAGTGGCACCAAATGATATTTAATGACATCTTCTCCATGATAAAGGATTTTGTGGACTGTTGCAGACATATTTCTCCATGGGTAGTTGGTTGTATATATTTTTGCAGTTTCCTTAGCATAATCTCCAAATTTTCTAGAGTCAATTTCTTCATTGCACGCAAGTACTTCTAGGATTATTTTAAATCTGAAAATAAGGTTTAAATCCACTCCTGTTATTTCAGATGCTGTTTCTGGATCTGAAAAGAATCTTCTTGCGGTATTGCCATCATTTGTATTGCCTGACCCTTGTTTTGGCTGATCTATAATCAATCCAAATTTGCGATATTCATCTTGAACATGTTTCTTTTTTGAACTTCTTAACTCTTTGTTGGTTTCGTTGTTTCTTATTGATCCTGAAGGCCCGAAATCCAAATCATAACTGATTTTTAGTATGTGTTCCATAAGTCGTATTCTTGCATGTAGTGGTGATAATCCAAATTCGAAGGCATCGGTATTATCGAATGATTTTGTCGGGACTTGGTTTAATTGGCTTGATGTTGCTTGGCATATAATGCAGCTGGATGCAGCCTTCGTGTTAGTCAAAGCCTGACCTACTTTTCCATCTATCATTGTCAGCACTAATTGGTAGCTTACTTCAATTTGCTGCCCATCTAACTGTAATTGTAATGGCTGTAGTGTTGCTATTTGGGCCTTGATATCACTAACTTCTTTGTTAATGGCATCATGACTTTCTTTTTTGAATTCAAATTTGATTGGCCTGCAGTATTTCGTAGAAGATGGTGTCTCATTTTTCCAAATATCCATTGTTTGCGTTGTACTACTCGAAGGCTCCGAATCTTCCAAAATCTTTTTCAATCGCAATGGTACAAATGATACCATGAACATATCTGAGTCCGAAATATTTTCACATACAACTTGTTTGTATTGTTTTTGTCCCGAAGAACCATCACATCCCCATTTACAAAATAGAATTAACTTTGTGTTTCCATATTTCTTTAACTCAGTTCCTGTTATTGATTGTAGCAAGCGTTTGGCTGTGTGATCAAGTAAAGATTGTAGTTGTACTTCTGCCGAAATTGGTGTGATTGTAATAGTGTCCTTTGATGGCAAACAGTCTATTTTAGCAGCTGTTATGTGATGATATGCTGGATACATATTTGAGCCTTTTTCAATCGCACGCAATCTGAGCTGAATATATTGGTGTTTTGTTAATTTCAAATCCAGAAATAATGCTAATGCCTCCTCATTTGTGAACTGTTTTGCATCGCTCGGAGTTGGTATACTTTTAAGAATTCGCTTTGTTCTCACTGGACTAGCATTACAAGTTTTTTCAATGATATCCACTTTTGTTAATTGGTTTTGTGCTCGTAATTGATGTAGAAAAGATTCTTTTATATTTGTAGAACCAATTTCCTCGTTAAAATTTTTAAGTTTCCGCCTCTTAGATCTATCGCTGCAGTTGTCCAATGATTTGCGTGGTCTTCCAGCCTTATCTAGCTTTGCTGTTTCTCCACCAACATTAAGTTGGCCTTCTAACCAGTTTGCACTTTTATTATAAAACTTTTGTTTACAGTAGTTAACTTCTTTCAATCGTTTTTTTAGTACTTTGACGAAATTAGATAATTGCTCTTGTATTTCGGTACTAGACGAATTTAAGTTTAATTTTATTTTAACGTAACTAAGAACATCTTCCTGGTTTTTGTTTCGAAAATACTCTTCGGCCAGTTCTTTATAACTAAAGTTCTCCATATTTTTCTCAATATTTTTATTTGCGTCTGTTATCACTTTTTTATCACTTTTTATCACTTGCGAATATACGTCCGTACACTTGAAGTATTAACTTATTATTGAGTAATCCCTTATAGAATCCGTCATTTTATACATTTTTAGGTACATGTTATTCACACATTGATCTTTAATTTCATAGCAGGTAGTACTTAAATTGAACAAAACTGCACTTGTTATCCAGACTTCAATATCAGGTAAAACTAATTAGTTTCTCGCCAATATGGGGTGGTTTTTTATCTTTAGTGGTTTAGTGCCGCGATTATTGACAAACTTATAAAATTGTTTATGACTTTGGTTGACCCTTAAATTTGACAACAGGTAAATTAAGAAAGAGATCATTTGTTTACTGTAGAACCTATTGTGATCATTTTATGACTTATTTTTTTGCTGATCAAAACAAAGCCAATAAACCCTTTCGCAGGTATTTTATTTAATTATTTTACTTTTACGTAGTCTAAAGTAAAAAAACAAAATTTTTTTTAGAGTAATTTTTTTAGAGTAATTTCATTAAAATGAAAAAAGTGTTCTACCGGGGGCTCGTGGGGGGTGCAAAAGTATATATAGGGTTAAACAGGATACATTCGCCTTTCTCTGGGTGGTATACGTTTCTTGTTCCCTTACTTCCTTTAGAAGTTCTATTCCACTAAAGTTTAAATTTGAGAAAAATATAGTGGTTTCATAAATATTTCATAACGCCCCTAATATCAAACGTTAGAACTGTGACTACTTACAAAAACTAAAGACTATAATCCTACTAACATTATAAAAAAGACCGCAGGCCAATATCGATGATAGCTTGCGAGTAGTAACCATTTATTTTTGATAAAAAACAAAAAAAAAACACCTTTTGCTGAATTAAAAAAAACAGTTGAGTTTGACAGCATGCCACGCCCACAATTATCAATAGTTTAACCTAATTTTTTGGCTACCTTAATCTGGATATATAAGCTACAAAAAGGAGTAAAAATTTTAAAAATCGATGACAAAAAAAAATTTGACTTTTGGCCAATGAAATCAAAATTTGAGCCACAGTGCGTCCCTCTATCGGTAACAATTCGCCTTGGAACTCAAAAGTAACTCGACAATTCATTTAAAACGTCGATAACGTATTTAGTTGACGTGTTCTTAACCGCTTTGATAATCGTAAATTTTGTAAAAGAGTCAACTATGACCAAAATATGCTCGTTACGTTTACTACTCTTTGGAAAAGGTCCTAAGTGATCCATATGGATTGTATCAAATGGTATTGGTTGGATATCACTAAAATGATACTCGCCTTCTGTACGACCACCTTTATGCTTGTTGTAAGCACATTCAACGCAAGATTTCCCATAAGATTTTACAAAATTTCGTTTTGTTTTTCGATCGTTTTATCGACACCAAGATGTCCGTTCTTATCGTGGCAGTCTTCAACTACTCTCCATCGCAATGCTTTTGGAACTAACCATAACTTTTTCGTTTCGTATTTACGAAATATTCGTCCACCTTCGATGCAGTATTCTTTTGCAACCGTTTTATCTTTAGCGTTTAACTTTTCAACAATTTCCTTTATGGAATCATCTTGAATTTGCATACTGTACAGCCAGTCATCTTTATGTAGATTCACTTTACCAATACGTAACGTAGCGACATCAATATCGTTTGGAGGTTCGTTTGGTGTTCTGCTAAGAGCATCGACGTGTTCCATACGTTGGCCCGAACGATGTTCTATAACCAGGTCAAAATCTTGGATTCTTAACCACCAACGGGCAATCCGTGGGATTAATTCTCGTTTCGTCATAGCAGATTTTACTGCACTACAATCAGTGACAACTTTAACAGTTTTACCATATACATAATAACGAAATCTTTCTAACGTTTCGACGACAGCTAAAGTTTCCAGTTCGTAACTGTGAAAATTCTTCTCTGTATCACTCGTTGATCGACTGTAATACGCCAAGGGTTTCAATTCAGCACCTTCTCGTTGTAGTAGCACGCCTGCCAAACCTATAGAACTCGCGTCGGTGTGAATTTCGTGTTCGGCCGTGTTGAGATGATAATTTAAATTTTAATTCGTTGAAAGCTCGTTCCTGTTCATCTTTCCATTCGAAATTAATATCTTTACGTAGTAATCTTCTTAAAGGTTCTGATATTAATGAGTACCCTGGGATAAATTTTCGAAAATATCCGCTAAGACCAAAAAATTTTCTTGTTTCGGTAACGTTAGTAGGTTGTTTAAAATTTTCAATTGCCGTTGATTTTATTTTACCAGGTCGTATGCCGTCTGGATTTAGCTGATGACCTAAAAAGTCGACCGTGGTCCTGAAAAATTCACACTTTTGAATGTTTAAGGTCAAGTTCGCATCTTCCAGTACGTTTAGAACGATTCGTAATTTAACAAACATTTCATCTATCGTATTACTTCCAATAAGTAAATCGTCCATGTAATGCATCATGTTATCTCTACTAGTACGTTCCTGAATTTTTGACATTAGTCGTTGGAAAACCATGGGTGCATTTCGCAACCCGAAAGGCATACGTTTAAATTCATAGAGTCCGTCTGTTGTTATAAAAGCAGTGTACTTACGACTTTCCGGTTCAATTAAAATTTGATAGTATCCGCTGTTGAGATTCTTCGATATTTGGTAGGGGAAAATTTTCTTTTGGCATTAGTTGATTCATTTGTCTGTAGTCGACGCACAATCGTTCACCACCGTTTTTCTTTTTATGTAGTACGACTGGACTAGCATATTCCGATTCGGATCGCGTAATAATATCATTTTCCAAAAGTTCGTGAATCATATTCGATATTACCATTTTTTTCGGTGCGGAAACGCGATACGGGGGTTGTGCAACGATTTTGTTATCTGTAACGTTTATTTTCATTTCGACTAATTCAGTTTTATTGTGTTACGGGTAACACAATATCATTTAACATTAAGTTAAATCATTTCATTTGCAACACGTATTCCGCCACAAAAGCCAGAGATTCTCATATTACATTTTTTTCGCTCACAGTTTACCTGATCGCAAATAGATTTTTTTATCAAACTGCACTGACTACCAGTGTCTATAAAAGCACTAAATGTTTTATTGTTCAAATTGACTTTTATTTTAAAACGTTCATCATTATTACAAAATGTATTCCGTACAGTAGCATTTTGTTTACATTCGGTTTCATTTCTAGCGTGAACCCTGTTGCACTTTTCACACCGTGGACGTCGCGAAGGTTTAGGACAATTTGTTGAAATGTGTCCGATCTCGTTACAGGTTAAATATTTTACTTCTTTTACCGGTCTTACAAAGTTTCTATTTTTATTATTGACGTTTGCACTAACACTTTTATTCACGTTATCTGTATTAGATTTATTGTCAACATATTTATTTGTACGTTTTTCTGGTGCATTACGTTCGTATTCATTGATTATAACCCGTAATTGATTTACCTTATCAATTTTCTTAGCCGCGATAGCGTTTTGTAGTTCACGACTATGTAGTCCATCACGCGTATACTTTACGATAGCAGATTCGCTCAGTTTATACCGTCGACCTAAAGCACATATACGAAAACAATAATCGGTTACTTTTTCACCATCTTTTCTTGCAGCACTTGCCATTTTGAAATGTACGTCAGCTTCATCATGTGTGGAACCAAATTCATCCTTCTGCAGAAAAAACACCCCAATCAGACGCTAAAGTTTCTACAGAATCCAGCCACAACCGTGCAGCTCCTTTCATCTTGCTATAAACTGCTAACATTAAACATTTTCCATCCCATCTATAAGCTGTAACAGCACTGTTTACTCTTTCGACGAATTGCTCTGCCGATAAAGAGGATTCGCTAGTTGGGTCGTATTCTGGTATCGTTTCTGCAATTTCCCTCACTGAGCAATTTTCAGTTGAGCGTACGTTATGAAAACCATGAAACATTCCCGTTGTATTCAAATTTTCGCCACTGCGCTGCCATGCTTGAGAGTTTTGTCGTTGCATGCCTGCTGCTTGCTGAACGTTTTGCATTAGATTCTGTTCGTTGTTATTTCTTGATAAGTTTTGCTCGATGTTGTTGTTATTTCGCTGTAGTTGTACGTTGTTGTTATTTCGTTGTAGTTGTACGTTGTTGTTGTTACTTCGTTGTACGTTCTGTTCGTTGCTGTTGCTTTGTTGAGCGTTCGTTTGCAAAATACTTAAAGCATTTTCTAGCAACCCCCTCAACTCATCAACCTGCCGTTGCAAGTTCATGACGCTTGCGTTCTCTTGTGGAACATTCATGACGTTTTCGTTTTGTCGTATGTTGGAGAAAGTAGCCGTAGAAGACGTTTCCTCGAAGGCATCACTATCCTCACCGTTTGAGTCGATTTCATCCGTGCCAAGAATTCCCGATAGGCGTACAATTAATTCCGCTTTTGTACCCGACGTTGGTAATTCCCGATCACGGAGCAATTGTTTTAAATGCTCTACTTTTAACGTTGAAAGCTTTTTCATTTTTGTCGCGACACTTTTCTAATTAATTTTTATATTTTTCCTTCCGTAATTTTGCACTTTACTTTAACCGATTCCGATCCCATTTCTGATCTAAAAGACACACTACAAATATCTTTTTAAATAAAAACACGTAGTCAGGATTAAATATTATAAATTGTTTATTAAATGTAAGGGAAATTAATTAGAATTGTAGTGCACAAATGACGCGACCGTTTATGACGACGCTTGAAATCCAACTGTCAAATAATACGTTTATATAAAAGAACATGAGAACAAAAGAAAATAGTTAACAAAAAAAAAATTAAATAGGGTTGCCAACAATAGATTTAGACAGTTTGTTGAATTTTATAAACAATCGATTGGATTTTGATTATGTGAGAGAAATTTATAAAAGGGAATTTATAATTCGTAAGTTAAAATCCTTTCCAGATAAATATTGTTTATAAAACCTAATAGAACTATTTTTTTTTTTATAAATAAACTCTTTAGAATTTTATAAGGATCCAAAGTATATGTATATTGGGGCGGGTCGATTTGTAGGGAGGCAAAAATCGCTCAAGTGACAAGGAAAATCATATTGTAGGGATCAAAATAAGAAACTTTGCCCAAGGAACCATACCTCTAAAACGAATTCTGATGTCCCGACTTTTGACCTGTCTGTCTGTCTGCCATGGGGCAACCCCATTCCCCCTCATGCAATTGATCTGAAACTTGGCCCATAGTATTGTTGTGACTACAGATTAATTTTGGGGTAGTCACGCATAGTCACGGAGTGATCTAAAAGTTATTTACCCTCATCCGATCTATCTGAAACTTGGTCCATACGCTTGCTGTGAAAAATGATTAACTTTGACATAGTCACGCACAGTCACGGAGAGATGAAAAACCAACTTCCCTGAAGAACATGTTGTTGATTACACAGGTAGTTATTTATATATTTTTAAAAATATCGTTGGAAAGTTTTTCAATAATATTATTTACTTTATTTATTTTATTTATTTTATTTATTTTATTTATTTTATTTATTTTATTTATTTTATTTATTTTATTTATTTTATTTATTTTATTTATTTTATTTATTTTATTTATTTTATTTATTTTATTTATTTTATTTATTTTATTTATTTTATTTATTTTATTTATTTTATTTATTTTATTTATTTTATTTATTTTATTTATTTTATTTATTTTATTTATTTTATTTATTTTATTTATTTTATTTATTTTATTTATTTTATTTATTTTATTTATTTTATTTATTTTATTTATTTTATTTATTTTATTTATTTTATTTATTTATTTTATTTATTTTATTTATTTTATTTATTTTATTTATTTTATTTATTTAATTTATTAAACTAACCGAGCTCTTTGGGCCATATACGGTTAGTGAGCTAACAAACAGATATCTTAAGTACTATTATAAAAAATTATTATAAAAAATTATAATTATAAAAGAAAAAAAAAAGTTATTACAAGAAAGTTATTACACGAATCTTATAGCTTATAAACAAAGAATTCATTTAACAAGATGAGATGAATAGGAATTATTGAAATTGAAAATTCCGAATCAAAAATAATATGGTATGATTGCAAAGGAAAGGAGGAACAAAAAATGTCATATCCTTTCTTAATGAAAAAGATAAATAAATAAGTCACTTTAACAAATTAAAGGCTACATAATTTAAACATTATTAAAGCGAGCATATTCAACAAGTTTGTTTCTAAATACATTTGCCGAAAAAGAAAATGACCTACGTTCACGCGGTAAAGAGTTCCAAATTCTCGAAACTCTTACCTGAAAAGAGAATTCACGAAGGGAGGTTCTTATACGTGGGAAAATTAATTGAGGATTCCGTGTAGAACGTGAAAAAATGAATAGGCGAAGTAAATATTCAGGACAATTGGATTTCAAAACTTTATAAAAGTGCAATAGAATTCGAATATTTAAAAACTTCCTAAAACTACACCCCAAAAAATCCACAACATAATTGGAAATGGGTACACGAACCTTTAAACGATATACGAAGCGAACTATTTTATTAAGCAGAAGGTTATATTTCCGAAACTCCCTACCTGTAGATCCCGTAAATACTTCAGCACAGTAAAGAATATTTGACATAAATAGTGCATGTGCGATACTTTTCCTAAAATGGAGTGGTAAATGAAGGTTTAGAGAATACACCCGTCTTAAAATGAAGTTCACTTTTGAAGACAACCAATTAATATGGCGGTCAAAACGAAGATTAGAATCTATTAAGATTCCAAGACATTTCATAGACTCAACTAATTCAACAGGATCACGATTAATCATAATCGAGATATTAACTTCCGAAAAATTGGATTTAAAAATCATTGCCTTTGCCTTAGAAGTATTAATGCAAGGGTTCGAACTAGAAACCCACTCAGCAACGTCAGACAACAACAGATTTATTATATTATTATATGAAAAGATTAATTGACATGACATTCTAGAAAATCCAAAAAAATTGCAAAGCTTTCGAATTAAAATTGAATGACTTACACGATCAAAGGCTTTAGATAAATCAATCGATAATAAAACTCCTACGTGATCCTTATCAACAATTCTTCTAATAGAATCAGTAAGACCCAATAAAAGAGAAGAGGTGTTGTAACCCCTACGAAACCCCGATTGATAAGAATTTATTAAACAGTTTTCATCTAAGTATTTCATCATTTGCACCTTCATAACATGCTCCACTATCTTTGAAAGAATGGGAACAAAAGAAATTGGTCTTAAATCATTGCTATCGTTATTCGAAATATTTTTGCCAATAGGCACAACTTTGGCCACTTTCCACCCTTCTGGAAAGACAGAATATGTAAGAATGTTGTTTACAAAATACAAAAATTAGTTGTGAATCAATGGAAATATCAACTTAACGAATTTAAGCGGCACTCCATCGGGACCACTAGCATTAGATTTAATACTATCCAAAGCAACACAAAGTTCATTATAATTAATACATAGAAAAGTAAAACCATATTCACTAAAATTTAAATTACTATTAAAAGGATCAAAAGTATCAACTGTTCTATAAGATAAAAACTTCCTATTAAGTTCGTCCGGGTCATATTCTTCGAAAGGATCAGACACTTCATTGGGTCTAAAAGCCTTCCACATGTTCATGTTCATGTTCCTAAATCTATTGGTATAAAAATTTCTCCTGGCATTGCCTATAATAGTTTTACTTTTATTTCTCGTCTTACAATAAATTCTCCAATTATCTCGTGACGGCATTCGAAGATATGCTTTATATGCTAATTCCCTTAGCGAGAGATGGAATTTAATTTTTGATGAATTAAACCAATCATCATTAACTACCCGAACTCTAACTCTCTTAATAGGGACATTACAATGCAAAGAATTAACACACTCCATCAAACATAAAAGCTGACTTTCAACATCCGAGTTACTATAGAACTCCGCAAAATTAAAGTAATGAAATTGGTTTTCCAAAACAGAAAAATTAACATTATTGTAATCTCTATATTCAATAAATTCATCTACCCGAGGTACCAAAAGAGAAACACTCATAAAAATAAAAGAATGACGTGATATGGAAGGGCACTGCATCTGAGAAGACATCATCACATTAAAGGAAGGGCTTATAAGAAAATAGTCTAGCAAAGAAGTAGATGTATTTGAAACATCCAAATGAGTCGGTAAACTATTATGAACACAAGTAAGACCTAATATTGGTGCAACAGTCAAATTTTTGAAATAAAAAGGATGTTTATTTGGTATAGTAACCAAATTCGGTTTAATTTACATCATAAGCGATGCACCTATTGAATAATTTAACTAATGAAATAGTTCAGGTATATACAAGTCTTTTCAGAATTATGACCAATTTTAAAAAATCAAATGGATCAGGTATATTTTATACAATTGATTTTTCTTAAGAATGAATAACATTTTTTCAATATTTTTATTGCTGCATCAGGCAAATTTTAAAAAAATATTAAGGATGTTTATTTGGTACAGTAACCAAATGCGGTTTAATTTACATCATACGCGATGCGCCTATTGAATATTTTAACAACTGAAATAGTTCAGGTATATACAAGACATTTCATAATTATGACCACTTTTAAAAAGTCAAATGAAACAGGTATATTTTATACAACTGATTTTTCTTTCTTAAAATTTGTTTGGGATTCCCCCCTTAAGAATGAATAACATGAATAGATTATTACGATTATATGTGACAACGAAAAATCTAGATGAGAATTTAAGAATTCTGGTTGAATTTATAATTAAATGTTATGTGCCAATGTACTTCAATATCAAGTATTACATCTCTGGAGTGTACGGTAGTGCATTATTTTTCAAGTTCATTAGTTGGTCACGATTTCTAGAACCTCGTTTACGCAGAATTGTCAATCAAATAATTACAGATAATTCATATTATTCTCATTCGGAAAATCTCAATGTTGTTTGATGATAGCAAAGAAAAGCTCGATTGTGCTATAAAGAAAATTCTACGTTATCGAACCGATGTTGACGAACCAACGGAACTTAGAGTTTATAAAAAACCAGATATAAACTTTAATTGCACAAGTTACACGGAAATGATCAATATGAATGACATAAATAACGTATTTGAACCACCATTCACGCGAAGCATTCCGTACGATACATTGAAAGAATATTTAAATCAAGATGATCCACCGTTTAATGATCCAAAAATTCCATCACACATACAAGGAACGGAACGACATGTTCAATTGCTAGCTAGCGTTTCCAAACGGGTTATACCGGAAAATGTAGAGGCTGTTACGGCGACGACATTAGAGAGCCGTGCGAAATTGCCCAGACTTGGAAGCAAAAAAGACTTCAACAGAGTTGTATCTTCTGAAATTAATACAAAGTAAAGCTGTATTGTACGAAAACTGAATCTAACCACACTGCTCATAGGCCTGACTTTAGGTGAGTGTGTTAAAGCGCTGACCAAAAAGTGCAAGTACGAGTGTATGTGAAGGTTCATGGTTCAAAACCTCACGGCCGCCCTAAGTAGAAAAAATTTTCATATAGAAACAATCTATTCAATTAAAACATAACAATTATCACAATGTTCAATAAATCGCTGATGAAGGCTGAAATGCCAGAAACCGGTCCGATTAAGAATACAGTGCAGTTATGAATTTTTGAAATATATGCTTTCTTCTTCTTTACCACGCACCATTTAAACAAAATTAAAATTGCATATTAATTACAGTAGTAATTGCAATATGTCTGAAAAATGACGATAAATCTAACAAACAAAAAATTTCTTCGCTTCAAAGCGCCATCTCAAATATATGTAAAGTGCATATGTAGGTATGTACAAAAACCGTACATCACATATGACAACTCTTACGAAAACTGAGAATAGTGGAAATTAGAAGTATAAATGCAAAAAAATATTCAAAATTCAAAAAATAATGATTGTTTGTTTGGACAGAGTTGTATCTTCTGAAATTAATACAAAGTAAAGCTGTATGGTACGAAAACTGAATCTAACCACACTGCTCATAGGCCTGACTTTAGGTGAGTGTGTTAAAGCGCTGACCAAAAAGTGCAAGTACGAGTGTATGTGAAGGTTCATGGTTCAAAACTTCACGGCCGCCCTAAGTAGAAAAAATTTTCATATAGAAACAATCTATTCAATTAAAACATAACAATTATCACAATGTTCAATAAATCGCTGATGAAGGCTGAAATGCCAGAAACCGGTCCGATTAAGAATACAGTGCAGTTATGAATTTTTGAAATATATGCTTTCTTCTTCTTTACCACGCACCATTTAAATAATTTTTTTTAGTTTCTTTTCTATTACTAAGTTAAATTCATTTTTTCATTTACACATGTTCTGACTAAATAAGTTTCTAGAGAAAAAAAAACTCCAAAACGAAAAAACATACCCATTTCGCTAATTTTTTCATGTAAAGTGCCAATAATGGTGATTTTTTGAAATGTTTGTATGGGGAACCACCCAGGGGGGTTCCAGGGGGTATGCCACTGGCATGGGTGGGTCGGCCCTCCAAAGTTAGTGGGGGTCGACATACATTTGGACTCGATTGGGGCACTCTAAATGGGTCAAAGTGAGACAGACAGACAGGTCAAAAGTCGGGACATCAGAATTCGTTTTAGAGGTATGGTTCCTCGGACAGTTTCTTACTTTGATCCCTAGAATACGATTTTCCTTGTCACTTGGGCGATTTTTAAATCGACCCGCCCTAATGTATATGAGGGCCAAATGTTAATGTTTAACAAATGGAACGACGAAATTACTGTTACCCTATCTTAACAATTATTGAAACTTCAAGTTATCTAGTGTTTTCCGAATTTTTATTTAAACAACACAAAGGATTTATAAATTACATATACATACTGACTTTAAATTATCAACTAAAATAATTGGCTAAATTACAAATAATGGTATCGTTATTATATTTGTGTTTAAATTAACAAATGCTTGTATTAAAAAAGAGAATAATTTAAAAAAACCAACAGAAAACCTAAAATCATCACAATTCAAAATAATATAATTTTATCTGATCATATTTCAACTAAATACGTTTTTTTATATACATAATATATTTTTACAATTAATTATGATGTAATAAATAAATTTGTTGTTATAATTTTTTTTTTGTTTATAGTTCTATCACAGCATTTGTTTTAATGTTTGTTTTGAAATTAAATAATTTTATGAAGAGAAATTTTAAGGATGACACAAAAAAATATAACTTAAGGCAGATCATGGGGTTTTTTCTTTGTTTTAATTATTACAATTAACATTTAATTATATAATAATAATTAAAGGATTGACTAATGTTTAAGAGATTAATGGATTTATGAGAATTTAAATGGTTTGTTATATATATATTTTTTTCATGATATGTGATATTAATGCAATAAAAGCTTAGTAAATTCATTGTTAATATTAACGATAGACAACATATGACACACGAAATTAATGGATCAGGCAAACGTTACAAATAAGAAATATTTGAACTCACATCTTATATACAACGCAGATCCACTCTAACCGATATTGATTTCATTGTTCTTGATTTAGTAGAATTTTTTACATTTCGAATACTATTTTTGGTACATTGTAAAAGTTTCGGATTAAGTTGGAGTTGAAGTTCATGATATTTTTTAAGGAAAAACAGACTAGTTTTAACCAAAAGCCGTAGCCTGTTTTTTTTGAGAATAGTTTGTCTCTCATCTCAACGTGTACATAATTATTTATATTAAATTGTTTTTTTGGTTAGTTAGGTATATTAATGAATTGGATAAGCAGGCACAATTAATAAATTACATATTAATGACATTAATTATATAAATTATGTTTTAATTATCAAATTCGTTTAAGGAACATTTACTTATTTCTTTTCAAAAAAGAAATATATATTTTTTATATTATATCATATAATATCATCGAAACTATGACCATTTTTGTTAAAAAAAAAACTTTTTTTATTATAGAATTATTAATTTAAAACAAATCCTCTTCATTTTCATCTTCTAAGGATTCGTATATATTTACCAATAAATGACCATATTTCCAACTTTGTTCGGAAGCATATGTGGGAGCATAATATTTATCGGAAAAACGTCGCACTTTTTGTAAGTGTGTTTTGCCATCTTTTAAATAAATACCCGAAGAAATTAGTTTTTGAACATAAGCTACATCTATTTGAGGTGATTGGCGCTCATCCGCCGGAAATACTATTGGATTCTGAATTGACATGGTTGATGAGATAGAGGAACTTTGTGTTAACGATAATTCATTGATAATTTCATCTGGTTCCTGACAGTATTTACAAAACCAACCACCAAAATGATTTAGGTCTCCTATAACTAAGGATTGTTGTTGGTTGGTTTGAGAGCTTATCTGAGCGTACAAAAGCGATGGATTTGATTCACAATTGTCTAGTGTCTGAACAGAGCTAATGAGACCTGTGAGATGTGTTTGTTTTGGATGTTGCCAATAAAATCCATATACACTAAATTTTAAACGAAATTGCATAACTGTTAGTATTTCAGAGCTATAGTATTTTAGAAAGTTTAAAGCTCGATGGCCCAATATTGTTTTATCATCTGTATAGATGAATATATCAGAAGATTTAATAGCATTTGATGGTAGCTGCTGTTGTCTGAACAAACGATATGCTTCGGTGGAGGAACAATTATTATTTTTATACGATGGCAATTTGCAGTGATATAAAAAGTAATTTTTCGTAGGTAAAATTTGTTTTAAACGATATTTTAACGTTTTTAGATCATTAACGTTAGTAAGATTCCTTTTGAAATATATTAAAAAATAGTCCACAACCTTTATGACTGCCTTAATTTGTAGTTCTATTAAATCCAAATTTAAAAATGGTCCTTCCAACATATACACCAAACGGTGGGCTTCTTCCCTAGACGGATCTTTTACTCTAAATGGTATTTTAGCGGTCAGTAAAGCCCTCCAAATAACCTCCGGCTGACCACAATCTCTACCATGCCATTCTGGCAAACATTCACAATGTTCTTGAAATGGATTTGAATCATCTGTGCTGCCTCTTAATCGTGATTCGTCGTTAACAGTGCCTTCATTAAAACACCATAAAGATGTTTCACCAAACATGATCTTTTCCGCTTCCGAAAGATTAAAAGTATTTTGATGTAATAAAAATTCGTTTTGGAACTTAAGATCCCTAGCAGGCCATTGAAAATTGAGCAAACTATTGGTATTTGTGCCCCACCTGTCTTTGGCAGCCTTTAAGGCTTTCGCCTGTACAAAATTAATTCTATTATCGTCCAACGAATTACTTACTAAAGACGTTTCATTAAGTTTGCCACTTAATCCCAATTGCATTAACCAAAAGCAAAGTATGAAACCAAATTGTATAAGTAAAATCGACCATAATATAAACTTTTTTGTCCAGGTCCCCCTTGTCTGCTGCTGATTACATACTGATTGTATACTACTCGTTGTATGTGATTTTAACATATCCATCATGTCCTTTGGTTTTTCTTCCAAATCATTTCCATTTTGAAGGGATGAAGTTAAGCGAAAATGCATTTGTGTAATAATTCCAAATGATTGTTTAAATTTTCATTTCTTGCTGAAATTTTTAGTTTTTCCAGCACACACCCATGTTAAGAAAATTTTTTATTTTAAGTTTTGTATGCCTTATTCTTTTGAATACTTTGCTCTGTGTGTGCCTTGTTCTATGCTGTTGTTACAACGTCAGTTTGTTGTTGTTGGTTGCTTTGGTATATTTTAGTCTGAGCATTATTTTTGTTGTGGTGGTGGTGTCAATTGTGGAGGTTCGTATTTATGACTGTCTCTACAGCTGTATTGTCATGCTTTAGCCAGCTGATTTATCTTCCACTACATTTTTTTTTCATTTTATTTCTCTTTACTTTTGTTTATTTTTGTTATTAACTGCAACCGGTGTTTTACTGCGCAAAACAGTGTTGCGATATAAAATTTAAGCTATTTTTAAGCAGGTTTGTAAAGCGGCCTGCATTAAAAAATTATTTTAAACGGTTTGGCTTAGAAACCTGATTCCTCATAATATTGCGTTTGAATTTAATTTAAAAGCTTGACCTCAAGCTTATTCAATTTATAATTTAACAACAACAAAAAGGTCGAAGAAACACTTTTTTAAAATATATTTTTTTAAATAAATTAAAACTGATGTCCCTTTAATGTAGATAATTTATCAAGAGTACATGTTTTGTTAAACACAGAGATTAGTTAAGTTAAAGTGTTTCTAATGAAGTTGTTAACATAACAATTTCTAGTGCTCAGGATAAAATTTTTTTGTTTTAATTTCACTTTTTCTGTTCACAATACCCAAAAAAGATCGAGACTTGAAGTACTTCTTTTAGTTAATGATATTAATAACACAAAATCGTACAGTTCAGACAATAGTTCTAATTTCATTATTAAAAAACTCCAATAGAAGCTTTTGAATTTCTGTTATATTTAATCATTGCATTAGCAACTCATATTTTCCGGATTCATTGAAAATTTCTAAAATAATTCCTATTCACAAGAAGAGAACGAAAATAAACCGAACGGTAAACGTACCAATCCCACAATTTGCAAATATTCTTAGTGTTTCTTTCGTGGTACTGTTCGTGAAATGGAACTTTACACGAAACGCTAAAAAAAAGCAAACATTATGTATTGTGTAATTAAAAAATAATAAAATTTAAAAATGTTAAAAACTATAAATTAAAACTTAATAATTAAAAATTTTAAATTTTATATTAAAATTAAAAATTAAAAATTCTAAATTAAAAACTAAAAATTAAAAATTAAAAACTAAAAATTAAAAATTAAGAATTAAGAATTAAAAATTAAAAATTAAAAATTAAGAATTAAAAATTAAAAATTAAAAATTAAAAATTAAAAATTAAAAATTAAAAATTAAAAATTAAAAATTAAAAATTAAAAATTAAAAATTAAAAATTAAAAATTAAAAATTAAAAATTAAAAATTAAAAATTAAAAATTAAAAATTAAAAATTAAAAATTAAAAATTAAAAATTAAAAATTAAAAATTAAAAATTAAAAATTAAAAATTAAAAATTAAAAATTAAAAATTAAAAATTAAAAATTAAAAATTAAAAATTAAAAATTAAAAATTAAAAATTAAAAATTAAAAATTAAAAATTAAAAATTAAAAATTAAAAATTAAAAATTAAAAATTAAAAATTAAAAATTAAAAATTAAAAATTAAAAATTAAAAATTAAAAATTAAAAATTAAAAATTAAAAATTAAAAATTAAAAATTAAAAATTAAAAATTAAAAATTAAAAATTAAAAATTAAAAATTAAAAATTAAAAATTAAAAATTAAAAATTAAAAATTAAAAATTAAAAATTAAAAATTAAAAATTAAAAATTAAAAATTAAAAATTAAAAATTAAAAATTAAAAATTAAAAATTAAAAATTAAAAATTAAAAATTAAAAATAAAAAATTAATAATTTAAAAATTAAAAATTAAAAATTAAAAATTAAAAATTAAAAATTAAAAATTAAAAATTAAAAATTAAAAATTAAAAATTAAAAATTAAAAATTAAAAATTAAAAATTAAAAATTAAAAATTAAAAATTAAAAATTAAAAATTAAAAATTAAAAATTAAAAATTAATTAAAAATTAATAATTAAAAACTGGAAATTAATAATTAAAAATTAAAATATAAAAATTAAAGGTTAAAATTTAAAAGTTAAAAATTAAAAAATAAAAATTAAAAATTCATACCAAATGATTCCTTTATTGTTTTGTGTATCTTTTCGTGTATTGTTTTGTGAGTATAAACTTAATGTTCGGTTTATTTCCTCTGCTTTGTGTATGTTCTTGTTTCGCTCTTATAGTGTTACCGAATATTAACATGAGCGCAAAAAGCGTTATCAAAAAGTTGCTCAATGTTTCAAAGGGTTGCGTTTCGTTCCATTGAATGAGCGCAACGAAACTAAACCGAACCTTTAGTTTTTGTTTTTGAAATTTATAATTTAAGACCCATTTCATTACTTTCAAATTTCGGCAAGTTGCGTCAAAAAATGGATTTTGGTATTATAAAAGGTTATATTATGACTAGCAGATTCCAGCTCTCGAAATTCGAGTGCAAATTCTAGGAAATTTTATTTTTTCATTAAATAAAGACCCTAAAGGTATGCTTATCAATTATAGCCAATTCACAAATCAACACAAAAAACAAACTCATTTTTATTACAAACACATTAACAAATTTAATAAACACACACATAGCATTGTATAATTTTATGTATGTATTAGAAGCAAATTTAAATGCAATTTACTCAAAATAAAGGAAAAAGTTTAAAAATCTGTAAATCTGCAAAACGGCTAAAGAGAAATACCATTCAAATAATATACATTTGTCAAAATCGGGATAAAACGATAGAACAAAACATCGGTCACAAGAAATCGCCTAGCCTATTAATATTATAAATGTTACTTATCATATTCGCATTAAGCATTGCACAGTAGCGGTTTCCTTAGATGTAGAAAAATTGTCAAAATGTTTTTTTTTCTAACACAATGTTTGTGCCGAATTTACACGGTGTCTTGACTAGCTGTAATTCATGGCAATGTTCAAGTGGAGACCGCTAATGTTCATGTCATGACTATAAAATCCAACTTTTTGCCATGACGGAAAGTATGACAAAAACTTAGGCATTAATTTGAAGTTTCATTCGATCTTTGCGTTTAAGCATATTAAAAAGGCGCAACTTAAATTAAATAAAAGCGAAATTATTAATTTCATTCTAAAATAAAAAAAGATTCACCCAAAATCTCGTGCTTTTTCTTCATTTTTAAACTCTTTCTTGTAACTTGTACTACTCTTTGTCTGTCTGTCTGTGGTAGGTCAACCCCATTCCCCCTTATCCAATTGATCTGAAACTTGGCCCATAGTCTTGTTGTGACTACAGATTAATTTTGGGGTAGTCACGCACAGTCACCGATCGATCTGAAACTTTGTCCATAGACTTGTTGTGGCCAAAGATTAATTTTAAGATAGTCACGGAAAATCACGCACAGGCACGGAGAGATTCAAAACTCATATACATAAGGCAAGAAAGAGTTTTAATAAAAACTTTGTTTTTATGGGTTAGATTATTTTCTTCTTCAATTGGTATTTTTAGTTTTTAACTCTTTTAAAGCATTGAGTACAAGAACGCATTTTTGTTGTTTACGGTTCAAAGACATTTTGGAAATGAAATTTCTAAACATAATTTGCCCACTTCGTGTTTTGTCTCATTTTGTTTCTCTGACTTGAACATGAACATTGCCATGAATTATAGTTAGTCGAGACACCGTGTTAATGGAATGTTATAGGGTTTAGCGGATATTAGTTGTGATATTCCACAAGTTTAAATTTTAGCTCCTCATCTATGTAATATCATTATACACGAGTTTCCTCATTTTAATATAAATTCTGCAGGTATTTTATACGCCGATGACTTTTCGCTTTCCTCCCACAATGAGTCACCCATTACCAATTTAAGTCAGGTTTCAAATCACCTCTCATGATTAATGCCTCAAATGTGAAGCAATTTGTATTCGTAATGCTTTAAGTTTCTTCCAAGAAGGGACTGAAATTTCATTTAGGGAAAATATCAAGTATTTTGGTAATTCATTTAATAAGCTTTTGAAGTTAACTAACCATGCGAGACAAGTGATAAAAAAAACATATAAAATTATAGGAACCTTTTGTAAAATGTTACATTAAGATTTACTAATACAAAACCTGTGTAAATCCAGTTTTTTAACATTTCACAGATAATTGTTAAGGAATTGGAAATTTTAGAGCGTAACATTTTAAGCTACTGCATTGGGAAATATTTCGAATCTTTCTCCAAATTGTTTATTTTTAATGAATTATATCATTATATCAGCGATATCAGTTTAGTTTCTTTATTAAAGTAATATATTTTGTTTATGTTAGTGACGGATGGATCACGAAGGAGACTGAATGCTGGCTTGTCGTTGAGGTGCATTTTCCTTATATTGGATAAGGACGGACACTCATATAGAACGTGTTTGATAGAGAGGGTGCTATTGCATATATGGCAAATCGGAAAATTGCGTGACCAAGTCGGAGTCTCGAAAAAATATTATTTTATCCTTTTCAATTGATGTTGGGTATATGGGAATTGTGTGGTTTACATTAATGTTTGAATAATGATGGTGATCGTTCGGGGTTTCTTTAACTATTATTTTTCAATAATAGGGTCCAAGAGAACTGGAGCATAAGAGGCATATTTTGCGGCAATGTCAGCTTTTCGTTGCCAATGATGCCAACATGGCTTGGGATCCAATGTATTCGGATTTTTTCTTCATTGCCAATAAGAGCGTCTCTGATTTTGAAAATTATAGTCCATTTGTTGTTGTAGGGTTTCGAAATAGCCTTTAAGACTGAAAGACTGTCTGTAAAGATGATGGTTCTTTTTTTTTTTTTTATTGTCAATCTAATAGCTCGATAGACAGCGCAAGCTTCTGCTGTAAATATCGATGAGTGCAGCTGAAGGGTGCCAAGGATTAAGTAGTTGCCCTCGCCATTGACCACGGCATAGGCTTGAGAAATACCCAGGGGCTTAGGTTTAAATTTACCTTTTTTAAATTAATTTTTGGTTTTGTGTTTTTTTTTTTCACTAGTTTGTAATGTTAGGTTTATTTAAACTTTAATTTTAAGAGATGCTACTCTCCTGCTATCTAAGCCCCAGGAGCAAAGGCATTGAAATTAAGCTAGTTTGTTTTACAATTTGAATTGAAAGCATGGATGTTATTCCAAATACAACTACTGTATTTAAGATTTTACACTATAGTCTTAAGTTATCATTTTTGCTGTACCATTATATTGTAGCAAAAAAGACTCAATGAATTTTAACTTTAAACTTTGTTTAAGAAATTTAGGATATTAAAAAAATTTTTGGATTTTAATATAAATCAGCCGTTTATATCAACTGTGGCAAGCGGTACTACATTTTGAGCAAAATCTCGAAATTTCAAACCAAATTAAACGTAAATACACTATGAGGGAGAAGTGTAAGCACTTGAAATAAAAAAATTTAATATGTTACTATTTTTCCTATCAATTAAACTGTAAATCCTAATATACAACATTAGCTTAAGGCCACCGTAGCCACTGCTTAATAACAAGTTATCTTAATTTGTTTAAATCATGATAACTAATAAATAATAGGGCATAAAAATGTCAACTTTGATGAAAAAAATTTTTTTTTTCATTTATATGAAGTAAGTTTAAAAATATATTAAAATATGTTCCAAGTTACATAATGTAATTTCTTACAAGTGTTCTAGATTATAAAATAATTATAAAATTTATTTGTTTACTAAATTTTCTTTTAATACATGTTTAAGAAGCTTTAGTCATTCCGTCACAGTCATTCCGTCACGTCAAATGACAGTTAATAACTTCAACACTATCATAGCAAAGTAGCTCTGAATTATAATTTTATATTGCTTATATATCATATGTAAAATATTCATTAGTTTAAAAACTGACTAGCTTCTTAATTGACAAAAGTTCCTAGGTTTTAATACCAGGACAGAGTCATGGTGGCAAAAATGTCATTCCGTCACACAATAAGAAATTACTCAAAAATAAAAGAATAAAATAGTGAAAAAATTGTTTCTCATTAACAATCACTTTCAAACTGAAGAATGAATTTTCAATTGAAAATAGCTTTGTGAAATAGCCTTAACTTCCATTTTTCAACTCAAAATGTCATTCCGTCACTTATGGAATTGTCCAATAAAATAATATTTATTTAAATGCCTAGTAGTACCAGGCTATTGGAACCCATTCAAATTCACTTTCATAACAGATATAATGATCCTTCAAAGTATATTTAAATAATAAAGTGGCCTGTCTGTCCATCATATTAATGTTAACTAGCAGATTCCGGCAATATTCGAGTGCAATTTCTAGGCAGCTTTATTTTTCAACTTAGCCAATTCACAAACCAACACTTTTATGGTTTATTATTATTGTGAATGAAGATAACAAACACATTAACAAAACACACATAGCATATGTATAATTTTATGTATGTGTTAGTAGCAACTTTAAATGCAATTTAATCAAAATAAAGGAAAAAATTTAAAAATCTGTAAATCTGCAAAATGGCTAAAAATAAATACCTTTCAAATAATACATGTTCGGTCAAAATCGGGATAAAATGGTAGAACAAAACATTGGTCACAATAAATCGCCAAGCCTATTAATATTATAGATATCAAAAACTTCAAATTAATTAGAGGTTATGTCCATTAGAAAGTCACAGTTTCGCAACTACTTAAAGAATTCAGAGATATAAAAATTTAAATTTGATCAAACAAAAGAATTAACTTATTTAATAATGAGATAAATGAGACTTTTCATAACTCTACTTTGTTAACATATTTTTTCTCTTGAAATAACCTTTGCTGTGAAGTTTTAGAGAAAGTAGTAAGTAATGCAGGATTATCTATGTCGCTTAAAACTTCTTGTTTAATTATATTTTTAACTCTCAAGAAAAGTTTTTTTTTATTATTTCCCCTTTGTATATTTTGTAGACGGTAAAATCTTAAATATTTGCACAATAGTTAGACGCCTAATATGACTATTGAAAAATGTTTTTTTTTTCATAAAGTGTTGCATTGTCTATTTTCAGTGTATAAAGTGATTTTAAAAAGGATAAATATTGCTAACTCACAAAACCTAGAACTAATAAATACTACCATAGAATTATATCTATCCCACTTTGGTAATGTAGTTTTTGCTTGGTAATAATAAAATTTCTAAAAAAAAATACGAAAGAAATTTTAGATCGTAGATCGTCAGGTTCACTTAGTTCTAAGCAATTTGATTACTCTCAATTTCTTTTAAATTTGTATCAATAAAAAGTGCAACATTTTATGAATAAATTCAAAAAACAAAAGAATAGTGAGAGGTTTAAAAATTAAATTAAAAAACATTATCACGTAATCAGATGTTTTTAACCAAAAGTTTTTTTGAAATGATACACTACACTATAAAAGTTTGTTGTTATACATATGTAAATAAGAATAACATACATATACTCATCAAGATATAAAACCAAAAATGTTGATAAAATTGGAGAATAAGAAATATAACTTACTTGTTGTACTTCCACAGGGCAAACGATACAGCAATGAATGGCAGCATTAAATAAATGCTAAACTTATGACCTTCAATTTGGTGGCCTAACATCAGTTCAATTGTATTAAAGGCCAATATAGAACCAGCAATAACCAAAGATTGGCCCACCTCTAAGCCGTTAATTCCTGCTAAAATGTTAATGGCATTGGTGCAGAAAACAGCCAACATACCCATATAAATATAATATAGAACGCCTGCAAAGGAGAAACAATTAAATAGAAACTATATTTATTATTCATTATATTAACAAATAAACTAAAAAACCTACCTATGTCTAAAGAGTAACCTAAAAATGAACGTACAAACTTTGGCAGTATTATAGTGGTTGAATTGTAATTCACGTAATAAACCATAAGTAAGGGCAACGTGGCTATGGTGGGCAACATTAGTTTATGCCGCCATCTCAAATCTAAAACATCGTCAGCAAACCCTAACAATATCATACAGCAAATTGAAAGCAGCGCCACAATAAGTTCCACAAACTCTTCATGTGGAAAAGTGGCAGGTTTACCGCCAGTGCTTACGTCCATAGCGGCCGCATCTTCCAAAGTAAAGGGTATGGGTATAAATAAAAACATGGCCACCAAAAAAACGCAACCAATTAAAACACCAAAAGATTCAGGACTAAAGGAATACATAATGTTGTCCATAAATGAATTTGTATTTAAAGTAAATTACTAACATTTCATGTTGATCTCTTTTACACATATCTTTGCCAAACAGATTAGCCTTGATAAACATTTCTCGGAATCGTGGTATTATGCGTAGGGCCATCAAGTAAGCACCAACTGAAATAACCCCATTAAGGGCTAAACAAATATAATTCATTTTGTTGACTTAATTATTCTTATACATTAGATTTAGATGGTTAACTACTAATTAAATTATTAATTGTAATGCACTATTGAAGGAGAATACAACTACCAATAACAAAATGATAAGATGAAAAGAAAAAAAACTGAAACTGATAAGGTAAATGTCAGAAGCAGTTGAAAAACCAGCTGAGTAATAGAGTTGCCCATGCAGATGTTGATTAGCGTGTTTAACACACAGCGATTTTCTAGTGCTTAAGTAATATCTCTAAAAAATAATTTGGAGAATGAGATTTTCACATTCAAGTAAAATTTCAAAAGATTAATTAAAAAAATAACGATTTATTTAATTTTGTTTGATTACAGAAAAAATTTGATCTAAAACATGTATAACATCAAATCATGGCTGCAAAGTTTGGAGTTTTGTTCCCAATCTTCGGATTTTTGTGCTCGAGAAAAGGACTAATAGTTTCGATTGGGAGTAAGGGACTTTTGAGGATTATTTTAAAAATAATGGGGACATTTTAGAGATATTCGAAAAGAAAATATATTTTTTATATGAATATAATTTAGTATAAATTTGGGTTTTTGAAATATATATAAATTTTTTAACATTATTATATATAGTGCCGTATGCAAAGCGATATTTTTATCTTATTTTTTTTTTTGGTAATTTTAATATTTTTTATTAAGAAATATTTTTAAAACAATTTTTTTTTTGTTTTTTTATTATTACGATTTAGTATAATCCGTCTGTTCATCTAAAAATGATATACATAGTCTATTATATAGATGGCTTAGACGATCATTGACTTTTTTTACTTGTGATTTACTATATATTAGAAAGTCAAATTAAAAAAAAAAAGACCCAACTGAAAGTTTTATTCAACCGATTAATCAACACAATTCTTAAAAAATTAGTTTTTTGCACCACACAAATTATTTCTAAAATCGCAATATGAAAGTGGAAATGGTACTCAATTTGCTCAGTTTGTGCGCCAAGTATTTATCTGATTTAGGGCCCTATTACACGTTCATTATATATTGATCGTGTTGCATGCAGTATTGATGGATCGCGTTCCATATTTGTGGAATCAATTTGTTCCGCCATACAATATTTTGAGAGCGAACCATCCTGGTTCTTTTTGAACCTTGCTGCGAACCACGAAAAATTTACTGTCATCTCCAATTTTGATAAAAAGTTATCGCTAGTTTATCTGAACTAGCTGTCAAAAATATATAAACAAACAAAAACAAAAAATTTATGTGTGCAATATAATAGGAAAATTTAACAAATAAAAAGTATAAATTTAGATATACATATTTAAATAAAAATGGAAAAAAAATGAAATAGTGAAACGTAAAGTGTAGAAGGATAACTACAAATATTTGCATAAAAAATATAAACGTCAAAATGAAACAAGAACAATCGTCTGAACACCAATGTTCGCAATCGCGATTCAGAGACGAACCAAGTGGTTCAATTAGCCGTCTGAACATGCTATAAGTCATGTTGGCACACAAACTGAGCAAATTGAGTGCCATTTTCACTATCATTTTGCGATTTTATGTGTGTGAAGTTATCCCAAGATTTTTATTTTCTGCAAGTGGAACATAAGTGGATCGTAAAAAAATGAAATATAATCAACCAAAAAAGAAGAGTTGCCCGCGTATTTGAACATTTTGATACAATAATCAATTTCACATAAATTTAATTACACATTTTATAAATCACATTTTATAAATCAATTTTCTCAGCTCCTCTGATGATTCTGAATATGTGATATATACCGATCGATTCTACTCGGCCTCTGGAATATTTTGGTATATGCCCCATATTGGGCATTTGCCTAGATACCCTACAATCAACAAATGATTTTTATCCCAAAAAAAAATCGCAAAATTAAAATTTATTTTACGAAATTCCTGAGATGATTTCGAATATGTGACATATATCAATCGATTCTACTCGGCCTCTGGAAATCAACAAATGATTTTTATCCCAAAAAAAAATCGTAAAATTAAAATTTATTTTACGAAATTCCTGAGATGATTTCGAATATGTGACATATATCAATCGATTCTACTCGGCCTCTGAAAAATTTTGGTATATGCCCCATATTGGGCATTTGCCTAGATGCCCTACAATCAACAAATGATTTTTATCCCAAAAAAAAAATTAATCGCAAAATTAAAATTTATTTTACGAAGTTCCTGAGATGATTTCGTATATGTGACATATACCAATCGATTCTACTCGGCCTCTAGAAAATTTTGGTATATGCCCCATATTGGGCATTTGCCTAGATACCGTGATATTTGTGATATTTCCGATGCAGAGTTTTGTCTTAATGAAGATGAATATAAAAATGCCGTGGAATCATATTCTGTATATTCATCGAATACGCGACTTTATGATGTAAGAGAAAAATATAAGAATTTTAACAACGTTTGCATTATTAACTTTAAATCTTTATATGAAACAAAAAAATTTCATACTTTGAGAGCATATTGCACATTTGACGATTGCTGCAAATATAAATTTAACATTAATAAAATTAATAAAAAAATTAGCGTTTATAGGAATAAAAAATATTTGTGTCATCCGGAGAACGAAATTTGTAATGCACAACAAAGGGGCATCAAAAGTGTCGTGAAACAGGCAGAGATGCTTTACAAACCGTCAGTTGTTCACTACAATGAACAATTTTTAAAAAAACCATCAAGTTACGCAATCTTGGCAATCCAACGGAGGAAATAACAAAATGTGCTTCCAGAAAAATTCGCAGCAAAGCTTTGTCACGATTAGACGAACACTCAGATCCAATTATTGACCTCTATATAATGGAAAAGGGAGATTATAAAAATTATATCCATTTTAATTTTGCGATTAATTTTTTTTTTTGGATAAAAATCATTTGTTGATTGTAGGGTATCTAGGCAAATGCCCAATATGGGGCATATACCAAAATTTTCCAGAGGCCGAGTAGAATCGATTGGTATATGTCACATATACGAAATCATCTCAGGAATTTCGTAAAATAAATTTTAATTTTGCGATTAATTTTTTTTTTTTTTGTGATAAAAATCATTTGTTGATATGGGGCATATACCAAAATTTTCCAGAGGCCGAGTAGAATCGATTGGTATATGTCACATATTCGAAATCATCTCAGGAATTTTGTAAAATAAATTTTAAATTTGCGGTTAATTTTTTTTTGGGATAAAAATCATTTGTTGATTGTAGGGTATCTAGGCAAATGCCCAATATGGGGCATATACCAAAATTTTCCAGAGGCCGAGTAGAATCGATTGGTATATGTCACATATTCGAAATCATCTCAGGAATTTTGTAAAATAAATTTTAATTTTGCGATTAATTTTTTTTTGGGATAAAAATCATTTGTTGATTGTAGGGTATCTAGGCAAATGCCCAATATGGGGCATATACCAAAATTTTCCAGAGGCCGAGTAGAATCGATTGGTATATGTCACATATTCGAACTCATCTCAGGAATTTTGTAAAATAAATTTTAAATTTGCGATTAATTTTTTTTTGGGATAAAAATCATTTGTTGATTGTAGGGTATCTAGGCGAATGCCCAATATGGGGCATATACCAAAATTTTCCAGAGGCCGAGTAGAATCGATTGGTATATGCCACATATTCGAAATCATCTCAGGAATTTTGTAAAATAAATTTTAATTTTGCGATTAATTTTTTTTTGGGATAAAAATCATTTGTTGATTGTAGGGTATCTAGGCAAATGCCCAATATGGGGCATATACCAAAATTTTCCAGAGGCCGAGTAGAATCGATTGGTATATGTCACATATTCGAAATCATCTCAGGAATTTCGTAAAATAAATTTTAATTTTGCGATTTTTTTTTGGGATAAAAATCATTTGTTGATTGTAGGGTATCTAGGCAAATGCCCAATATGTGGCATATACCAAAAATTTCCAGAGGCCGAGTAGAATCGATTGGTATATGTCACATATTCGAAATCATCTCAGGAATTTCGTAAAATAAATTTTAATTTTGCGATTAATTTTTTTTTGGGATAAAAATCATTTGTTGATTGTAGGGTATTTAGGCAAATGCCCAATATGGGGCATATACCAAAATATTCCAGAGGCCGAGTAGAATCGATCGGTATATGTCACATATTCGAAATCATCTCAGGAATTTTGTAAAATAAATTTTAATTTTGCGATTAATTTTTTTTTTGGGATAAAAATCATTTGATTGTAGGGTATCTAGGCAAATGCCCAATATGGGGCATATACCAAAATTTTCCAGTGGCTGAGTAGAATCGATTGGTATATGTCACATATTCAGAATCATCAGAGGAGCTGAGAAAATTGATTTATAAAATGTGATTTATAAAATGTGTAATTAAATTTATGTGAAATTGATTATTGTATCAAAATGTTCAAATACGGGGGCAACTCTTCTTTTTTGGTTGATTATATTTCAGTTTTTTTACGATCCACTTAAGTTCCACTTGCAGAAAATAAACATCTTGGGATAACTTCACAGACGTAAAAAAGTTGGATCGAAATAGAGTATCGTCTCCAACTTGGGGGGAAACACAATATATTATTTCTTTTAATTAGCGAAATATATAGCTGGTAGATAAGAGGTTGTGGTAATTTGTGGTAATGTCCGATCGTAATATTGTAAGTGTTTATTTGCTATTTACTAAATAAAACAAAATACATTTTGTAGAAGAGGTTGTTAACGAGGATATTGTTTTAATAATTCATACGCATGTGATGATCCGATTTTGAAACTTTCTTTAAAAAAAAGATGGCGGTATAATTGTTTTGCGTATTTATGTGTGCATGTAATTTGGGAATAATTTATGATTTGAAGAAAAAACTGCATTTCGAGGTTTTTAAAAGTAGTAATGGTCATTGATGGTATGTTTACATCAATGTTTTTCGTTTTAGATGTAATTTAAGCTGTCATCTCTAATTCGTTTATAAATGAAGCATGAATCTATTCCGATAGAAGTATTTTATTAATTTATACATTATATGTATTTTGTGGTCGTTCTGATACTATTATTTAGAACCACGTTCCAGTGCAGGTCATTAAATGACGCAAACGAGGCAACTTTTGCAAAAGCATATTCTTTAATTAAAGTTTGATACACAAACGTTGATTGCTATTCATAAAATATGTACTTATTTAAAAATACACACATGCATATTATTCATAATATACAGTGGTTCTCAAAGCTTATTTCAACCACTTAAAATTAACAGAGTATAACTACCACGCGAAACAAAAAAATCTAAACTGTTTGAATGTAGTTTTATCGCAATTTAACGAGAATATGTAAAATAAAAAAGATTTCCTAGATTAGCTAGAACAGAATTTTAGTTTGGAGAACGGGCTATCTTCGAATCACGTTACTTTTCATGTGAATTCTTCGTTGCATTGTTCGCAATAATTTAAAATTAATTCTTAGTATGTTTTCACAAGGGCAGTTTTAAGCAATGGGACGACATACTACCATAGAACAGTGGGAATTGGGCACCAGACATTTTAAAAGTAGCCACTCGCGCTGAAAAATATTTAAGAATGTTTGTCTAAACGAATCTACAGTACAGAGCATAATATCTCTCTCTGTGCATGAAAATAGAATTCATAATAAGGTTATAGAAGCTTCCAAAAAAAATTTTAATTAAAGTAACGAGAACTATATCGTTCAAAAATTAAGGAAAATCCCAATATATCTGCTCCAAAACTGGCTGTTCAAGTTAAAAATTAACTAAATAAAGTATGTGGTGCAGACTCTATCCACCGAACACTATCCTCGGGACAATGATTTAAATATTAAAGTAACGCGCGTGGAACATTTTATAAATAAGAAGTAACAAGAGCTCTTCAAATTAGGCAAAGGTCTTGTTGCGCATGACTCAAGCTTTTGGGAGTAAGTAAAATTCGACGAGTCTAAATTTAATATTTTCGGCTCGGATGGTCAAACAGAGGTCTGCCGTAAGCCAAATACCGAGCTTCAAAACAAATTTAAAGGCTACAGTCAAACGGGACGGCCAAGAATTTCGATTCTATCAGGAAAATGGCCCGAAACATAAGTCGGAAATTGTCCGAACGTGCCCTATTTATGCAAACGCCACCACAATCACGTGATCTTAGACCTGCGTTGATGGAGGAACGAGAAAATAACTCTGCAAACTTCTAGAAAATTAGTGGCATCGTAGTAAAGAAGGATAAAGTCAATTATAGATCAAGAATCAGGCCATGTTAAGATTTAAAATTTAAAATATTCTATTTTTTACTTTAATCGTTTATGTTAGCTGGTAGAAATAAGATGTGGCTATTTAGTTTTTTTAGTGATTTAAAGTTTTTGTTAATATCCTTCAAACCCACATTTAAATTTTTGTTGGTTTAACTTTTGAATTAAAAAAAAATATATTTTGTATTTTCATTATTCTTTTTATACCCTCCACACCTTAGTGGCAGAGGGTATATGTATATAGGTTTGTCATTCCGTTTGTAACGCATCGAAATAAATTCCTGAGACCCCAAAAAAATATATTTTCTTGATCCTTATAACAAGGGAAGTTGATTTACCGATGACCGTCTGTCCGTCTGTATGTGGAAATCACGATCACGCCGTCAATATATAAGCTAGACCGTTCGTTTTTGTATAAAATTCCAAAGGAGTTGCTATTTAAAATCGTCAAAATCGGTGAAAGGGTTCACGAGCTATGAATGAAACTTTGAAATAAAATTTTTCAGTGTGATATGTTGTAATTCTTCGTATTGTTAAAGTCATTACAGTTGTGTGTATATTAATACTGCACGTGTCACATTGGCCTAAGCAAGTTTTAACACATATTTTTTTATCATTAAAATTAAATATTAAAAATTAATAAAAATAAAAAGTGGAAAATGGAAAATGAAAAATTTAAAATCGGAAATGGAAAATGAAAAATGGAAAATGTAAAGTGGAAAATGAAAATGGAAAATGAAAAATTAAAAATGGAAAATGAAAAATGGAAAATAAAAAATGCATAATGAAAAATTAAAAATGAAATATGGAAAATGAAAAATGGAAAATGAAAAATTAAAATTGAAAAACGAAAAATGAAAAACGGAAAACGAAAAATTAAAAATGGAAAATGCAAAATGAAAATTGAAAAATGGAAAATTAAAAACGGAAAGTGGAAAATGTAAAATTTTAAATTAAAAATGGCAAATGGCAAATGAAAAATTAAAAATTACAAAATTAAAAATGAAAAATGGAAAGTGGAATATGGAAAATGAAAAATGGAAAATGAAAATATAAAAATGAAAAATGGGAAATGGAAAATGAAAAATTAAAAATGGAAAATGAAAAATGAAAATTGAAAAATGAAAAATCGAAAATGGAAAATGAAAAGTGGAAAATGAGAAGTTAAAAGTTAAAAACTAAAAATGAAAAACGAAAGATGAAAATTGAAAAGTGAAAAACAGAAAGTGAAAAATTAAAAATGAAAAAGGTGGAGGGTATCAAAGATTCGGCCCAGCCGAATTTAACACTCTTACTTGTTTTTTTTTTTATCAGAAATAAGTAATATTTAAAAAATAATTATTTTTCGAGCAAATATAAAAATCAACCACTGCCAAGATGACGTTAAAAAAAATTAGCTGAAAAATTTTTAAGGCATTTTATATTAAAGCCAATTAAAATCTCTAACGAAGCTCATCGTTTTGACTTCTCACTTTTTTATGCCCTCCACACCACTATGCAGAGGCTATATATCAGTTTGTCATTCCGTTTGTAACGCATCGAAAAATTCATTTCAAAAAATTACTTATTTCTGATCGAATAAAAAAATAACTGTTATTTTGTCCCACCATAATCTACACAATGAAATAATCTACTGGTATTGTTTTAAAATGTTCCTTTCGTAAATGAATGATGTTATGTTATTATTTCAAATGTTTATTATTTCAAACTTCGTATTAATTGCTGGTTTGATTGAAATAAGCGGTGAACCATAGCAGGTACAAAATCAAATTGATCTGGTCACTTCTATTTTAAATCAACGAAGAAAGCAATTTGATTTTTGATCTCAAAAAATTTAAAAGTGTAACCTATATATTTTGTCGAGTTTTCACTTAAAAGATATTGAGACATCCTTGTCAATGACATGTTATTTGCGAAAGGTTAAAGGTCATTATCGCATGATGAATATTTTGAGAGTGATATTTAAATTCCCAAGAATGAAAAATTAAGTTCCAACAATACCTAAATTTTATTATTTAGAAACATAAAAAAATTTAACTTTACTTTTTGGACTAAATTTGAATTTATTTGTATAACTCATGAAACAATAAGAACTCACTAATCAAATTTAGCACAAGTGTGAACATATTATCAGCAACAACATATAGATATATTTCATCATAATATGATGACCTTTAACATTTGCGGAAAAAAATTTTTGCATATTAAAGGTGAATCTAATTCTTTCCACCCGATACCTCAACTGAACATAAAAATTTTAAAGATAAAACTTTAATTATATTGATTCACCCTTCTGTGCTTTTATTAATTTCTTCGCCAAATTTTTTTTAAAGTTCCTTGTTGAGTAAGGTGCAACATATGTCAATTTTCAATGAATTCTGAGGCGGAAATGCATTCAGTAAAGATTTTCGACAAAACCCTTAATTTACATTAATGACATAAAAAAAATCGTAGTAAAATATAAAAAAGACATCAACTGGAATAGAACATATCGAGGGCTTATATATTAAAAAACGGCTATCTGCATCAATAATTATTTTAAAGAGAGCGTGTAAAACCAATTTATTAATAAGATCTAAAAGTATTTGTCGATTGATTTGCTACAATATCTATTAAAAAATAGTCGCACTAAACATGTATGTCATCAAAATAAATATTATATTTGACAGTTAATATTTCTGTCAAACGTAGATAGCACTTTTTGAATATAAGCCTTCGGATATGTGTAAATAAAATTTATTTAATCAAACTATTTTTTCTTTGTATTTTTCTAAAAATAGTGAACTAAATATTACCAAATCCAAAAGAATATGTCTGATGTTAAGAATATGGAACCCAAAAAAGGAAACGCAGAGTCCTTACAACGATTCATACCAAACGCAACCCAAATAACAAATGTGGCTTTAGATGATTTTCCCAATGTCGAATTTTTTTTTGAAATGCTTGTTAAGGATACTGTAATTGACATTAAAAAAGTTGGTGAAACATTTCAATATTCGAATGATGTTATACGGAATTGCTATTATTCTAATCATGGGTTGTTCATGGATTATTTTATACGAAAACATTTATCAAATCAATTTAATATTGAAATATCAGATAGTCGTACTGAGTTTATACTGGAGCATCCAGATAACTACATAATAAAAATCAAGACAGAATTACATGATGCCATCAAGAGACACTATGAGATTTTTAAAGATCCCACGACCCAAGCAATGGATATTATAAAAAGTATAAAAATTGTATCACTGTCACACACAATATTTTTCCATGAACGTTTGCCAAAATGTGAGTACGATATAAATGAAAATAATCTAAGAGAAGTTATAAAATATTTTCGTGACCTACCATATACATTGGTCGATTTAAATACCTCACTTGATTGTGATTATTTTCGTGGTGATGCTGATTTAATATTTGATAATGACGTTATTTATGAAATTAAAACATCGAAATATAAATCACTCACTTACAAATATTCAGAAATACTTTTAAGTAAGTTTTATCAGCCGATTATTTATGGATTTGGGTTCTACAAGAAAACTGGCAAAATGATTAAAAAATTTAAAATTTATAATCCCTTATTGGGCTATGAACATTCGATTCAGTTGAATGATATCGATTATGTTCTATTTGAAAAAGTCCTTAAAAGAGATGTTGATGTACATTGTCGGTTAAGAGATTTTATTGAAAAAAATGTATGTTTAGATATAGCATTGTTTTCAAAACAAGAAAAATAAAGTAAAAAAAACTAAAAAGAAAAGTTATGAAGGTCTTGTTTTACTTTTTACTTATGGGAGAACAAATTTATGAATTGTACATTTATTCTGTTAAAAACCTCGTCCGGTTGTTCCGGGTTTGAAGATGGGATAGTACAGCAAAAAATTAAATGCTCTAAACGTAGTGGACACGAAAATGTAATTGATGTTATTTTTGTTTAAATATAATTTTATGACTTAATTTTATAAACTATCCAGTACCCTATATACTATGAGTCAAGAGATATATAAATAAGCCAATTTGAGGACAATTGCTATGAATTTGTTGCCCGAAAATGAAAAAATTCATATCGGATAATTGCAATTTTTCTTTCTAAAACTATTTGAAATTCTCTTTTAAACTTTCATCCGTGTCTACATACTAAAATTTTTGAAATTCAAGATTTGTTCATGTTTACTTTATCATTTTACCTATTTATTTTATCATTTTATTTCATTAATATTAACTTTATTTCAATTTATTATTTTTCTTAACACAAACGAACTTGAAAAATAAAGAAAACGTAAAATAACTTTGACAATTAAGGTGTGTTTACACTATGTGTATTTTCCATGTGTAAATTCAGTTTTACGATCCATACGTAATTCCGTGTGTGTGTCAAAATTGCCGTTTTACATACGATTCATAATTTTTGCATTCAAAAGTACATATGTATTTCCGTATGACATAACCTCTAAATGTAAACAACAGCTGATTTAATTTGTGAATTTACAAAAAATTATTGTTAAAAATAAAGCTATATATTTTATATATTTTTAATTGTTAATTAATATTAAACAATTTATTTTTCTTTCCATATTAATCTTTATAATTTACTCTGTTTTTCTTTCGCCACAAGCAGTGTTGTATTTTCATATGTTTGTCTTGCCATAATAGAACCTGCTCTAATTGAAAAATTTACATATGTCTTGCAAAATGTGTTGTACATAAACAATGTTTGAAAGGGTTCACACTATGTGTACAAATTAAGGTGCTATTACATGATGTGTTTTTTACATATGTACTGTCAAATTTTCCCACAACAAAAGTTGTACACATCATGTGAAACATATGAAACATTGTTTATGTACAATACATGAGGAAAGTCACATGTACATTTTTCAATTAGAACAGGTTCTATTTGTGCATGACAAACATATGAAAATACAACACTGCTTGTGGCGAAAGAAAAACAGAGTAAATTTAAAAGATTAATATTGAAAGAAAAATAAATTTAGTATTAATTAACAGTTAAAAATATATATAATATTTTTAACAATAAATTTTTGTAAATTCACAAATTAAATCAGCTCTTGTTTACATTTAGTGGTTATGTCATACGGAAATACATATGCACGTGTGATAGCAAAAATTATGAATAGTATGTAAGACAATTTTGACAGACATGAGGAATTTCATATGGATAAAAAAAGTAACAGTACATATGTAAAAAACACTTCGTGTAATAACACCTTTTGACGTGCTAAAAAATAAGAAAAACACGAGCAAAACACGTAGTGTGAACGCAGCTTTACGAAGCAAGAAGCAAAAGAGAATTTCAGGGTACATGAAAGTATGTACCCCTGCCATTCTTTTCTCCCGTCTCACCAATAAACTCAAGACTTTCATGTGTAAACACGCACATATGTATGCCCTTCAATTTGGTAGCCCAACATCAGTTCAATTGTATTAAAGCCCAATATGGAACCAGCAATAACATATCTTTAATTATAATGATTTAGCATAATCTGTCGTACTGTTCACCTAATAATGAGGGGTATTTTTTAGTTGGCTTGGACGATAATTTACATCGAGGTCTACTTAAAATCCCCAATTGTTTTAGATGTGCTATTAACTCGTAATGAAAGTTTTCTTCAACCGATTTATCAACACGATTCTTAAAAAATGACTTTAATACACCACATAGACGATTCTATGGCAGATAATTTTATAACAAAAAAAAAAACTATAATTCCTCTCCTTTTTATTTTTATTTGGGTTACCCTGCAGTTACACATGCAAGTAATTACTTGCAAGTAGTGTATACGTATTATCTACGAAAATGTCGAAAAAATAGCCGAAAGTCTTGCAAGTTGCTTGAGTGTTTACACAGTCAGTTGTAAGTTTATTTTCAAAATGTTCTCGAAGCGTAAACATCTTATGAAACATCTTAACAACATCAGCCGGCATACCCATTTGTGAAGCAATATCTTCATAAAAGGTGCTATACATGATGTGTTTTTTACATATGTACTGTCAAATTTTCCCACAACAAAAGTTGTACACATCGTGTGATACATATGAAACATTGTTTATGTACAATACATGAGGAAAGTCACATGTACATTTTTCAATTAGAACAGGTTCTATTTTTGCATGACAAACATATGAAATTACAACACTGCTTGTGGCGAAAGAAAAACAGAGTAAATTTTAAAGATTAATATTGAAAGAAAAATAAATTGTGTAGTATTAATTAACAATTAAAAAATATATAACTTTTTTTTTAACAATAAATTTTTGTAAATTCACAAATTAAATCAGCTGTTGTTTACATTTAGAGGTTATGTCATACGGAAATACATATGCACGTGTGATAGCAAAAATTATGAATCGTATGTCAAAGACAATTTTGACAGACATGAGGAATTTCATATGGAAAAAAAAAGTGACAGTACATATGTAAAAAACACTTCGTGTAATAGCACCTTAAGCATTCACCTTCAAGTCATTCCGCCTGTAGGATTTGCTACTCATGTTCCACAATATGTCATGTGAACGATACAACGAAATAAATTTAATAATTTCTTTATTTAATTTTTGCTCCATCTTGATAAAAAATAATTGTTTATGCATATTAAAAAATATGTAAAGCCAGTATTGCCGCGTTGTCGAATTCATAAAATTACTGAAAATAATATTTTCATCATTTTTTTTTTCAAATGTATGAAATTTATGTTAAAAATACCATTAAGAAGCGTTGTTGTATAGTTGTGTTCTATTTTTTTTATAACTACGCAGAAAATCAGCTATAAATATTAGTTTTATTTTACTAAATAATAGTAAATTGATACAAAACTCAACCTCGGTAACACTGTTTCTTCATTTGTCATTTTACTTGCGGTAACCCCCCAATCTCACATCACACTGAAATTGTAAAATCGTTGTGTACGTATTAAGGTGCTATTACACGAAATGTTTTTTACATATGTACTGTCACTTTTTTTATCCATATGAAATTCTTCATGTCTGTCAATATTGTCTTTTACATACGATTCATAATTTTTGCTATCACACGTGGGTATGTATTTCCGTATGACATAACCTCTAAATGTAAACAACAGCTGAATTAATTTGTGAATTTACAAAAATTTGTTGTTAAAAAAAAGGTTATGTATTTTTTAATTGTTAATTAATACTAAACAATTTATTTTTCTTTCAATATTAATCTTTAAAATGTACTCTGTTTTTCTTTCGCCACAAGCAGTGTTGTATTTTCACTTGTTTGTCATGCAAAAATAGAACCTGTTCTAATTGAAAAATGTACATGTGACTTTCCTCATGTATTGTACATAAACAATGTTTTATATGTATCACACGATGTGTACAACTTTTGTTGTGGGAAAATTTGACAGTACATATGTAAAAAACACATCATGTAATAGCACCTTTATCAATGAAAAATTGTTCGAATTAGTCGAATCCATCGCCATTAAATTTTATGCTCAAACATCTGACTGCAATCTCATTTTTAAAATGTTGTCGAAGCGTAAACTTGAAAAAATTTGTCTACTTCTCTCTCTTATTTTAATTTAAGTAGAGTTACCGAGTTTATTATACAGGCACATGTTTGAGGGAAAATGTTTACATTTATTATTATTAGTATTATTTTAATAATAGTTAATAATATTTATGCGCATTTCAAAAAATAAATCATTATAATAGATTTAACAAGTTAAAACTTTAATTACAATTTTACAGAATCCAGTAAATTTGCATTAAATTTATAACAGGGTAACATTAATCATCGTTAGTGTCTGCCACTACTCGCATGAAAAATTTGGTGCCATTAGTGTGACCACTGCGGAAAATGTGTGTGTATTAGTAAAAAATGTGAGTGTATTGAGTTTTTCGAACTTGCAGTGTGATGTGAGATTGGTGGGTAAGTGTCAAAAATTTACTTACCCAGCCATCTCACATCACACTGCCAGTTTGTTAATTATAGAGCATAAATATTATTAACTATTATTAAAATAATACTAATAATAATAAATGTAAACATTTTCCCTCAAACATGTGCCTGTATAATAAACTCGGTAACTCTACTTAAAATAAAATAGAGAGAACTATACAAATTTTTTCAAGTTTACGCTTCGACAACATTTTAAAAATGAGATTGCAATCAGATGTGTGAGCATAAAATTTAATGGCGATGGATTCGATTAATTCGAACAATTTTTCGTTGATAATACGTACACAACGATTTTACAATTTCAGTGTGATGTGAGATTGAGGGGTTACAAGCAAATTCTCTTGCAATTTGAGTTGCAAGTGCGAAAATTGCGATTGTGTTAGTGAAAAAGTGTGAGTATATTGAGTTTTTCGGACTTGCACTTGCGTGTGTAACCGCAGGGTTAATGAAACAAATACTATTGGCAGCTCTGAATAAAATGCAAAAAGTGCGAACAAAACAGAATAAACGACAATGTAGTCTTCAAATTGGGGAAACACATGATGAAACAAATTATTAATTTTTTTCAATTAGCGAAGAACATAGCTGGCAAGCCATACAATCTACGATTGGTATAGAGTATATCATTGTGGTATTTTTTGTTTTGCGGACGCGATATTGTGTTTATTTCTTTGCTGTTTAATAAGTAAAACAAAATATATTTTTGCATATAAATTTATCCGATTTTTGAAGTTTAAAAAGTGATTATGGCAATAGAATACTTTTGTGTATTTAATGTGGGAATAAGTTATGATTTGAAGACTAATAAACAAACTGCTTTATTTGTACTGTGGACGTTCTGATACTGTTCTTTGAAACCAAGTTCAAGTGTGGTTAATAAATATGGATGCAAAAGAGGCAACATTTGCAAGAGCATATTCTTTAATTAAAATTTGATACAGAAACGTATATGGCTATTCATAAAATATTTACTTTAAAATGCATACAATTATGCATATTAGTCATAATATACACTGGTTCTCACAGCTTATTTCAACCACTTAAATTAAAGTATTTAACATAACTAATACGGTAATACAGTTTTACCACAATTTAACGATAATATATAAAGCGTAGTTGCAATACACAATTTTACGTCACAACTTATTTTAGAGGGCACTATACACTTATCAAATTTACATCAAGCATGGTGGTACATATTATTGAAAATTTGTTCGTATGTGTGACACTGACGATGCTTGATGGAAAATCAAAAAATTTAGATTTTGCTGGATGAGAGATTTTGATGAATATTGTATTTACTCATCAAGCACGTACACACTTTAAACGATATTTAAACAAAACGGACGCTAAAAATGTCGGATAAAAAAGTGTTTTTGATTAAAAAAAACATGCGCTTTGGATCGAACAAAAAGAGCATTGGATGAAAAAAAAAATCTATTTTGTTCTATTTTTATTAAAAAGCAACTAAGTTTGAAATTATCACATTAAATTTAACACTACATTTTTTTTTGTTATGTTGGTGCTCCCGCTCTTGACACTTCGAAGTAAAATTCTGGACAGGGCGTCATGCAAATGTATGTGCTAACGTCAAGCACACGTACACGAGCTTGGTGTCAAGCACTTGACAAGTGTATAGTGCCCTTCACCAATTGGTTTGGAGAAAACGATTGTGCTATTTCTTCGAATAGCGAATATGTGTACTCTGTTGTCATGTTCCCAATGATTAGATCAATTTTTGTAAGTTTTCGTCAGTCAAGTGGCTTACAAGGACAAAAAAGCTCCCAACAAAACTTTTAATGAAACTAATTAGCGCTACATCGTTCGAAAGATAAGGAAAATCCCAGTCATCTAAATAAAATATTCAGTACATCGGGACAATGATTTTAATGGTAGAGCAGCCCGCAAAACCCCTAAACAAGAAAAGAGGGTTGAAATCAGTTATAGATCAAAAAAGAGGCCATGCTAAGTTTTAAAATTCAAAAATATTAAATTTTTTTCTTTAATCGTTTATGTTAACTGATAGAAATGAACTGTTTTTTTAATTTAAAGTTCTTTTTTATACCCTCCACACGTCAGTGGCAGAGGGTATATATAAGTTTGTAATTCCGTTTGTAACGATCGAAAAACTAATTTCCGACTCCATAAAGTATATATATTCTTGATCCTTATCACAGCTCGAGTCGATATAGCGATGTACGTCTGTCCGTCTGTCTGTTGAAATCACGCTCATTCACAAAAAAAGCCATCTAACTGGATAAGGCTACAATAATATCATTTGCCATAATTCCCAGCAGGCTGGTATTGAAAATTGGCTAAATCGGGCATCATCGTGATTAGATACGAGCAAAAATATGTAGATACCTCTAAAAAAACATAAAACCCAGTGTGTTTGTTGTAACAGTTTAGTGGTTGAACATTATAATTGTACATCAACATAAAAAAATGCCACAAAAAATTATGCATATACATATATTAAGAACACAATAACATAGAATACAATAACATAGCTCATGTTAGTAGTATTGCCACATATTTTTTTTATCGTTATCACGTTATAATAAAAAAAAAATCGCCAATATGAAAGAAAAAATGAAAACGAAAAAAGAAAAATGGAAAATGGAAAATGAAAATGGAAAATGGAGAATAGAAAATGAAAAACAGAAAATAGAAAATGTAAAATGTAAAATGTAAAATGTAATATGTAAAATGTAAAATGTAAAATGTAAAATGTAAAATGTAAAATGTAAAATGTAAAATGTAAAATGTAAAATGTAAAATGTAAAATGTAAAATGTAAGATGTAAAATGTAAAATGTAAAATGTAAAATGTAAAATCTAAAATGTAAAATGTAAAATGTAAAATGTAAAATGTAAAACGTTAAATGTAAAATGTAAATTGTAAAATGTAAAATGTAAAATGTAAAATGAAAAATGGAAAATGGAAAATGAAAAAAGAAAATTGAAAAATAAAAAACGGAAAATAGAAAATGAAAAATGGAGAATGGAAAATGAAAAATGGAAAATGAAAATTGAAAAATGAAAAATGGAAAATGTTAAGTGGAAAATGGAAAACGAGAACTGAAATATGAAAAATGGAAAATGAAAAATGAAAAATGAAAAATGGAAAATGAAAATTGCAAAATGAAAAATGGAAAATGGAAAAAGAAAATTGAAAAATGAAAAATGGAAAATGCAAAACGGAAAATGGAGAATGAAAATTGAAAAATGAAAATTGAAAAATGAAAAATGACAAATGGAAAATGGAAATTTAAAATTGAAAAATTAAAAGTGAAAAATGGAAAATGAAAATTGAAAAATTAAAAATGAAAAATGAAAATTGAAAATTAAAAATTGAAAAATTAAAAATGGAAAATGAAATATGAAAAATGGAAATTGTAAAATGAAAATTGAAAAATGGAAAATGGAAAATGAAAATTAAAACATGGAAAATGAGAATTGAAAAATGGAAAATGGAAAAATGAAGAATGGAAAATGGAAAATGGAAAATGAAAATTGAAAAATGAAAAATGGAAAATGGAAAAAGGAAAATGAAAAATGAAAAACGAAAAACGAAAAACGAAAAATGAAAAATGAAAAACGGAAAATGAAAAATGAAAAATAAGAAATGAAAAATAGAAAATGAAAACTGAAAAATGAAAAATGAAAATTGAAAAATGAAAAATGGAAAATGGAAATTGGAAAATGAAAAATGGAAATGGAACATGAAAATTGAATAATGAAAAATGAAAAATTAAAAATGGAAAACGCAAAATGGAAAATGAAAATTGAAAAATGGAAAATGAAAAATTGAAAATGAAAAATGAAAAATTAAAAATTGAAAATGAAAAATGGAAAATTGAAAAATGGCAAATGCAAAATGGAAAATTGAAAATGAAAATTGAATATTGAAAATTGAAAAATTGAAAATGGAAAATGAAAATTGAAAATTAAAAATGTAAATTGGAAAATGAAAATTGAAAAATGAAGAATGAAAAATGGAAAATGGAAAACACAAAAATTAAAAATTAAAAATTAAAAATTAAAAATTAAAAATTAAAAATTAAAAATTAAAAATTAAAAATTAAAAATTAAAAATTAAATATTAAAAATTATAAATTAATAATTAAAAATTAAAAATTAAAAACTAAAAATTAAAATTTAAAAATTGGAAATTAAAAATTAAAAATTAAAAATTAAAAATTAAAAATAAAAAATTAAAAATTAAGAATTAAAAATTAAAAATTAAAATTTAAAAATTGGAAATTAAAAATTAAAAATTAAAAAATAAAAATTAAAAGTTAAAAATTAAAAATTAAGAATTAAAAATTAAAAATTAAAAATTAAAAATTAAAAATTTAAAATCAAAAATTAAAAATTAAAAATTAAAAATCAAAAAATAAAAATTAAAAATTAAAAATTTTAAATCAAAAATTAAAAATCAAAAAATAAAAATTAAAAATTAAAGACTCAGGTGGAGGGTATCAAAAAATTCGGCACAGCCGAATTTAACACTCTTACTTGTTTTTTAGTAATCTACAACCCCACATTTAATTTATTTTATATTTCTCTTTGTTAAGAAATTATTCCCACTTTCACTTTTGAATAGATGCTAGTTGAAATAAGCTGTGAACCCGCCCACTTCGCTTCTATTTTAAATCTGTGAAATAAACAATATTTTTCGATTTCTGAATCACTTTCTGAGTCGAGTCCGTCTGTGTATCCATGTAAACTTTGCAATCAAACTACAGGTCGCAAATATGAATATATTTTGATGAAATTTGGTGCATATCGGCCATAGGATGAACGCTATTGAAATTGGTGAAAATCGGTTCGAGTTCAGATCTAGTCCCCATACAAATGACCCCTATGAGATGGACTTAAATTGCCATATCCAAATTATCACATAAATCTCGGTCAAATGGGGTTTGTGTATGTTTATTACATCCATTTATCAGTAGTCCAAAAATAAACCCCATAAAACAATTCTTAGTCATAGCCCCCATATGAAGCTGATTCCCGTATTTGAATTATTGCAAAAATAATTGACCTTACCAAATATGGTCAGGATCGGTCCATTTTACGACCTAGTCCTGATATAAATATAGCATCTGATATAAATGCCACTCAAATTTGGTTTATGCTTATTTTCTATGTATATCAAATTAGTTGGGCCTAAGAGATAGGATCTCTAAACGCATGGTATAGGGTATCGTATAGTCGGTCTAGACCTATATAATTTCATCATATGATGACCTTTGACTTTGACTTCAATTAAACTTAAAACTACAATTTTTAAAGATAAAACTACAATTATATTCCTTACCTGAGTAAGGTGCAACATTTGTACCAATTTGCAATGAATTCTGAGAGGGAAACACGTTCGTTTTACACTTTTCAGCAAAAATTTTAAACAAAACCCTCAATTTCCATTAAGCGCCCCGGTAGGTGAGTAGGTAGCGTGCTCGCCTATCATGCGGGGGTCGTGGGTTCGATTCCCATCAGAGGCTTTGGTCTGTCGTTAAAAAAAAAAAAAAAAAAAAACAAATGAACACACTACTCCCTATTTCCTCCTTCCTATATCTATATCTTTCCTGAGATCAACACAATGCACTGCATCTGTAGGGGGCATCCCCTGAGTGTTGATTAATAAAAAAAAAAAAAAAAAAAAAAAAAAACTATTTAACCAATCTTTTCTCTCCTTGTATATTTCTAAAAACAGTTAACTAAATATTAACAAATCCAAAAGAATATGTCTGATTTTATAAATATGTTGCACGAACAAGGAAACGTAGATTCCATACGACGATTCATACCATGTGCAACGCATATAACAAATGTGGCGTTAGATGATTTTCCCAATGTCAAACATTTTTTTGAAAAACTTGTTAAGGATACTGTAATTGACATTAAAAAAGTTGGTGAAACGTTTCAATATTCGAATGATGTAGTATGGAATTGTCATTATTCTTATCATGGGTTATTCATGGATTATTTTATACGAAAACATTTATCAAATCAATTTAGTATTGAAGTATCAGATGGTCGTACTGAATTTATACTAGAGCATCCAGATGACTACATAATAAGTACCAAGACAGAATTACATGATGCCATCAAAAGACACTACGAGATTTTTAAAGATCCCAAGACCCAAGCAATGGATATTATAAAAAGTATAAAAATTGTGGCACTGTCGCACACAATATTTTTCCAAGAATCTTTGCCAACAAGCGAGTACAATGTAAATGAAAATAATCTACGAGAAGTTATAAAATATTTGCGAAGCCTACCATATACATTGGTCGATTTAAATACCGCACTTGGTTGTGAATATTTTCTTGGAGATGCTGATTTAATATTTGATAATGACGTTATTTACGAAATTAAAACATCGAAATATAAATCACTCACTTACGATCATTCAGAAATACCTTTAAGTAAGTTTTATCAGCCGATTATTTATGGATTTGGGTTCTACAAGAACACTGGCAAAATGGTAAATAAATTTAAAATTTATAATCCTCTATTGGGCTATGAATATTCTATTGAGTTGAACGATATAGATTATGTTCTATTTGAAAAAGTCCTTGAAAGAGATGTTGATGCACATTGTCGGTTAAGTGAGTTCATTGAAAAAAATGTGTATTTAGATTTAGAATTGTTTCCAAAACAAGAAAACTAAATAATAATAAAAAAAATAAACTGAAAACGGACAATGATAGAGGTTTTGTTTTACTTTTTTCTTTTGGGAATTGTATGAATTGAATTGTACATTTTTCTATACCAGAGTCCGGGCACGTTTTTCATATAGAGCCAAAACGGAAAAAAATATAGGAATCTATATGTTAATACGTGGAAGTAAATTTTTAGTTCCCTTTTTAAGCAATATGCGGGCACGGAGGAGTGTGAAAATTGGCATAGTTATAGTTCATATGGAACAGAAGCTGAGAATGATAAAATTTATGTTTAATCTGTCTTAAAAATATATTAGATTAAATAAAATATTTATAATAATTCGTTACGCCCTGTTAATGCGAATGATTTAAATTATATATCAGACGCTCTGTGTTGAATTGTAAATTGCTAAAATTGATTAACATACCTTTAAGGCTTAAAGTTTAAGCTCATTTAAATTTTATATTTATGAATATGGAAGGCAAAAATTGAATGAAAAATTAATATTTCCTAGAATTTGCACTCGAATTTCGAGTGCTGGGCTATACTAGTTTTTATTTAAGGAGCCGCAAACATATTTAGATACGATTTTTTATCATTATATAAAAAATATCACTTCTACAATCAGTATCTAAAATTTTATCTTTTTATAATTATATTAATAAAAATGCAAGTTTTTTTTTGTAGATAGTTCAAAATTAATAGTTTATTAATTTTGTTATGTATATATAAATAATTAGTAATATGTAGGCCTGTTGAGTCGGAGTCGCGGTGTTTGTACCGGAGTCGGAGTCGCAAGTGTTTGTAGCGACATTTTTCGTTATTGCACGTGCATGAAAAATTAAATTTTAAAAATTGCAAAAAAAATATTCTTCGAAATTGGCGGCGTAATATTTTACAGATCACTATGAATAAGTAGATTTTAATTTATTTTATGAGAGTAAGTTCATACAAGTACTTAAATAATATAAAAGTGTTTCAGAACTTACAGGCATGTGATGGAAATCGATTGATTTTAAATCGAAAACGAAATTCTAAAAAGAACGATTTAATAATAGAATATCGATTTTAGACCAAACTCATTTGTTTTATGTATTATAGAGTGTACGTAGGGCTTTTTTGGTCAATTTTATTAAATGTAAAATAAAAATTCTTTATTTCATTATTTCCCGACGTTTCGTTGAGTTTTTGTCAACATCTTCAGGGGCATTTTATTTTGAATATGAATTTTTAACTTATAACATTAATAAAAAATTATTGGTGTATTTTGACATCACAAATTGATTGATTTTAAAACACAGTATAATATACATATATATATGAATATATGAAGAACTTCATATATTCGTTTGCATTTAACTCTAGTATCACAGTGCAAACGAATATATGAAGTTCTTCATATATTCATATATATGTATATGGGGGATTTCATGTCAAGTGCACCAACTTTTGAAACCGATGTCTTCCGATCGGGATGAAATTTGCACCAAGGTTAGTCCTATTGGATAGTAGTTTAGACACAATTTTTCAACAAGATCGGTCCAGATCTCTCTGAGTTAGAGGGGATCAAAATTTGACATTTTGGCCAAACAGGTGTTTTTTCTCATCCATGTAACTTATTACCTATTGTTCTTAGAAAATTTTCTCCCAAAGAGTTTAGATAGCTATTTCTTCAATATTTCGGAAAAAAATACTTTAAAAAAAAAAATTTGTAGACTTTTTTTTTGCTAAATTAAAGCATTTTTTGCCTTTTTTTTCAAAAAGGGCATTTTTTTTTTTTTCATAAGAAAGCTTAGGATTTTTCCTTTAAGAGCTTTTTGGTCGCTTAGTGGGATGGGAGTGGGATATCTATCAAAATAAATGTTTTGTAACTCAAGACAATGGTTTTTCAATTTTTCACAAATGCACTATTTTGAATTTTTTCCTATTTGTGTCTAAAACCTTACAAATAAAACTTATACTGAGAAACTAGACAAACTAAACTTTCCGAAGGTATATAACATACCTAACTAAAATTTTATATCCTCGATACTGTAGTACCCAGAATATGTTAACCTCAGGAAAAAATCGCTTTTTTTCTATAGAAATGTTGAAAAATTATTTTTTTATTTATTTTTAATAATAATTAAATTAATGTATAATAATAATATTAAAAATAAAAAGATAAATAATTTATTAAAATTTAATCTTAATTGCATTAGATCCATTTATATCATAACTATTTTTATACTTAATTTATTGTAGCTGATGAAGTATTTAAGTCTTGTAAATTTTGAAATTCCCAGTCTTTCATCCAGCTTTTTTGTCGCCTTTATTTACTGCGTTTTTTTGTCAATCCTTTCTTGGCGTTACTAGGTTCAGCTGTTGATTTCGCTGCTGGTTTATTTGTTGTCTTTGGAAAGAAATCGCATTGAATAGAGGCAGAAAACTTTTTCAACTTGAGTCTTCCATCGACAAGCGGTATAAAAGCATGGTATTGAGCGGTACCATCGATTGTTACCGCAGCATCGAATCTGCTCTTCAGTGTTTTCAATGTTTCCTGATGATCCTCTTTGCTACTAAAAACTATTTTAGTTTCTTTACAATAACTCTTTGCCCAATGGAATAAAGCAGTCGCATTTAAGATGCGATCTTGATGAGAGCACTGAAGGCTATACTACGCTGCATTTCTTTTAAGGTTTGCTCCAATACCATCATATGCTCCTTTACCATGAGCAGTAGGATGAAAATGCCACTCAGCTGGCATTCCAAAATCTTTTTCATGGGCCATAAGATTTGCCAAGCTACTTTTGTTTTTAAAATGTTGACGAGCTCAGTCCGAAACGTAGTATACCTTCTTTACTGTAAATTTAGATTTTAGAAATTTTAGTATTCTCTTCTGGTACTCATAAACTGCAACGGTATCATGTTTTAAATAGTCGGATATGATTGCCATACTTTTGTGTTCCAGTTTTTCATGTAGTAAATAACTACTGTGAATATAGTTGCTTGGTCGTTATTGAAGTGGAACGCTTGTATGGCATCCTGAAGAACATATTTATACTTTTCTGCGAAATAATATGAAATAACGAATTCACCAGACTTCAAATGTATCTTCAAATCCTTAAAGAATGACCATTGCTCTTTGACTAAAAAGTCATGGGTTCTCAAGGCAATCCTGTACACATTTCTTCCACAAAATCATCCACATTTAAAATGATTGTTTTCAATGTGCATTTGTCAGTCTGAATCCAAGAATTAAATTTGTCCTCCTCTATATATTCTCGATTTAAAGAGTTGATTAAATTTTCTTTGATGAATGTGGTTTTCGGGCAATTGGTACATTCACCTAAGTGGCAAGAAGTTGTTGCATTAGGACATATAGTCAATTTAAGGCAATCGCGGTAATCGTGTAAATCTTCTGCTGAATCATCTGTTAAATACTTTAAGTTGATTTCCTTCAACATCAGTTTAACATTTTCATGGTAAATGCAAACGCATACTGTGTGAGTTCCGCTGCTTTCTGCCAAAACGCAATGTTTTGGCCTCATTTGGGTTAATTTCGTGAAGCCAATTCTAACATCCTCGTGTTCAGATTGAAATGTTGCAAATAACTCTTTCAGGTTACAGATAACCACCATTCTCTTCTGTTATGTTATGAAGGTATGTTATATACATTCGGAAAGGCTAATTTGTCTAGTTTCTCAGTATAAGTTTTATTTGTAAGGTTTTTCACACAAATAGGAAAAAATTCAAAATAGTGCATTTGTGAAAAATTGAAAAACCGTTGTCTTGAGTAACAAAATATTTATTTTGATAGATATCCCACTCCCATCCCACTAAGGGACCAAAAAGATCTTAAAGGAAAAATCCTAATCTTTCTTATGAAAAAAAAAAAATGCCCTTTTCGAAAAAAAGGCAAAAAATGCTTTAATTTAGTAAAAAAAAAGTCTGCATTAATAATTATTTTCAAGAGAGCGTGTAAAACTAATTTATTAATAAGATCTGAAAGTATTTGTCGATTGATTTGCCACAATATCTATTAAGAAATAGTCGTACTTATCATGAATGATATCAAAATTAATATTATATTTGACAGTTATATCAGAGAACAGTTTGAAACCAAAAATTAATATTGCTGTCAAATGTAGATAGCACTTTTTGAATATAAGCCATCGATATATTCCTTTAGCGATTCAATTGGCCGCAACATTAAGATTTTTCGCTGAAGGTAGCTTTCAACGCTCTGTTGGAAATGATGCAGTTAGTGCCATGCAGCGGACTACTTTTTCTAAATCGTTTTCAAAAATATTAGTTATTTTGGAAAACATATTGTGCAAAAATTGGATAAAACTTCATACTGACCCGATGAAAGTTCAGAAATCAAAAAAACATTTCTACGACAAATTCGAAAATTCCTGGTGTTATTAGGTGTATGGATGGTACCCATATTGAAATAGTGAAACCAGGACCACAGGACCATTTATTCTACAATCGAAAAGATTACTATAGTATATGAGTTTGTTACAATTAAAAGTTTTTCATTTTGATTTTAGATTTGTGATTATAAAATGAAAATAACAGCAGTTGACGCAACGAGACCTGGAGCAAGTCATGACTCTTTTATTTGGAACTTAAGTCCCCAAAGAGATTATTTTCAGAGCAAATATGAAAATGGAGAGCGTGGTTCATGGCTTCTTGGGGATTCCGGTTATGCACTTGAGCCAATTTTGCTTACCCCATACAGGGATCCGAGTCCAGGTTCTATGAAACATAAATTTAACAGAGCACATCTGCACGAAACATAATTGAAAGGACTATTGGAGTCCTTAAAAGTAGATATCGTTGTTTGCAACGCACTTTGTGGTATAAACTTCATCATGTTTTTTTCAATAGTGTCACTATGTTAATATTTTATTATAAAATACAACGCTGTGTTATTATTTTTCATAAAAAAAATAATATTAGCTTATTAATTTTGTGTTTTTGTTAAAAAAAAAATTTATTAAAATGGCATTTATAACGGGTGATTTTTTTGAGGTTAGGATTTTCATGCATTAGTATTTGACAGATCACGTGGGATTTCAGACATGGTGTCAAAGAGAAAGATGCTCAGTATGCTTTGACATTTCATCATGAATAGACTTACTAACGAGCAACGCTTGCAAATCATTGAATTTTATTACCAAAATCAGTGTTCGGTTCGAAATGTGTTTCGCGCTTTACGTCCGATTTATGGTCTACATAATCGACCAAGTGAGCAAACAATTAATGCGATTGTGACCAAGTTTCGCACTCAGTTTACTTTATTGGACATTAAACCAACCACACGAATGCGTACAGTGCGTACAGAAGAGAATATTGCGTCTGTTTCTGAGAGTGTTACTGAAGACCGTGAAATGTCGATTCGTCGCCGTTCGCAGCAATTGGGTTTGTGTTATTCGACCACATGGAAGATTTTACGCAAAGATCTTGGTGTAAAACCGTATAAAATACAGCTCGTGCAAGAACTGAAGCCGAACGATCTGCCACAACGTCTAATTTTCAGTGAATGGGCCCTAGAAAAGTTGGCAGAAAATCCGCTTTTTTATCGACAAATTTTGTTCAGCGATGAGGCTCATTTCTGGTTGAATGGCTTCGTAAATAAGCAAAATTGCCGTATTTGGAGTGAAGAGCAACCAGAAGCCGTTCAAGAACTGCCCATGCATCCCGAAAAATGCACTGTTTGGTGTGGTTTGTACGCTGGTGGAATCATTGGACCGTATTTTTTCAAAGATGCTGTTGGACGCAACGTTACGGTGAATGGCGATCGCTATCGTTCGATGCTAACAAACTTTTTGTTGCCAAAAATGGAAGAACTGAACTTGGTTGACATGTGGTTTCAACAAGATGGCGCTACATGCCACACAGCTCGCGATTCTATGGCCATTTTGAGGGAAAACTTCGGAGAACAATTCATCTCAAGAAATGGACCGGTAAGTTGGCCACCAAGATCATGCGATTTGACGCCTTTAGACTATTTTTTGTGGGGCTACGTCAAGTCTAAAGTCTACAGAAATAAGCCAGCAACTATTCCAGCTTTGGAAGACAACATTTCCGAAGAAATTCGGGCTATTCCGGCCGAAATGCTCGAAAAAGTTGCCCAAAATTGGACTTTCCGAATGGACCACCTAAGACGCAGCCGCGGTCAACATTTAAATGAAATTATCTTCAAAAAGTAAATGTCATGGACCAATCTAACGTTTCAAATAAAGAACCGATGAGATTTTGCAAATTTTAAGCGTTTTTTTTTAAAAAAAAGTTATCAAGCTCTTAAAAAATCACCCGTTAATAACAAGTGGCGAAAATGTCGCAAAAGAAAGCATAATACATAACTCCTTTTGGAGCAAAACGCATTTTTTCAACTTTCTGATGATGGCGTTAAGTTTCCTTTTTTTTTGTCGTGTATTTACGTGTTTCCCTCTAAAAAATTGTAATAAGTAAGACATTACAGTACGTAAATTTATTATACTTTCATTTTTTAAGTTATATTTTTATTAAAGCGTTGAAAAGTTGAGGAAAAAATATATCATTATCCATTGGCTTTTGATTGCACCTTTCGTATAGATGTTGGTTCTCCTAAGATATCTGTTTACGAATGCCTGAATTTTGCCAATGGCTCTTGCAGATGTATTCCATGTTTCGCACCCATAGAGCAATACAGAATTTACATTAGAGTTAAATATACATACGTATTTTGGTGCTACGTTTAATCTGTAATGATTTCCAGACGTTGTTCAAGGCTCCAAAGGCTCGTCTTGCTTTTTTCATCCTGTTATTAATATTTATTTCGGAGCCGCCGGATGCTGTTAATATACTACCGAGATAGTTAAATTCCGACACCTCTTCCAGTGGTGTGTTGTCTAAGATTAGGGGTGTTGTATTTTCGGCGTTTATGCGCATGGATTTGGTTTTCGAGCTATTGACTGCAAGACCAGCCATTTTCGCGTACTCTTGGACTTGGTTTAGTTTGTGTTGAATGGTGGACTGCTGGTCGGCTAAAAGACATATGTCAACAGCGTAGTCAAGATCCTCTAATCGGCTATTGAAGACCCATGTAATACCGTTAGGTTCCCGAGGCGCAGCTGTCATGAATGTGTCCAACACAATATAAAAAATCAGAGGTAACAGGATACATCACTGTCTTACCCCAGTATGGATTTTAATCTTCTGGCTCGTCAGGCCATCGTGCAAGATGCTACATTATGAATCGTCGTACATGGATTTTTAAGGTCAATTATTTTCGTAGGTACATCTTTGCATTGTAGTGATGTCAATATTGCGTTGTGAGATAGAGTGTCGAAGACCTTTTGAAATTCTATAAATGTGAGATACAAAGGCGTTCTCATCTCTGTTAATTGCTCAATAATGATCCTATATTATCCTGTATTTATATGGTCCACACATGAGTGATTCGGTCTGAAGCCAGCTTGCTCTTTTCTGAGTTCGGATAAGAATGCAATTGGAATCCCGTTATTCAATATGTGTGCTATGAACTTATTAACCATGCTCAGTAGGGTTATACCCTAGTTGGAGAAATCAGAAAGGTTGCCCTTTTTAGACACATTGATTATTAATCCTTCTTTAAGATCAGAAGGTAGTTCGCTTATATTCCACAAGTTCTCGATGATGGGCAGGAGGATTGAAGCGCTTATGCCTGGATCTGAGCATTTCTGGGGCAACATCATCGATTCCTGCAGATTTATTATTTTTCAGAGGGGATATCGCGTCGCATATGTTAAACTTAACTGCTGTCATCTTGACAATTCTGTCACAATATCTATTTGAAGGAACAAAATTAATTTAAAAATCTCTGTAAAACAGAAAATATTTGTTTTAATAATAAAACAAACATCAAATCACAAATTAGTGTTCTGAAGTACATTGTTTTATTTAAGTCCCGGTTTACACATGAAATTTTTCTTTCTGAAATTCTCTTTTAAACTTTCATCCGTGTCTACACACTGAAATTTTTGTATTGATTTGTTCATGTTTACTCTATCACTATCTATTTATTTTATAATTCTGTTCCTTTAAAATTAACTTTATTTCAAATTACCCAGTCAGCATTTGGAAGATTGTTTTAACAAAAATCACCTTACTGAGTCTTCTTCGACCACTTTTGATGATCAAAAACTGATTAATCGCATGCGCGATTAAAAAAGACTCGAAGATGATTCACGCTTACGCTTAAAAACTGATTTATTGAAAAACACCAACAAATTGTACAGAAATAAAATAAATATGACTCGAAAATGAGTCGAAACTGATAAAAAAAGCGAGCCACAAAAGACTCTTCAAGAAGAGTCGCGGATAGGGTACCATTTTCTCCCGACAAAAGTCTTTTATGATTCGAAAATGAGCGCATATATGATTGCTTTAATCGTGCAGAGGAGTCGAAAAAGACTCGAATGTGATCATTAGTTGCAGAAAATGGTAGCTGGATATTGTCTTTCTTAACACAAACGAACGTAAAAATTAAAGAAAACGTAAATTAACTTCACTTTGAAAATTACGAAGCAAGAAACAAAAGAGAATTTCAGAGTACATGAAAGTATGTGCCACTGCCATTCTTCTCTCCCGTCTCAGCTATAAACTCAACACTTTCAGCAAGAAAATTTTCATGTGTGAACACACACTAAACAATAAATAACATTTTATAAAAACGATAACAAAAATAAAAAATGTAATTCTTGAGATATTGAGTTCCTGTCATAAATATTGTAGTCGTGTTAAAATTGATTTCGGATACAGTAAAACCAGGTGATAAATCATTTTGGAAAATAAGCAGGAACTTGCGAGGAAAAGGAAAAAATCAAATTACTCACTTTAAAGTTGGAAATACAAAAATAACATCTGATAAGGACAAGGCTGAAATCCTGGCAAATACATTTGTCCAAGCAAATAACCTCACTTCGAACTACAACCACTCAGCGGATACATTAATAAATTCAACAGTAAATAATTTTAAGAAGGAAAATCCTAGTTCTGAATCATTCTCTTGAAGAATGAATATTGTCTCATCAATAAAACCCTCAAAATCCCCTGGTTTTGACAACGTTCCGAACCTGCTCTTAAAGAAACTACCACTCAAAGCTCTAAAATTACTGGTTATAATACTTAACAGCTCAACTCAACTATTTCCCAAACCATTTCAAAAATGCTAAGGTTATAGCTATTAACAAACCTAGCAAGCCAAAAACTAACTCAAACAGCTACAGACATATTAGTTTATTAAGTAACTTTGGTAAAATATTTGAAAAAATACTACATTCTCGTCTTAGTGAATTTGTAACGACCAATTCTATTGTTGCCAAAGAACAATTTGGATTTAAAAAAGGGCATAGCACTACCCACCAAATAAACAGAATTAAAAATCAAATAATCAGCAATAAAAACAAACGTTCAACGGGTCTAATATTGTTGGATATCGAAAAAGCGTTTGACACCGTATGGCATAATGGCCTAGTATTTAAACTTCTTGATGCAAATATACCAAAATATTTATGCAAACTTATTTCAGATTTCAATCACGGCAGAAACTTTAAAGTTGCGATTAATAATGAAACATCATCTCCAAAAACCATTACCACAGGGTTACCTCAAGGATCTGTCTTGTCGCCATTGCTGTACTCGATATATACATCCGATTTTAAAGTCCCGAAATATATGAAAATTGCTTACTACGCAGATGATACTGCGTTAATTTCTTCAAACAAACTTACAAGTGCACTCCTGAAGAAAATGGAAAAGGGACTTGTAAAATGCAGTAAATATTTTCACAAATGGGAAATCAAAATTAATCCAAACAAGACACAAGCAAAAATTTTTCCATTCAACAAATCTCCCAAAAGACTGCCAAGACGTCATCTTCTTATTGGAAAAATACCATAAATGTACTTAATCATGTCAAATATCTCGGAGTTGTCTTGGACAAAAAGCTTACTTTTAAACAACATATTATGGCTACGTGCCAAAAAACTATAAATTCATTTAAAGCATTATGACCACTACTAAATAGAAGGTCATTTCTAAACCCCAAAAACAAACATCTCCTCTTCAAAAGTGTTATAAGGCCAATATTAACATACACGTGTCCTATTTGGAGTGACGCTGCCAACTGCCACCTAAAGCGCTTACAAATTATACAAAGCAAATGTCTTAAATTGATAAATAAAAAGCCCTGGAGGTATCCTACAAATCTTGTTCATGAAGAAACAGCTTATGAAAAAATTATCGATTTCATAACAAGGATTAATAACAATTACTTTGCCAAAATTGAAAATTCCTCTTACCCACTGGTAAGAGAATGTAGAGAATTAACGTAAAATTAAAAAGAAATCACCAAATTGAAAATTATGTGCTTATAGAGGTCTTTTATTTTTAATAAACGTATAAGCACATAAATATTTTCAGATAGTATTTAAATTTATTAAATCATATAAAGGTTTTTTTCCTCCCATTTTCCTTTCAAATCATTAAAAAAATAAAAACTATTTAATATCTTTAGATCCTATGTATTATTTGTTGCAATATCTATATGGGTTAAACCATCAGAACTCAACTTAAAATATGGCTGTTTTTTACATCACTGTTTCCAAATTGGCTGAATTTTGGCAGGATTAAAGTGTATCCGAGAAATAAGAAAAATCCTAAATTTAAGTTCACTGACGCATCTGGATCCGGAAATATGAGGTCTTGAATATCGGGAAAAACTATAAAAATGTACAAAGTTGTACTTACTTAATTATCATTTTCTTGATTAATATTATAGTGACGCAACTTATCAAGGTCGCATTTGAAAGGTTAATTAATTACCTTTAATTTGATATACATGATTTTTTTTGTGGAAAGGTCAAAGGTCACATCTCTTGACCTATAATTCGGGAGGCTATAGCTGTAAAAACGACAATTTTAAAAATCTGAAAAAAATATATGTTTAAGACTGGTTCCTTCCCTAAAGTTCCAAAAAATTTCAGACTGGGGGTATGCTTGGATCCAGAAATATTTATCATAGAGTAAAGGTAGATATTTAACAAGTGAATTATTATTATTATGAATGCTGTTGTTGTTGGCGTTGTTGACATTATTATGATGAATGCTGTTGTTGTTGTTGACATTATTATGATGAATGCTGTTGTTGTTTAGTTTTATTATAAATGTTTTCAATTACAAATTTGCTATCAGCGGAATAAATTTTAGCTTGTAATTGTGTTTTTGAAATTGGTATGAAGCTGTGCTGCTTTTGAGTTCCCGGAATTGTACGTAATCCTATAAATCTATCAGTTAGCAATTTCTCTTCTTCTTCATAATCTTTTTCCGTTAAATATGCAAAGTTGCAGTTCTGAAGAGTTTGCTGAAACCAATTATACAAGTGGAGAGGAGTAGTTATCTGATCTTCGAATGGACGTTGCAAGCTGGCTCTTCGTGCTTCACGCTTTACCGTTCCCCCAAGACCATCACTAGGTCCTTTGCCGTGACTGGTAGCAAAGAAATGCCACTCAGCGGAACAATTAAAATCTTCGCTATGATGGCATAAATTGGCAAAGTTTTTTTTATTTTTAAATTGAGCGGAAGAACCGTCCGAAAAATAAAAAATTTTCTTTGGTATTTTCAAAAACTTGTTTTTTAAAAACTCATTTAGGTGGCGATGAAATAAATGAACTGCTATGGTATTATGTATTAGACAGTCTGATATTATTATAAAATTTGTAGTTTCTAATTTTCCATTTGATTTGTAATAAATTGCTATTGGGTATAGTGTGGCCTGGCTATTATTCCATAAAAAGCCTTGCACAGAATCCTGAACCACAAAAGTAGCATTTTCGGAGAAGTCGCAAATTACTAAATACTCATTTTCTTCCAACGCAGACTTTTTGTGAGCCATAAATGCACCCTGCTCTTTAGATACGAATGAATGGGGTAGAAGAGTTTGCAGGTTTTCGCATAAAGAATCCAGAAAAGAATCAGTTTCTTTAATAATAGTTTCCAAAGAGTCTCTATCTACACTTATCCACTGTTTATATATGATTTCATCAATTTCATTTTCTAATAATAATTCACCAAGTTTCTCTTTAAAATTTTGTATATCTGGACACATGCTACATCTGCCAAGGTAGCAATTTGGTGATGGGGGATTGCATATAAGTATTTTTAAACAATCTTTATAAGTTTCCAGCACAAAATCCTGCACATTTTCCGTCAATTTTTTCAGGTTTATTGCGTGGAGCATTAGTTTTGTATTTTGATGTATTTTACAAACACATACATTATGGCTTCCTGACGCATCTGCTAGAACCACATTTTTTGGCCGAAGTTCACAAAATTTAGAAATTCAAATAGTTATCCCTTCATGTTTTTCTTTAAATAAAGCATAAACTTCTCGAAGATTTCCGAGTAAAAGTCTTTTATTTTTTTTTACTTTTACACCATTTTCTGTTATTGACACGTAGTCTTTACATCCTGGTAGACATCTGCTGACATCATCAGTTTCATAAAAGATTTTCACCACATCAACAATTTCTAATGGCAATCGTTTTCCAAGTTTTGGATTCGGTGTACTCAATACGCCTTCTGTCTCAACCAAGTTTTTTACCTTTCGTGCCATGAAATTTGTTATTTGAAATTCCTCCTCCATTCTTTTCAATGTCCAGCTTTTAGGTAAAATGGTTAAAAGTTGAATTTTATCACTGTTTTTAGTTATTGATTTAAACTTTTCTTTTAGTTGTTCGATTATTTCCGATTCTGGGCATACGTGAGAGGTTGAAGGTGTTGAATTTGTGAAAATGTTGGTTTTAATTGATGTTGTTATTTTTTCTAACTTTCTAGTTGTATACCCTTTTAATGGAATTTTACTCGAACATATTGGAGATTCTTGTAAATATGTTAAACTTTCGTTTAACTTAGAAATTCGAACATCTCCCGAAACTGATGCTTCACTTTCCGAGTCTGAAGTCTCGTTTTCTGGCTCGTTCATAGATTGAATATTATTGTTTACACTTCCTTTTAATTTATAAAGTTCTCTTCTGCATATATCACATATTTTATTTGATATTGAAATGTTATTACTAATTCCAGTCATCCATTGCTGAACTTTTCGAAGTCCTCTTGCATTCCGGACATGCGTGCATAGCCCGCCGACGCTCACGAGCACAACCAACCACATTCATAAACAGTAACAGTAACAGCACCGACTTTTTAAATATCTACCTTTACTCTATGATAAATATTTCTGGATCCAAGCATGCCCCCAGTCTGAAATTTTTTGGAACTTTAAGGAAGGAACCAATCTTAAACATATATTTATTTCAGATTTTTAAAATTGTCGTTTTTACAGCTATAGCCTCCCGAATTATAGGTCAAGAGATGTGACCTTGGACCTTTCCAAAAAAAAATCATGTATATCAAATTAAAGGTAATTAATTAACCTTTCAAATGCAACCTTGATGAGTTGCGTAACTATAATACTTTTCAAGAAAATGATAATTAAGTAAGTACAACTTTGTAAATTTTGACCTTTTTTTACGATTTTCAAGACCACATATTTCCGGATGCAGAAGTGCCCTCAAACTTTGCACTTATTTTAGTTCTGTAATAATCTGTCTTCCTACGAAAAATCATACAATTTGGAGAAGGTAGTGTACACCCATTGGTTGATTTGACATGGAATTACCCATATGTAAAGATAAGATCTCATATGTGAATATCAAATTATTTAAAATATGTAAATAAAGGAAGAATATATAATTGAAAAAAAAATTTCGGATACAAGTACTGCTCCTCTTCCTCATGTCTCCTTCAGTTGTCTTAAAAACAGACTTTATCTTTCACCACTGGGATTGTATTTGTTTTGATAAAATATTCTGAAAATATTTAACGTTAATTAAGCAACAATTAAAGAATATCTGGGTGGCGCACATCGTGTACCTAATGTAATTTTGTATGAATACGGCTCTAAATATTTATTTTTCCAGCAAATATAAAAATTAACCACTGCAAAAAAATGGGAGAAAAATTTAGTTAAAAAAATTCGTTGGCATTTAATATTAAAACCAATTAAAAATTCAAACGAAACTCCATTTCTTGGGAGGCCTTTTCACTTTTTTCTCCGTTTTTGATTTTTGTATTTGCTAGAAACAAATAAAAATATGTAAAATGACTTATTTCTGATCGAAAAAAAAAAAAATAACTTTTCTTTCCGCTCGCAAAAATAGAAATAACAAAAAAAAAACTTATTTCAGATCCTTTTTTTTAACACTGCTACTGTTTTAAAATGTTCCTTTTGTAAGTGAATGTTATGTTATTATTTCAAACTCCGTATTTTAAATGTTTTTAAATTTATTTATTTCCTTTTTTTTATTGTTTAATTTTCTTATCAGCCACATTTGTAATTTTGTATGAATGTTTTTTTTTTGTATTGTAGAATAACTTTCCTTATAAATTTACTAAATTATTTTCGTTTTTTATTACCCACTTTAAATTGATGTTTCATGTAAAAGAGGGCTTTTGTTTAAAATCACAATGATGTATTTTATTTATTCTTTTTTGTAGTAATGTTTATTTAAAATGTACTTAAAAGTTTTTATTTTAATATTATTTTTCTATCCTCAAATTTTAAATAACAAGATGGGGAGGAGGAATATGAAGGTTTCCTATGTTAATATTAAATTTCTTTTTTGTATATATATGTTTTTGTTGTTGTTGTAGTGGTTATAAGATACTACTCTCAAAACTAATAACTTGTTTTTTTTTTTATTTGATTTATGATATCGACTTGGAGAGTTAAAGTGTTATATTAAAATCAACGTATCTTTTAGGGCTTAATGGAGTTGTTTACTATAATTTTTTGTATTTATTTACTTAGATTTATATAATGTTTTTCTGGTTTTCTGTTGAACAATAAATATGTATGTTATATATGTTTTTTTTTTTACTGTTGAATGTTTCTATTTTATGTTTTTGTGTTCTTAAATTATATATTAAAAAAATAAAAAATGAGAAAACCATATGAATTTCTATTTTATGTAGTAGGGCAAAAAAAATTATACTAATTAGCTATGCTAATCTTCATTACTTGAAGGAGAAGTTGCCGATGAAGAGGAAAAAGTCGTGGATGAGGATGTGGATGGTGTGTTATCTTCCATATCAAAAATTCGTTCATTCGAATCACATAATGGCATATATGATGATGTGGATGTCTGTGGTTGTTGTGTTGTAGTCAACGTATTATTTTGCATGTCTTTTTTAGTTTGTGGTTTATTTGCTTGAGGTCCTTCATACAGCAGTGCTGATTTGCCGTTTTCATCTAGGATAATATTGAGTTTCTCCGGCAGCGGTTTATGATGTAAAGGTGTCTCTTGTTCAATACCACCATCAAAGGTGGGCCTGTTTAAACGCAAACCTTTCGTTAAATCATCGGTAAGTAATTCATGCACAGTGGTGCCATCGTGTTGTTTAGAAATTTTATAAATGACCGGACAAGATTTGGAGTTTTTGACATCATTTGTATCCTTATAATCATGAATTTCATTAAGTTCGATATTACTATCACCAGCTGCATTATCTGAAAAAATAAAGTAATAATTAATTTTAACTTATTTTATTTTACTACACAATAAGAGCATTGGGAAGAAATATGAATTAAAATAAATGATAAATGCGAAAAAAATCGAAATCGAAATTTTTTCGATTTTTCACTAAAAAAAAATCTATGAATATAGTTATTTGATATTACTAGCAGATTCCAGCCCTCGAAATTCGAGTTCAAATTCTAGAAAATTTTATTTTTTCATTAAATAAAGACCCTAAAGGTATGCTAATCAATTATAGCCAATTCACAAATCAACACACAAAAAAACAACAAACTCATTTTTATTACAAACACATTAATAAATTTAATAACACACACATCCCAATAAACCATTCCATAAGTGAAATGTAACTGAATTGAAGAATAAGCTTACTATAACAATATTTCTATAACGTTTCATAAGCATTGTTATGATAGGTTTATTTAATTGCAACATTTGAACTCTTTTTAAATGATGTTTTAAAAACGCTTTACATAGCAATAGCATTTACAATAACACTTGATATACACTTAGACTGTATAACAGTTTGGCATATATGATTGTAAACGACTTATGATCGCTATAGTTTTGTAAACGTTGTTGCATATGAAGTGCCGTTATTTGAACGTTTTGTAAACGTTGCACATTGGGTTCAACATTGTGTTCTTTACGATTCAAGTGCTTATTTTTTTCATTAAATCTTTCAAGATTATTATAATGAATTTAATGATGATGGTGAAGTAAATGATATTCCAAAAAAGAGACTTATTACCAATGAAATTTTTTTTCCAATATTTTTTTTGAAATGGTTATTTTTTATGTGTTTAGGCTTATTCATCAACAAAAAAAATATATAATACTAGAGGATATTAATTTTTATAATATAATACCAAAATTTGCCAAGAGAAGTTAACGTACAGTAAAAGTAAAGTTGATTGTCCACGCATAACTTTCCTCAAACCCAACGAATAAGCAGTTAATAGCTCAAAAGAAGGAGCTTGATCCACTGAGTGTTCTTAGACCTATGTCAACAGCCTACGTTAATTAGAACTCTAGTTATAGAGGTTTGAGAGAAGAAAAATATTGAAAAAAATCTTGAATGCAAAGTTTATTCATAAATTCCTTTAATATATAAGATTTCCTATTGTGACTTTTTTGAGTTTAATTTGTGGAATTATTGAATTTGGATAAAATTTCAATTTAAAATTTTACTAATAATAATAAATATATATTATATATTTATTCATTTCTTATTTTTTAATAAAAACGTATTTTTTTCTAAAAGCACATTAAATATGCTCTAATCTTAATTTACTAATTTATCGCTTTTCGTTCCAAAGTTACAACTAAAGTTGTGATATAAAAACACTTTTCCCAAAATACAAATAAGTACGTAACAGCACAAAAATATTTTTTTTGGAACTTTTTTTTTCTAAATGCTGGTTTTTTATGTATTTATGAATATCCACCAATTAAAAAAAAAAACAATATTTTAAAGCTCCGGCTTCCGTGAATTAATCGCCACTTTGGTTATTATCGAACCCATTGTGCGTTGTTGCATGTGATGTCCCGTTATTTTCGCGATGAAATTATTGTGATATCCTCTGTCTTTTTCTTTTGTTTGAAGAGTGAAGTGTTTTTTTTTAAATAAATAAAATATATATATAATATACAGGTACAGTTTGTATTAAAAAAGGTAAATATATTAGTAGGTATATAAATTTATATTTTTTAAATATTTGATATGCCATATATAGTATATCAAAACGAAGTGTTCGTGAAGAATCTAAAGAAATTGTAGAATTGTTAGTGGACGAACTGGCGGACAAACTTTGCTGGAAAGGCACTGAAGATAAAAAGAGTGTGCGCCGCCTGAGTGCAGCAAAAGCCATAAGAAGTAAGTTATTTTATATATATATTTTATTTACTTATTTCATTGACTTTTGAAATTCAATAGATGATGCAATTTGCATTGGATTTCCAGAGGATGAATATATCAAAAGTACAGAAGCAGAAAGATACATATACAAGACAAAGGCAAAGATAAATAATAAAATAAAATAAATATAAAAAAAAATCAATAAAATTATTTTTAAACCAGAATATTTGAAAAAGACTTATTATTTAATTGTATTTAAAAGCTTACAAAAATATTACGATTATAAGCTTACTCGAAGCAAGATTAGAATACTATTTTCCTGTAAGCTTATTCTATGACTAGACTTCTAAGCTTGTTCGCAAGGGTTCAGTTTTCTTTATTAAACAATTGTTAAGAAGCCTTCCACAATAATATTCACAACAGTTTTCTAAACTTAAGGCTAATGGTAGCAAGTTTGTTACAAGCTATTTTTATACTGTTTTGGTTTATTGGGATAGCATTGTATAATTTTATGTATGTGTTAGTAGCAACTTTAAATGCAATTTATTCAAAATAAAGGAAAAAATTTAAAAATCTGTAAATCTGCAAAACGGCTAAAAAGAAATGCCTTTCAAATCGGGATAAAACGGTAGAACAAAACATCGGTCGCAAGAAATCGCCAAGCCTATTAATATTATAGATATAAAAGCACCAAAATTTAATTATGCTTATACTCAAGACTAGGACTAAATTTAGTCACAGTTCCCTTATAAAGCAGCCTCCCAATATTCGCTTGAATTTATGTAATGACTTGCAAGTATAACAGTATTTTGGTAACAAGATCAACGGAAATAACGTCAATTGACTGTATTTCCCATAGTGATGCGTAATAAAGTCAATTGATGTTATTACCTTTTCCAAAGGGGAAAAAATCCGTTGACTTTATTGCTCTTTTAAACAATTAATTTGAATATCATCGCGGTAACGCATTTTTTTGTATACTTTTTTATTTAATATACTGTACATTCATTTCATATACTGTACATTAGGGTGACAGCCATTTTTTTTTTGAATTTCAAGACGGGCGGGTCGGATTATTGTGCCTGGATCTAAAACTTTAGTGCGCAAAATTTATATGTAATATGTGAATTTTATATGTAAAAATTATCAAAAAAAAAAAAAAAAAATCGTTTTTCACAAAAATTTTGATATTAATAATTGCGTTTCAATTAAATTAATTAATAAGCCATAATCTAGAGTAAATTATCCTTCTAATAAAACAACCAAAACTATTATCGGTTGAAAAACAGCCAAGTTACATCAAGTTCCCCAGGCAATAAATGCGCCGCAGACCACTTGATTAAGAAAATCAAGCTCGCATTTTTTAAAGACATTGGAATAATTTACAAGTACAATATTTTTGCGTTCTCCTGATCCCAAAATAATCTTATTAGAGTATTTTGCATCTCGTCTATTGTTACGCCGTTCTAAATTAATGTCAAAACGGTACGTATTTTTTAGCACTATTTCAAAATCTTCAATTTTACTTTTTAAAAAATTTTGTTGAAGAAATTTTCCGAAATCAACGATTGGACTTTAAGGTCTTATTAACAAAATATATGTGACTAAAAATGGCAAATGTTGTAGGTATCCTGTTCTTAATTTGGCGAGGGCAGCGTTTTTATTTAAGCGGATTGGAAGAAAAATGTGATTTTTCATACTTTTTCAACTGTTATATGGCGTTCACACTTAAGTGTTTAGCGAAGTGTTTAGTGTTTATGCGATAAACAAGTCAAATTGAGATGTTTTCCCATACATTTTTTGGCTAAACATCTCAAAAACCGAAAATATGACAGAGTTGTATTTAACTTTGCGCATGTTCAGTGCAATATTTCTCATTTTTGCCAAGTTGGCATCCTTGTTTTTTTAACATTACTATTAAAGTGGCATTACAATAAAAAAAATACAATACAAAATACAATACAAAAATTAAAATAACGCGTCTATATTGATAATTTCATCATTAATATAATTTAAGTAGTTGGCCGCCAATTTAATGATATAATTTTTATCAATTTTCAAAATTTTATAACTTTTCAATTGATTTTTATTTTTGAAACAGCTGTTCAATCTGCTGAAATGTTTAACTTAAACACACTAAATCAAGTGTGAACGACTGTGTTTTGTTTTGCAAAACATGAGCTAAAACACCTCGAAATATCGTAGTGTGAACACCATATTAGGCTACATCTTAAGAAAAGGAATTTCCACTGATCTTGTTACCTGTCACCTTTCGGTGTGTTTTTAGAATACATTTTTATCGAATATACAGCCTTATTCTCAAGGAATTTCGTTCTTACGAAAAACACTTTTCTCGAGAAAAAAATCTTGCAGTTATATATTCCTCGGTAACAAAAAAAAAAAAAAAAAAAAAATGAATAAAAGGCATCATCGAATTTTCATCATTTTAATTTTCCTTTTTTTTGTGTCTGCAAACTAGAGATGGGCGCGTGAGTGATTTTCAGCTCACGGCACGCACGCTCACGCTCCAAAATTTTCCGTTCACGCACAGTCACGTTAAACAAAATATTTAAAGCTCACGTCACGCGCGCTCACGGCTGCAAATTTTTGGATCACGCACGATGACTCAACGCAAATTTCAAAAAGCGTTCAATCCATCTTTTTTTTATGGAAAAATTTTTGTATTATTATATATATAATTACATAAAAACTTATTGTTACAACTTATGCAAGAAATGTATTTGTGTATAAGAGCGTTGATACACATTAAAAATGAAAAAATTATATTCTTTTAATAAGAGCTAAATTAAAGAAAAATTAACTGTAATATAAAGCACTGCATTGCAATTGGTTACATATTTTTATTTAAAAATAAAAGCTTTTCTACATTTTCACTGATTAATTGGGTCCTGCGTTCTTCTAAAATGCGTCCCGATACTGAAAAAACTCGCTCGCTTGTTGCAGAGCTTGCAGGAATATTCAAAAGCAACAGCTTTTAAACGGGGTAAATCAATGACATTTTTCCAAAATGCCATGATATCTTCATTTCCACACGTTTTATTTAAATAAATATTTATTTCATCCAACTGGCTTCCATCACTTTCTTTTACATTGAAGGAATCTGTGAACTCCAAAAATAGAGCGTCTTTTGAAGTAGATGGACCTAAATGTCTTTCCGAATTTTTGACTGCATTAGATGTATTTTCATTAAATATATCCATCAAGAAGTTAACAGTGGTAATTACATTGGTCCGTTATTCGTCACTCATAAAATGCAAGTTTTTATAGGGTGGATTCAAAAAAAGGGCTACACGGCTGATGTTATAAGGTGTTAACCGTTTAAGCAGTGCTCTTTCTGTTTTCATTTTTAGCTCAGTTATAACAGTTGAATCGTTTAAGGAGGCTTCGCAATGTTTTTTAATTTTCTCAAAGACTAAAACTGTTTCATTTATAGTAGGAAGTGTATCGGAAGAAGTCGTTCCGAGCATTCTTTAAAAATTTCGAGAAACTTTAAAACTTTTTGAAGTAAGCCTTGATCAATTTTACCCAACCGATAAAGCTCACTTCTTTTGTTAAGTATCTCCTGCATTTCTCTATATGAGTCATCGATGCTTTAGGTGCGTTCAGACTACGCAAATATTTGACCAAATAAACGTAACCCCTAAATAATGTATAATTTTCCTTGTATAATTTTCATTAAGTTATACAATATATGATATAGAATATAGTTAAATATATTAAATATTACTAATGTAATAAAACATAACTTAATTTTGTCTTTTATATATCATGTAAGATTGAATAAAACTTTCATAAAATTAGGGGTTACGTTTATTTGGTCAAATATTTGCGTAGTCTGAACGCACCTTTTGTAACATGATAAAAATCGAATTCCAGCGAGTTTTCACGTGCTGTTTCAATGATTTTGTCAGCTTAGTATTCAGCTGGGATCGTTTGAAAAATTCGACTATCTTTTTCGATTTGTAAATTAAGACCTTGATGTCCTCAATCGGATCAATATTAAGAACATCTTCCATAAGAAGGTTGATATTGTGACATGCACAGGAAAGACGCTTGTATGGTCTAAAGGCTTTAACAACATTAGCTCCATTATCTGTTACGATAAAACCATTTTCCAATTTTTGTTCAATTTTAAACTCCTTTAAAACTTCAATAACAGCTCTCAGAATATTTTCGCCAGTTTTTTTATCGTCAGGAAATTCTCGCGTGGCAAGAATAGAAGCAGTCAATACCCAATCTTCATTAATATAATGAGCGCTCAAAGTGAAGAAGCTGCGTTGGCTATATTCATCCGTCCACAAATCGGTTGTAAACGCTAAGTTATTCTCTTGCAAAACTTTTGAAAGTACTGCTTTGATTTTTTCATATTCAGCAGGCATTGTGGTCCGCACTAGTGTCCTTCTGGATACCAATATGTCTTCAATATTTTGTTTGCCATACTTGGCTCCAATGTCAATCAAAGCTTGACCAAATTTCCTGAATCCGGAACCTACAAAACAGAATTTCAGCTGCATACTTTAAAGCTTTTTAAAAATTTTTACAAACCTTCCGTAACACAAAACGGGCGCAAGTCTTTCGTTACAAAGCCGAGTTGATGCTGCGCAATTTCAGCCTTAGATTGTATCGGTACCTTGCGTAGCAAAAACGTGTCCATAACATTTGTTGTTGTGTTTCTTGCGATTGTCAAATTATTACAGGAGTGGCGGATCAAACTGCCAGTGCCAAATTTGGATGAATATGATAGAATTTCCCTGCATTTGTTGCACTGAGCAAAGTCAAGCTGCTTTCCTTCGTATTTGACAGCACGGAAATCACTCCAAACCTTGCTTTTGGTGTTATTTGGTATGATGAACTCATACCGTGAGTCCTTAGAATTGATCTTTAAATCATTTTCCATTTCAACCTTTAATTTTTTCGTAGAAGACATTTTGGAATGCTTTTACACTTTTGTGGCGCAGCCAAAAGAAAAAAAACTTATGATATGAAATGACATTAATCAGCTGCTACGCAGTGATGCCAAACCTGCATATTTCATTTGTCTTGAAAGTTGAATCACGCATGTACACACACGGACACTTACAAATATATCACGCTCACGCATGTTCACGCGAAAATTATTTCACGTGCGTGCGTGATCACTCGTGTCACGTAAAATTTACGTCACGCGCCCATCTCTACTGCAAACACAAACTATTTGACGTTAGTAATTTACGATCCAACGAGGAAAGATCGGTTCCGTCGCCTTTATTATCTCGGATAAGAGAAAACACGTGTTTTTTTTGCCATTGTGGTTGCTGATCGGCATGTATTTAGGCTGTATGCCTATTTGCATGCGTTCTGGTTATATAACATAACCTATCGTTTCACTGTTTTAAGTTTTTACATATTAAATAGTTCGTTCACCCTAACCTTCATTGCGTAGTAATGGTTGTGTAGGGGGGTTACATGTGTTAAGTAGCGCTTATTGGTGATGGCGTAATCGGTCGATGGAGTAATAACAAAGTAAGCAAAAGAATATTTGTAAGAAATATTCTATGAATAAATCCATAAAATCGTCTGGCTAGCATTACTCTTGCTAAAGAACGCATGAACTGGAATTAGAATACTTTTGGCTAATAGTGTTGACGAAAGAATTAAATATTTAAATAACCATAAAACGGACAAACGCTTCGGGAGTTTTACTAAAATAAATTAATACAATCGTTCGGTATAGGAATCATCTACCCCCCAAGACCACAGTGTTATTGTATAGTAAAGGTTTCCATTGTTTTGTGAACAGCATAAAAATTGATACTTTTAAGTTTTGTTAATTTTTTCAAAAGTTATATTAATATTTCTTCTTTGTTAAATAAATAAAACATACAAATGTTTAAATTAATAAAAGATTTTTTAATTTTATAATAAAATTTTTTGGTATTGACCGTCCAAGTCGTCAAAAATATATTTTGTTAAAATTGTAACTCACACTATAATTCCTATTGTTTGTAAATATTATTATGGCTTAAATAATTAATAAAATAATTACGCTAACAACGTCGCGGGTATACTGCTAGTAATTCATAATTCAATTTACAAGTAAAAAAAAAAAAATATATTTTACCAACTAAACTATTTCACACATCACTTCTCTCACTCACAACTTCTCCATAAAGGCATTGCGCCGCTGTATATATTCTATTTCCTTTCGTTTCAATCTTTCAATTTCGTTAAAATGTTTTTGCTGAGGATCGCCCAATTTATCTAGCGATCGATAAATCCTTTTGTTGCTTTGATCTTGGTCCTTTTGATTTGCCATTACCAATTATATTGTTTCCAGATGTTCTTTCTGTACAACAAGTTCGTCCTACAGTGCGTCATACGAACTTTTATTAGGGGCTTCTTGGCTAAGCGAAGATTTTGGCGGTTAGAATCTGCTGCATTCATTCACAGTATATGCAATATTTTGCGAGGAATCTAATATTTCTTTTGTGATAGGTGTGCCGGTAAGGCCAACGGACTTCACAGACCCACCCTCGACATAAGGTTTCAATCCAATAAGATTATAAATGACCTCTTCTGTAGGAGAAAACGTTTGGTCCTTGTTTGTGCCAACTCCTGTACACTTTTTATACCCTATAACACTATGTGGTTTGGGTATAATGACTTTGTGCTGCTGTTGTAACTACCAAAAATATTTGACATAGACCCTTCTTTCATTATACCGACCGACTCAGAATCACTTTCTGAGTCGATTTAGCGATGTCCGTCCGTCCGTCTGTGTGTCCATCAACAATCAGAGAATTGAAATTGTGTCCTCATCAAAAAATTGTATTGTATTGTAAATGGTATTGGTATTTCTGGTTTGTATATATTTTTTTCAAAATATAAGTGACTTTACCAAATATGGTGAGGATCGGGTTATTTTTCGACCTAGTCCCCATATAAATATAGCATCCGATATGAACTTTTTCATATCTGCAGCCAAAATAATTAATAACAATGGCTCTCAAATTTGGTTTATGCTTATTTTCTATATCCAATTAGTTGGACCGAAAAGATAGGGTCTCTAAACCATGGTATATGGTATCGTATAGTCGGGCTGGACCGACTATAAATTTTCTTGTTATTTTTTAAGTTTTGTTCAGCCTTTGGCCGTACATCCTTTTTTTTTGACCTGCCCACACCTACAGTATTGGCCATACCTAAAGCACCCCCTCAGTGGATCTTTTCAGATCATAATTGTGTGAAGTTCATACTTTTATAAATTTAATTTAATATTTATGGAGACTTTTTTTGCAAATAGTAACAGAAAAAAAAATACATCAAAAAAAATTCAAGATTATAATGTAATGTCTTAAAACTATGAGTGTAAGTTACAGTAACAAACTTGACAATAAGGGTATGATATTGAATGAGAATAAGAGAAAACGCCCTTGCTCCATAGGCTAGCCATAACGATAGAGTGAATCTCTTAAAATAAAGTTATAAACTAGAAAAAAGCTAGAAAAAAAAGTAATATTAATATTAATAATAATAATAATAATAATAATAAAAATTAAAAATAAATTTAATTAACCCCTTTGAGTACCAGGGTAAGTTTTTTTTTTTTAAAAAATCTGGTGTCGGAGCCGATAGATCAATAATTTCATGGTTTAAACAAAGTGGAGATAAATATTGAGTAATAATTGTAATTCCTCTGAGATTGAGCAATTTTTTTTCAAATAGTATTATCATGTGTGTATAGTCTATTGTTATAATTCCTTATAATGTCAAACACATAAGAGCTCATTGGAAGCACTCCAGACTCATTGTAAATAATTAAATTTGAAAGCCTTTTTGTTTTTAATGAAAAATTTTTTCCAATACAAAATCTTAAAACCTAGGAAATGCATACAACAAAACTGGTCTCATACATGTTTTATAAAGTAGTAATTTTGTATTAGCTGGTAAAGCTTTATTAGATAAAACTCTGCCAAGACATCCCTTCACTCTTTTAACTTTATTTAAAACAAAATTTCCATGTTCCTTAAACTTAAAAAGCTTATTAAAAATAATGCCAAGATATTTAAAGATGTCTTTAAAAGGAATTTCAATACCATTTAAAAAAAACAACTTTAATCTTTTGCTATCTGGAACTACGAAGTAAGCACAGTTCCCCGACGCATTTCTGAGGCAAATTGCTTCACTTTTTGTGGCATTTATTTTAATACCCCAAAAATCATAATAGTCTTTAACTTGCAATAGATGCCTTGATACAATCTTCAAAGCTTGATCAGGAGACTCATGATGGGCGTAGAGAAGAGAATCATCTGCATAGAGAATACTAGTTGAGTTTGAAAAGTTGTGGGGAAAATCACGAATTAAAATAGTTATTATACAAATGTGGCGCCAGAATTGAGCCCTGCGGATTTCCACAACAACACCAAAATCAGAAAAATAATTATTTAAATGTATGCAAAACCAACCGTCTATTGCAAAAATAACTCTTAAATAATTTAGTAATATGTATATCAAAACCAATTAAACTCATTTTGAAAATTATACCCGCATGAAACGCTCTATCAAAGGCTTTCTCAACATCGAGCGAAACAACAACTGTGCAACGACGCTGTCTTAAATTACAAACTACATCGCTATGAAATTTTGAAGGAGCGTCTACAGTAGAATGTCCTTTTTTAAATCCAAACTGTAAATTTGGAATATATGAGTTAGTTAAACCGATATCCATTTTTTCACGAATTGTCTTTTTAAAAAGTTTACCTAAGTTCGAAAGCAAAGAAATGGGCCTTAAGTTGTTAATATCGGAAGAATTTGTTCTCTTTTTGATAGGAATTATTTTTGAAATTTTCCACTTATTAGGAAAATATGTATTATTTAAACAATTATTAAAAATAACAACTAAATACTCAAAGACCTTCATAGGAAATTTTCTAATTAAAAAATTTGAAATTCGATCGATTCCTGCAGACTTTTTATTATTCAAAGAAATTGAATGAACAACAACGTTATCTAATTTTACCAATTTTATACAATTTTGATTATTCAATGCAGAAAAGTCATCAGTAAAATTAAATAATGTATCGTCAAAGTTTTCAATTTCTGAGATGTCTCTATCGATACAGGTACCACTGTAAATTTTTGAAAAATGTTCTTTTAAAATATTTAGTTTACTTGTCTCATTTTCTAAAACTAATCCATTTACAGACAAATCCCAAATTGATGTACGCTTTTTATAACCTAGAATATTATAAATTTTCTTATGAGCAAGAGGTCCTGGTTAGATGTTATTCAGTTTTTCCTTAAAGCTTTGAATTTGTTCCTTTCTCACCAGATCTTTTATTAAAATGTTTAAAAGTTGAATTTGCTTAGAAATTAATTTATATTGATCATTATGTCTATTTAAAGTTCTGTTGAAGATTTTTCTCAAATTTTTTTGCCAACCATACTTAATTTTTAATAAATTTTTCACAAAATCAGAAGCAACAAAACTTTCGGATTTATATTCTATTTTTTTTAGAATGAATATCACTACAAATATTTACAGTAGATGTCAATTTTTTAACGTAATAATCTATTTCAACATTATATAAATTTCTATTCGATGGAGGAATGTATTGTAGAAGATCAATTATAATATCATTTTTAAATAAATCCCAATTGGTATTCTTAAAAGATATAAATGAACTTCTTTGTTTCGAATAATATCAAAATCAAATAATTTTAAATGTAATATTATTGGAAAATGGTCTGAAAAGGATATTTATAATATAATTGGGACTAAATAAGTCAATTAGATTAGAGCTCAAAACAAAATGATCTAAAAAAGAACAACCATTAGGGTAAGATGGAAAGGAATTGCATAGTCTTATAAAGGAATGTGAATTAAGCTGAAGCCAACTATAAAATGCATTGCCTTTCGTGTTATTTAGAGTATCACCCCAAGAAGTATTTTTGGCGTTAAAATCTCCACCAATTATAGTTCCGTCAAAGTTTGCGAAAAAGTGGCTATATTTGAAAGGCCATCTAAAATTAAGTTTACACTAAAGTTACATGGGAAGTAAATCGACCCAACTAAAATTTTTTTAGTTATATTATGTACTGAAATGCGAATTTCAATAAATAAGTTAGGAAAAGCCACGGATATCTCAATTTTGGAAAACTGATAATTTTGTTTAATAACAATACCTCTGATAAAGCTCTAATCATTCATTCGTTGTTTTAAATGCGTGTCCTGAATAAAAGCTAAATCAATATTATTGTGTTTAAGCAAACTTAGTAAATCTATTCTCCGACTTGTCTCCACAAGAGATCTAACATATGAAATCATTTTTAATACATTATGGACCATAAGTAGTTAAAACTTCCTGAAATAGACTTTTGCATTCGGCTTTCGCCTGTGATTTGGACATTGATGAAAAATTTTCTATGAAATTTTTGATTCTTACTTCCAACGAATCTGGCTCACATAAAATTTTAGCTATTTTTAAAAAGTCAATTATAAAACTAGGTTTTTTGAAGAATTGCAATCTTTATTAAAATGACTTCAAAAAGTTTTACTAGGGTCTATAAAAATAAAATTAATAGCATTAGAAACATTATTTGATGTCTGAATTCTTTTCTCTTTAGCTTTATCTGAAATTTTCCTCTTCAGATCTAAATAGGTCTTAAAAGCAGGACGACCACGATAATTAGCTGGGAGTACAGATTTCTGGCAATTGAAACAATATGGAAGACTGTTTTCACTGGGAGTAAAAGAACATTCTCCAGGACCATGATTTAAAGAACATTTAACACACGCGAAAGAACGATTGCAATACTTAGACAAGTGACCCCATTTCTGACAACGATAACATTGAACTACTTTCTGATTTTGTTTAGGTTTCTCCCAAATTATAACCTGATTTAAAATAAAGCGAATATTAGACAACTCGTTCGGACGTTTAGCCTCTTTAAGCATAACCAAAAATAAACCAGTCTCTATATCATTCTTTTTAGAAAAGGACGTCTGAAATTTAGATACAGAATGAACAGAATCAGGTACCAATTTATTTAAATCATCATGAATGTCATTAATATCAGTATCATAGTAAAGTCCACGCAACACTAAAAACTGGCACCTCATTTCTGAAGGTGTGAATGAATAAGATTAAATTTAAACTGCATCATCTCTGAATGTGCCGAGACATCTTGTAAGTAAAGTTTGCTTTTAGAATTACTTTAATTAACGATTTTAAAAACAAGACCTTTGGTTTTCAACTGATCAACTAAGCTCTTAATATTGACACCAAATAGGAGGATAGAAGTATTTAACTTTCTTTTGCTTTTTAAACACCGGATTAAATTTTACATTGTTTATAATAGAGTTTTCCTCAACATTCAAATCTTCTAAAATAGAAAAACTATTTTGACTACAGCTAGGTCTAATTTCAGAATCAGCAGGACGTAATTTTGTTAAATCTATTTTTAAATCTCCTTTTGAGTTTCTTTTAAATCTTTTATTTTTAACTAGTTGAAAATTTACCATATCATCACCTGAGTCCAAAATTTCATCTTGAGAAAAATATTCATTTGTCATATCATCATCATTTGTATTTGAGCGTTGACTGGTGGTATCTGCTTGAAAATTTTGTAAGTTGTTTTTGGCAATCACCTCAATACCATTTTCCTTTTCAACTTACGGGAATGAACAACTGAAAGAGGTAGACTCATTCACAGAACTTTGGATTGCAGAGGCAGTTAACGATTTTTTTTTTGTCACATTAGAACCAGCCGTAGAGTAGTCGTGGTTCCAAAATTTATCCGGTGGTTCTTTAATTTTGTTACACAAAGGAATTGTTGTTTTATCCATTATAAAGAATTCAAATCAATATAAATTGAATAAAATTGTATTTTTTTAAAATTATTTTTTATTTAATTTTTTTTTTTATTTGAAGGAACACAACTGCTTGCTATGTTTACTTCTATAAAAATAAGTTAAAATAAAAAAAAAAACATTTCAAACCAGAAAATAGAAGGGGCAAAACTAAAGCACCACTTCTTGGAAAATAAAAAAAAGTAATTAAAACTAATATTTTGTTGCAGATCTCTTTTTCTGGCTGACACAAGCACATCCCTGCGGCATTGAAGATATTAAATTATTTATGGTGTCTTGCGATATTACTTCCCAGGCTATTTTTACGGCTTGAAATAAATCATCCTTATTTCGGCAATTTTCTCGATTTATTTTATTAACAATCTCCCACAGGTTCTCAATAGGACTGAGATCGTAGGATTGAGCAGGCCAATCAAGAACTTCAACCCAATTGCTCTGTAGCCAGGTTTTACAAACGTTGTTGGTGTCTTTAAAATCGTTGTCCTGTTTTAACCTCGACCAATGAGTCGACGTTGTTTATTTTGAACCCACCAAGAATATTATTTATTTCCGGATACAAATTCCAGGTTGATGGAAATCCTCCAGAAGGTCAATCAAAGCCTTTTCTTTCCTAAAAAGAAGTTAAAAGTAATTTATAAGTTCTAAATAATGTTTAAACCGAATAAACATATATTAATATAGTCGGTCTGCAGCAACTCTTCAAAGCTGAAATAATATACACAAATAGGAATTGACCAAATCACTTAGGAGTTGATCAATTCATTTGTGCGTGGGTACAAGATTCCGGGTACAAACGCAAACTCACCTATATCTTGTTGTTAGGTTGTGTATTTTTGTTTTGATTTTCAATACATTGACCACACTGCCATGTTTCTCCATGTCTGCTTTCATGTCCTCATAGAAATGGCTGTTTTTCCGAGCCCCTCGCAACTGAGGTATCCGGTCAGCCCAAATCTCTACAAGCAGCTGCTCCTCTTTTGCTGTCCACGGTTTTTTTTGTTGTCTTTTTTTAATATCCATTATATTTTTTTTTCTTTTGTTTGTTGTTTTATTTATCACTTTTACTTATGGTATTTTGTTTTGTATGTTTTTATTTTAATTGCATTTATTTTATTTTTTTTTTTTTGAGTCTATTAAGTTACTCCATAACGACCTATACGGCCGTATATGAAGAATTACTTGGCCAGCTCTGTGGAGCAATACGCCATCACCAATTATCGCGATTTAACGCGTCTAGCTCCGTAGACAACCATTACCTTCGCAATGGAGGTTAGGGTCAGCTATTTAATATACAAAAACGCCTTAAAACTAATGAAACGATAGGTTATGAGACATAACCAGAACGCATGCCAATAGGTACATAACCTAAAAGCATGCGGATCAGCAACCACGATGACCGAAAAGGAAATACCGGAAACGTGTTTTCTTTTATCCGAACAATAATAGAGAAGACGAAAGCGATCTTTGCTCGTCGGACCGCGAATTACCAATGTGCATTTATTTTAGTTTAGTATTTCTTTTATTGTAATGGCGCTTCAATAGAAATGTCAAAGAAACAAGGATGCCAACTTGGTAAAAATGAGAAATATTGCACTGAACATACACAAAATTAAATACAACTCTGTCATATTTTCGGTTTTTGAGGAGTTTAAGATTTAAATACAGTGTTGCCATAATTTGAAATTGAAAAGATGCTAAATTGCAAAAAAGAAGATGCTAAAACGTACTGGAGTCAAAATCCAATTTCACTATACAATCACAAAAACAGCGTAAGTGAAAATCGGTGTCTGTTTAGCAAAATCACAAATTTTTTTTGTTAATTTTAAATATTCAAGCTATTGACCGCTAGGTGTGCTGTGAGTTTAACATGTGCACAAACTTACAGAGTTCTTTTTTTTTTAAAGATTCAAGTATATGCGCTATTGACAGAACTTTTTTAGTAAGCAGAACCGCTAGGTGTGTTGTGAGTTTAAAAAGCTAAATACTTGGAAAACTTTGAGAAGTCGAAAATAAACTTAGGTGTTTTTTTTAATTACTATACCTTTTTAAACAGTATTTCAGAAAACATCAATTGAATTTCAGAAAGCATCAATTGTGTTTCAGAAAACATTAATTGATTTTCAGAAAATATCAATTGTATTTCAGAAAGTATCAATTGTATTTCAGAAAACATCAATTGATTTTCAAAAAGTATCAATTGAATTTTAGAAAACATCAATTGAATTTCAGAAAGTATCAATTGTGTTTCAGAAAACATCAATTGATTTTCAGAAAATATCAATTGTGTTTTAGAAAGTATCAATTGTATTTCAGAAAACATCACTTGACTTTCAGAAAGTATCAATTGAATTTCAGAAAAATCAATTGATTTTCGGCCTTTTGCATTTTAGGTGACGATATAAAAGTGTTTTTTTCAAAATGATGACTTCAAAGTCGGTCAAAATTCTATCCTGGTGTTTATATTGTAGCTGATTAACAAATGAAGTCCTCATCTTCTTTCGATTAAAAGGCTGCCCTTGATAGTTTAAGTACATAACGAATAAGTCCAAATATTGCTAAACATTTTCTGCGACTCCAAATCACTAATAGAAACAATAATAACTTTTCGGTATTGTAGGGTAAACTACGTTTTAATTCTGAATTTCGATATTTTCTGAAATTCAATTGATATTTTCTGAAATACATTTGATAATTTCTGAAATACATTTGATGTTTTCTAAAATATATTTGATACTTTCTGAAATATATTTGATACTTTCTGAAATACAATTAGAAAAGGGGTAGATGTTTACACATCTCCCCTGTGATCGGACTCATATTGATTTTTTTTCCTCAACAATACACATAGTTGGAGGCCCTATAGAGTTAAGCTCGGATTTAGCGTTCCTCCATATACCTCTTTGCTACTGCATATACCTACTTTTATGGAAACCAACAGCAGTGTCTGCATTGGCCTCCATGAAAGTTAACGAAAAGTTGTAGTTGGGCTTTATTTGTGGTCTTTGACCTACAATAAAATATTTACTTCTTTAAATTTTGTTTTATAAAAATAATACCTACATTTTTATATTAACTACTTTCTGTTTTGCAGATAAAAATGGGATAAACACATTAAACGAAGGAATAATTATTATGTATAATAGGAGAAAAGGGAAAAGTCAGAAATTTCATGCGGAACTTTTGTTTAGAATTGGGCTGATGAAGTTTATTGTATGGTGGGGACTAGTTCAAAAATGGTACGCTCAAGATCTTCTGAAAAAATATATATATTTATGTTTACTAGCAGATTCCAGCACTCGAAATTCAAGTGCAAATTCTAGGAAATTTTATTTTTTCATTTAATAAAAGCCCTAAAGTATGCTTTACAATTCAATTCATTTTAAATGAAGAAAACAAACTCAACACATTAACACAGACACATTTACAAATTTAATAAACACACACACATAGCATTGCATAATTTTATGTATGGGTTAGTAGCAACTTTAAACGATCATAACTCCAAAAAATATTCCAGACGATGAAAATCTGTAAATCTGGGTAACAGCTAAAAAGAAATACCTTTCAAATGATACATTTTTTGTCAAACTGAGGGGTAAAACTGTGAAACTTACATCGGTAACAAAAAATCGTCTAGCCTATTAATATTATAGATATATTTAAAAAAAAAAAGGTAATTTTTAAACTTTTATATTATTTTCAAAGGCCAGCTTTTAAGCATAACCGTGGCTACATCATTACTGTTATTGCATGATTTTGTCTATACTAAATTTGTGAAATTTTCTAAAAGTTTTCTAAGGTTAATTTGGATGAGTTTGAAAAGAATTTGTTCTTACCATCATAAAAAGCTGAATGTCTTTGTTTTGAGTTACTGGCCACACCAAATTTGTCTGCCATTGTAGCTGCATAATAATTATCCTCTATACTACCAGCACCCACAGGATGTTCTGCGGTTATTTTTAATTGATTCAATGTGTTGGCTGTATCATCCATAAGACTATTTACATTGCCACCGGCCAGATTGTTGGTAGTCGTTGGACTTTCTAATTGAAATGGTGTGTTGATTAAAAATCCCAGAGGAGGTTGCATTTTGAAATCCAATAATTCCAGTTTTTTATGATCGAGATTCTCATTGATATAGTTTATGTGTATGGGAGATGTTTGTAAATTCCGATGTGATTGACGGAGTGTGTCTTCTTCCTCAGGCGGTGTATAGTATATTGAAGCTTTGCTAGCGGAATTAGTGGCTGCCATCAGTTTGGTTTTAAGTAATTGCAAATCTTTGACATCTTTGGAATTGAATGAATTGGAAACGGACGATAGAGGATGATTAAAGCGATATTTATAATGCATATTTGGATCTTTGGATGTCGACATCTTTTGTTTAAAATAAAAATCTATGTCTGGAAAAGGGGAAAAAAATTGTAATTTTAATAATATGTTATAGAAGCCAGACAAAAAAAAAAAGAAGTAATTCCACCAGTTAAGATACCATTGGCAAATCGTTGACTAAGCTCTTTAAAATGTTGTATAAGTGGTGGTTAAGTAACTGATTTTTGCGTTTTAAATTGCTTTGCCAGTCTCCAAATGATAACACTGCCATAAACTAGGGCCAGTTGTTTCAAACGTAGGCACAGCTATGGTAGCAATAAAGGTATTCACGTCGGAAATTTAGGTCTTGTAAGTTTGCAAATATATAGATAGTTGAACAGAAAATATGTTTACTGCAGTGACGTATAAAATAAATAAAATAAAATAAATAAATGACATATTTGAATGTTCATTTCTTTAGCAGTAACGAGTACAATAAACACCAATGCCCGTATTCATAATCAAATTCTAGCAGTTGGCTAACTTTTTTTCATACGAAAATTTCAAAATTTGTATGAAAAAAAGTTAGCCAACTGCTAGAATTTGATTATGAATACGGGCGCAAGGGATCAAGCAGATATTGTCAATATATATTGAACGTGCCCTTAATATGTATATATTGACAATATTACAAATATCACAATATATATCGAACGTGCAATATTGATGGATCGCGATCCATCTTAATGAATTTCAGAATAGGAGGCCATTCTGCGATATGGGTCGCGATCCAAATATCACAATCTATATTGAACTTGTAACAGTGCCCTAACGACAAGGAACATGAAAACTAAATAATTGTTCTACAACGGATCGAGTACAAAGTTAACAGCGAAAATAAAACACATTGCAGGAAAAATCAAATAAAACATACAAAAAAATATAAAATGTTATAACATAGAACGAGCAGCACATCGAATTTGAGTTGCTTCTCATTCGACACTTCTATTTAGAATTTTGCAATACTTTTCACTATTATTACTATTATTCACGCGTTTTGGATATATATAATTTATATCCCATAGCATTAAATAAACTAAATTTATGTACCCCTATATTTATATAAATTTAATATAAAAAATGCTTTTTCAATTGAATTTATATGTAATTTTTAAGATGATTTTTTTTAGGTTGTCTCTACGATATACATTTTACAATCGATTTTAAACTAGCTCCAGAGCTAACGTTTGGAAACCTTAAGACAATGCAAATTAGCCAAAATTTTTTGTGATATATAAAGCGGTCGTGGCACCTCCCATACAACGTAAATTTTAATATCATATTTATGGAATACTGAAACTTTGTGCAAGTATATTAATTATCAATGTGAAGGAAGAGGCTTGACAAAATTGGGCGTGGCAAAACAAATATTTTCTAGTATTTAAAAAATTTATTTTGCGTGTTCTTAATTTTTTATATAATGGCGACATTTTTAATAGCTCGTTTACTAACGAACATTAAATAATACAAACAAACAAAAGATAATGAAATTAATTAAGGAGTCAATATAAAAAATTTATATATTCTTTTTCAAATCCAGAATTTCGAAGATTTGTCCTTCAATATCTCAAAGACAAGCTGAAATAGCCCATAAAATTAAATATTCCAGAAAGAAAGTGTATAATACTATCAAACACTAAAACCACAGACATCATTATTAAAAAAAAAGGCGTAGAAAGACAACCGAGAGATCCCACCATATTTCGAATGTGAAAGGCGGTCCCCTTTTTGACTGCATCCAGAATTAGGAACAAATTAAGGAAAAACTTTACATTCATTTATCCACAAGCACAATTAAAATTAGACTTCGTGAAAATAATTTGTTTGGGCGCATTGCCAGAAAAAACCACACGTGTTTACAAAAAAACAACGAAACGTTTAAAATTTGCAAAGGTTAATAAAAAAACAAAAAAAAAAAAAAAACAAAAAACTGAAAATCGGTGAAACAATATTCTTTTTACGGACGAATCAAAGTTTAATCGCTTGGATAACCCCAGATGATAGTAAAAGATTACTTGAATAAGTACCATATAAATTAATAAATTGCGTTCTACCACTAATAAAAACCAAGTAAGAGTGTTAAATTCGGCTGGGCCGAATCTTTGATACCCTCCACCTGCATCTTAAACTCAATATTACAACCAATATTGGGTACGGATACCACTTTAAAACTGTTGTCGGTACTGGAATTTAAATTTCGAATACCAATTAAATTTAAAGTTAATTGCTTCTCTTGTTGGTTAGTTTCTATTATAATTCTTTGTTATAAAAAAAACAATGATCGTGTCTTCTATAGAAAGAATTCGTTACTATTTAAAAAATGGCATTATTTCTCTTTTACTATAGTAGAAAACCCCTAATGAAATTCAATTTATAACGCACCGAGTGTTATACCGCTCAAAGTTTGATCCCTATAAGAAAGTTTTGAGATAATTCATGATAATTAAAAAAAAAAAAAAATCAACTGGTTCTTGGCTAAAAATTTCCATATATAAAAATTAAGTTATTTAATTTAAAATTTTAAATTTTTAATCTTTAATTTTGAATTTTTAAATTTTCAATTTTCATTTTTAATTTTAAATTTTTTATCATTCATTTTTCAATTTTCATTTTTAATTTTTCATTTCCCATTTTTTGTTTTTCATTTTCCATTTTTCATCTTTCAATTTTCGTTTTCCATTTTCAATTTTCAATTTTCATTTTTAACTCTTAATTTTTAATTTTAAATTTTTAATTTTTAATTTTTCAATTTTCATCTTCCATTTTTCAATTTTAATTTTTCATTTTTCATTTTTAATTTTTCATTTTTAATTTTTCATTTTCCATTTTGAATTTTTCATTTTCCATTTTTCATTTTACATTTTTTGTTTTTCGTTTTTAATTTTTAATATTTAACTTTTAATTTAATATTTTTATATTTATTAATTTTTTAATTTTTAATATTTAATTTTAACGATAAAAAATATGTGGTAATACTTACTTAGGCTAATGGACACGTGTCGTATTAATATATACACAATTGCAATAATGACTTCAATAATAAGAAGAATTACAACATATACAACATATCCTTTGGGATGTTAATAAACGATTTTATACAAAAACGAACGGTCTAGGTTAGATATTGACGGCGTGATCGTGATTTCCACAGATAGACGGACAGACAGTCATCGCTAAATCAACTTCCCTTTTTATAATGATCAAGAAAATATATGGTTTTGGGGTCTCCGGAATTTATTTCGATGCGTTACAAACGGAATGACAAACCTATATATGTATACCCTCTGCCACTGAGGTGTGGAGGGTATAAAAATGAGCATAGAAGCTGACCTTGAAAAGTTAAACCTATCCGTTGGCTCGATAACCAAAATTGATTAGCATAAAAAATTAAAGGCCTTAGTAAGATCAACATATTATTTTTCTATCGTTCTCACAAGTTCTAATAGTATCAGTAAGATTAATTAAAAGTGACTTAGAAAAGCATATTGGGATTCAAAAACAGTAGCTATTGTAAAAGATCTTTTAAAAGATGTTTAACAACTTCGGATAGAGTAGAAACGGTCCTTAGGTCATCTGGTCCACTAATTATACCCTTCGAAACTACAGGAAAATCGGATAGTCAAAATTGAGTTTATTAAATTCGAGATAATACTCGAAATATAATGATATACAATGAAAATAATTAAATAATGTGTTGTCATTTACTTTACGTAAACGCTGAAAGTTTAGAGCTCTAGCTAGTCGGTTAGTTTATGAAACTTCAGCTACAAAAATCCAAAACAATCAAACAAGCAAAGACAGTTAAAATAAAAGCATGTAAAAAACTTAAAATTTTTGATTAAGTTATACTGAACAAATTATATTTATTGTTGACGTTTTCCTCATGTGTGGAAACATACATGAGGTACTAATTAAAGAATTAATAAAGATTTATAAATTTCATTGGACACCTTGAACATTTGATATACAAATCATAAAAGCTTTTTGACATTTATATTAGCTATTTATATTTTTCTTTTTTTTTTGACAGTTTTTAGTATTTGTAATAAATGCTCCAATATACTTCTCTTATGCTGAGAGTGAATATACGCAATTTCTGACATGAATATCTTTAATGCTAGCCGAGTGAGTGTTTGGCAAAAAAAAAAAAAAAAATTATACAGTACCTTACATTTTTGCCCTGGTTCGTTACTATTGTATCATTCGATGTATTTGCTTGTAATAATTACCATTTATGTCGCACATACCTTCAGCCATATCTTCTTCGCCACGGCCACGGCAATTTTCAAAATAAAAGCTTGGTAAATTTTCTAAAACCTTATTTAATGTTTGCTGTTGATACTTGTAGCCTTCGCGCAAACGCAAAACTTGATGAGCACTAAATTTACGTATTTTATTGCGCTGGAAGACATAATTCTCTCGTACCCAATTCAATTGGCCAGTCGAGTAGTCACGAACCTTTTTCACCTTGATTAAAAAACAAAACGATTTTTTTTTTTTTGAAATTGAAATTGAAGGTTAAAAAAATATAAACAATTTGCCCTACCTGATCACAATACTGATCTTTAAGGGATGTTAAATGATTTGAGCCAATATCGCGAAATTCTTTTAAATGTTTGGCCTGAGATGTATAACTACTTTGTATCCATTCAACTTGTTGGGTACAATTCTCACGTATACGATGAACCTAAATAAAAGTTATTTGTTTTTTAACTTAATACAACAGGAAGAATGTAATATACAATCAAAGATATATTTACTTGTTGGGCATAATTTTCTCTTAACTTTTCCAATTGTAGACTCTTGTAAGTTTCAATACTATCTAACATGGCATAAATTTGTTTCGATCTTGGTGACTTCTTGCTGCGAGCAGCACAACAGAAGAACTTATGACAAATACTATATCTAAAATTAGAAAAGAAAATATATATTTTTTTTTAGCAAAATTGAAGAGAAGACTTTAAAATTTCAATTTAACTTACTTGTTAAATATGGCTCGTATTCCTTGTACTATTAAGGTCAATAACAAAAATGCGGTGGCAGCTGCTATACCCGATAGTATGCTCCCTATTTTAACGCGATAGAATACAATAGGATCTATTTGTAATCTAAGAAAAAACAAAACACATGCTTAATATTCATAATCATAGGAACAACCAAATAACTAGTAGCGAATATCTACTCGTAGTTATTGTTCTTTGTTTGTTGTCGTCATACATTTCATTTTCTTACCTTATAAAAGCTGATGCATTACCCATGACATTGTAAGCATAACATGTATAAAGTCCACTATCACGTCTGGTTATGTTACTTACTAACAACGAACCATTTTCAATGAGAGCAACGCGTTCTTTGGCATCTGGCCGTTGTAGACTAACATTCAGGGTGGTCTCATCGCCGGTAAGAGCGTTAAATTGGAATTTACCAAATTCTTTGTCGTTGTGATTGATTATAATTGGACGTTTATCGGGATCGGCATGATAACGTAAAATTTTATTTGTTGGTGTTACCTAAAAATCATATTCGAAAAATATTGAGATTTTGTTGCCACAGAAGATTCTAAAAAGTTAATATTCAAACGTGTTTAAAACTTCAACTCTCATCTTTCGAAATGAGACAGTTGTGATAAAAAACTTTCGTTTAAATTTAGATTTTTAGATTTATTTCTACTCCAAGATAGTCATCGTTTTGCGGAAATGTCATAATTTTCATAATTTCTAGAAATGCGATTTAAAATAACGATTTAAAGAAAAGCTTACATTAAGGCTCAGAATTTGGGTTGTCAGTTAAACTTAGTTTAGTTAAACTCACATTTTTAAAAGCTAATAACATTCAAACTATTTGATTATGGCCGATTTTTTGGTTTGTCAATTAAAATTAGTTAATTTTTTAAAGCTAATAACTCTCAAACTATTTGATTTAGGGCCAGTTTTTAGGATGCCAGTTAAACTTAGTTTAGTTAAAATCACATTTTTAAAAATTAATAACTTTCAAACTATTGGTTAGATTAAGGTTGATTTTTTGAAATGTCAGTTAAACTAAGATCAGTTAAACTTAGTTTAATTAAACTCACATTTTAAAAACTAATAACTTTCAAACTATTGGTTATATTAAGGCAGATTTTTTGAAATGTCAGTTAAACTAAGTTCAGTTAAACTAAGTTCAGTTAAACTTAGTTTAGTTAAACTCACATTTTTAAAAACTAATAACTTTCAAACTATTGGTTAGATTAAGGCTGATTTTTTTTTAATGTCAGTTAAACTAAGTTCAGTTAAACTTAGTTTAATTAAACTCACATTTCTAAAAACTAATAACTTTCAAACTATTGGTTAGATTAAGGCTGATTTTTTGAAATGTCAGTTAAACTAAGTTCAGTTAAACTTAGTTTAGTTAAACTCACATCTTTAAAAACTAATAACTTTCAAACTATTGGTTAGTTTAAGGCTGATTTTTTGGAATGTCAGTGAAACTAAGTTTAGATAAAGTAGCATTTCAAACACTAATTACTTCCAAACTTTTTAACTAAGAGCGAATTTTTGGGATCTTAATTAGAAAATAAATTTGGTCTCGTGTTAATCGTTTTTTTTTTTTTTTATTTATTAACCAACACTCAGGGGATGCGCCCTACAGATATAGGACATTGTGTTGATCTCAGAAAAATAGGTTATGGGAAGGAGAAAAGAGGGAGTGGTGTTTGTGGATATTTGACTTAAATTTTATTACATTGTAAATGTCAGGAAAGACTTGTGTGGTCTAGTTCGACTGATAAACAAATTTTCTCTGTAATGCGTTGTGCGATGAACTGGACTACAAACGGATAGGATCTACTAGGAATGAGTTCGATAATCTCAAAAAAAAACATTACTCATTGCAGTATCTATAGAACAATGTTAAACAACCCACATTCCGACGATGCACACTGGGTTAGCATTGCCTGTTTTCCTGGATTAACTAAAAATCAAAATTTAAGTATCGTCAAAACTGTTGATATCCGGTTATAACTAGTATATAAAATTTTACATCACTCGTCATTAAAATTAATGTCAAAGCTGTTTTTGTATTGAAATTTTTGTGCAAAAAGGCTGAAA